>JAAGEH010000041.1:12214439-12254429 GCA_011751065.1 Lasiurus cinereus | reverse complement strand
CTGTAATTTCACAGTTTGTTTGAAGCTTTACTGTCTCTGTATTTATCTTTTTGTTCATCAGTTTATAATGTTCTTTATTATCCACCAATTAGTGCGATCATGTAATGCCTCTCCTTCATTGACTGGCTTATTTCACTAAGCATAAGGCTCTCTAGTTCCAACCAGGTTGCTGCAAATGGTAAGAATTCCTTCTTTTTAATGGCAGCATAGAATTCCATTGTGTAGATGTACCACAGTTTTCTGATCCACTCATCTGCTGACGGGCACCTAGGCTGTTTCCAAATTGTAGCTATTGTAAATTGTGCTGCTAATTTAGCTTTTAAGAGCTCTTTATAAAATAATATAAGCCCTAGCTGGTTTGGCTCAGTGGACAGAGCATCAGCCTGCGGACTGAAGGGTCCCAGGTTTGATTGCAGCCAAGGGCACATGCTAGGGTTGCAGGCTTGATCCCCAGTAAGGGGTATGCAGGAGGCAGCCAATCAATGATATTTTCTCTCTTCATTGATGTTTCCATCTCTCTCTCCCTCTCCCTTCCATTCTGAAATCAATAAAAGAAATATATATATAAAAATAATGTAAAATCATGAACACAGATGATGTAATAAATGTGATTTTTTCAACTTGGTCTGCATTTCAATACCTGAGCAATGTATGTATTATGATTCCATTTTATAAAAACAGAAAAACCTGGTAGTGGGATCACAGATGTTTTTAATTTTTCCTTCGTGCTTTTTCTTGATTAAAACATTTCTATAACAAGCATGTGTTACTTTTGGTATAATAAAGAAAAACATTCAAAATGTATTTCAAAACATTTCTGTTCTTGGGAATATTCTGTTCTGGGCTCCTGAGGGGGGTATTCCTCTTCACCGTACAACAGGTAGTGTATCCCTATACTAGTCCTTCCTGCCTGTCTCTCTCTAGCTGGCTGGCCCATGCCCAACATTACCTAATATTCTGGGAAATCACCCTGCCCAGCCCTCACACCTGTAATTAAGCCAGGCCCTAGAACCTTTGACTTTATTGCCATCTACTTGCATTGTCATAATGCAATCTGTTAAGACCCAATTTGGCATTTCCTGTCCAAACTCTTCAGTTACATCAAACAGAAACTTGAGAAAATTCCTAGTAGGTGCCTGTGCCTTCTAGTTGACAGAACTTTGGAGCTGTCTTCCTATTCAAATCTCTCCCCTAGGGTAGAACGAAGTGCCACTAACCTGTTGCATTCCTGCAAAGATGGGACAAGCCACTTTGCAAAGCTGTGCAATTCTGCTACTAACAGGTTCTCCCTTCTACTGAACCAAAACCCATGAACTCATCTGTGAGTCCCATCTGCTTGCACATGACGTGCCCTTGAAGGTGACAGAAGTTCTGACCCAACAGGAGAGCCCTCTGAAAAGGGATGCCATCTCTTATGTGCCCCGTCTCCCCTCAGCCCCCCACCCCCAGCTCCCGAGTCTTCCCTAAGTGCTGGTCTCACAGCTTCTTTCTCAGAGCCTCCTGAGCTGGTTACTGTCTCAGTGCAGGTTTCGAGCACCAGGCCCTCCTGAACAGGGCTGTATCATGAGCACTCCACAAGGAGGACAGGTGGCTGCCCTTTCTGCTCCTCCTGGATCTGGTCTTAGCTGCTTTCCAGTGGAGCAGAGGTGAACCAAATTTTTATTCTTTTAAATCCTCAGCAACACTGTCTCTAGGGGTGAGGCCTGACCCAATCACATGGTTAAGGATGGTTGAGGAAGACGGAGAGACTATGATGAAGCTGCAGCTCTGGTCAGTGTGTGGGACAGAGTTCGTATGTGTGGGACCCCGAGTGGTTAATGCATCTGTAGGAATGACCAGTTGTGTCATTTATCATCGGAGTAAGAAAAACCTGGGCTTTGGAGTCAGAAGGATTGAAGTTTTCTTCTTAATTGCTGGGAGGTGAGAGCTATAGTTTCCTATAAAAAAATCAAACAAATGTGAATTTCCTTATAAACATAAGACTCAAAAATATTAAAATTCCCTTTCTTTGTATCTGATGCAGTCCTTAAAATATTTGGCATTTGTATCTCTCATAGAAATGAAACAACTGATGTATGTAATTTTGATCATCCATAAATTTTGGCAAATTGGTTATTCCTGTGTTCCCATTTTACAGGTAATTAATCCCCTTGGAGTTAAGTGAGTTGTCCATGGCTGAATCAGCATTTCACCAGGTGATAGGCCAGAAGTAGGACCATGTCACCTTCTCACCCATCCCTGCCCTGACTGCTGTGCTCCGTCTCAATGTTTGTATATGTCCCTTCACTAGGCACAGTTTCACCCAGTGGAACTATCAGTTTATAACTAATTTTATTTAGTAGAAGACTGATCAATCAAGCAACAAGTATTTTCTCTATGCCTATGCCTGGCACCATTCTGGACACCAAAGAAAATGCCAGTGCAACGTCAGACTCTGCACCTCTTTACACAGACACAAGAATGTCTAAAATGAAAAAGCCTTCCCAGCTGGCCTGGCTCAGTGGTTGAGTGTCTACCTATGAACCAGAATATCCTGGTTTGATTCTTGGTAGGGCATATGCCCAGGGGTTGCAGGCTCGATCCCTGGTGTGGGACATGCAGGAAGCAGCTGATCAATGGTTCTCTTTCATCACTGATATTTCTATCTTTCCCCCCTCCCTCTCTGAAATCAATAAAAATATATTTTAAAAAATAAAAATGGGTAAGCCTGACCATGGGAGAACCAGAACACTTGCTTTACACACACTGCAGGGCGATTTCCCAGAATGTTAGGTAATGCTGGGCATGAGCCAGCCAGCTAGAGTCCATTTTCTTCTGACTGCCAAAATAGCAGGACCACTTGGGGAAACAAAAAAGTTAAACTTACATCAACCAGATGATCCATCATTTTGTACCTAGGTCTCTATTTTCCCTAAAGAAATAAAAGCAGGTGTTTATACAGGAACACTCTTGGCAACATTATTTGCCATTTCAAAAAACAGAAACAACTCAATGTTAGAAACAGGTGAATGGGTGAATAAACCTTGGCCCACTCATACAGTGGGATGCTACTCAGCAGTAATGTGGAATGGACTAAGGCTACACTCAGCAAGGTGGATGACCTTAAAGTAATCATGCTGAAAGAAGTAGGCATGAAGGCATACATACTCACGTATAATCTCTTGGGTATAAAATTCTAGAGAATGCAAACCAACCTGTGGGTACCGAAAACACCAGTAGTTGTCTGGTGTTGAGGGGAGAGTTATGCAGACGTGAGGATACTTTAAGGGGTAATGAATACATCCACTATTTTGACTGTGGTGATAGTTTCAATGGTGTTCACTGGTCAAAACAATCAAATTATGCCCTTTCAATGTGTGTATTTTAAAAATGTAAGCTATATTTTGATAAATCTGTTGAAACAAGACCCTCTGGGTGTCACAACTGTATGGATGCAAAGAGTCCATGTAGCCATGTAATTCCAATTTCCCTGCTTCCTGTGCCCTCCTGATCAGCAGTTCAAGCTCACCTGCTTATCTCAGAGTCCTTGGAGGCTCTCTCACATGCCAATCAGCTTGGCAGGGAGCTCGTGAGGGCACAGCACTGGCCATGCTGCCGAGAGCAGTGGAGAAGGCTGAGGTCCATGCTAGGGCCCACCTCTCTTGAGGGCTGTCCTCTGAGGACTGCGTGTGCAGGCACCAGGCTTCTGCATTAGAGCAAAAGAGGGAGGAACACGTCCTACCTCATCCCTGTGGACACTTTTACATCACACTTGACAGAGTCTCTGGTGATAACTCCTCCAAGTCCCTTTCTCTGTCACTTCTGGTGCTGAGCAGAGAAACCATCTCAAGAAAGATGCCGTAGTGTTGCCTCCTGGCTCTTCCCCTGCAGGTTCTCCTGCTGCCACACACAGATCAGCTCACACCAATGAGTGACTTTCCCCTGCCTACCCATTCTGCTCCCCAGATCTGTTGGACTTATGAGTCCAAGCCCTGGCTTCAGCCAGTTACTCCTTCCCTTCCCCCCATACTCCTTGGGAAGCTTAGTCTGGCTGGCAAGCTCCAGAAGGGGAGACCTAGTTCTCTTCATCTCTTCCTAGGCTTCAAATCCAGGGAGGCAGGAAGGGCAGAACAGGGAGAAGAAGGGTAAGAGTGAAGGGACAGACATAGTCTTGTGTCCTAGGCTGAGGGTCAGCTAAGCAAGGGCAGGAGAGAGACTCTTAGATGTGGATTGCTCTTCCCTCTCCCTACACACCCCTCCAAGGTCCCACTGTGAAGATTGTCAAAATTCAGACAAGTCTAAGAACACATTGAACATCTGCACACTCATCTTTCTAACACACATCTTTTGTCTCACTTGCTTTACACACACAGACAGAGAGACATTCACACACAGAGACACACACACAGATACACAGATACATACACACACACACAGGAAGGCTAATGTTTCTTTCCTCTTTAAATGATACTTTTTAGAGTAAAGATGGTGTGATGGTCACATGTAAGACAGACTTTTGATTTTGAATGTAATTTTAAAGCTTTGATTGTGGCTGGGTGGACTAACCTGAAATGAGTTTAGAATACTGAAATAAGATTGTTTCTACTTTTTTCTTTTCCTTTTAAAATCTAGTTTTGAAAAATTGCAGTTTTATTATTTTGTGTTTAAAAAAGAAATCAAAGTTGTCCATGTAAAGAGTCAAAGAGGTCTAAGATTTATTAGCAAAATCATCTGTCCCATTTGATATTCAATCCTGTCATTTGATAATGACATGCTTGAGTTAGTACTTCTTTAACTTTAAGCTTTGGTCTTTAATAAGATCTTCCCACTGGAAAGGGAAATGAAGATTTAGGTTCTTTGCCCTGCCCCAACCTCCAACACACACGTCTACCTTTCCCACTTCCTGGTCTTCTTAATACAGCTATGTCTTAATTTTTTAGATTAATAATTAATATATGTTATTATGAAGGTATACATGCTATTCAGAGCTGAGCCATTTAGTAAAGTCACTACTTTTCCTTTCCAGCTTAACATTTTGTTTTCTCTTAAGTTAATAATTGTCTTTTTTCACTTGCTTAGTTTTTATGTTCTTATCATTAGGGTTGAATGTAGTTTCTTTTGGGGAAAATAAAAATAAATTACAAATATAAAATTAGGCACAAGGCCTTGAGAAAGAACCTTACAAATAAAGGATCCTAAAATCAAAGCTTGATTACTTTTATAGTAAATGCACCTCTGATGATCATTGATTCAACTCTAAAACTCCCACTAATTGTTTAAATTTCCCCTTCATATATTCAGATGTATATGGCAGTTTCTCTTATCTCAGGGAAGGAATATTTCCTAGAGCTTTCTGAACTGCTCTGGCTTGGACTGCTTGAACAGCTTTGCCAGGCTCCCTCACCTTCAAGGCTCCTCCCATCTCCCACCTGCTTTCAACCCCCTCCTTGTTTCTATGTATTCATTTACTATAGTTTATACGCTTCAGTTGATTCTTAGGGAAAGATGTTTAAGAAGTAAAGATTTTTTTCAGGGATGTGCATGTCTGGAAATGTCTTTATTCTACACTGATGTTTGGTTGATAGTTTGACTGGATATTAAATTTAGGTGGGAATTAATTTTCCCTCATTGTTTTGAGGTGTAACTCCATTTTCTTCTGACTGCCAATATTACCACTGAGAAGTCTCATGACATTCAAACACCCAATTATTTCCACCTGATTGTTGTTTTCTGTTGTGAA
This sequence comes from Lasiurus cinereus, assembly GCA_011751065.1. Taxonomy (NCBI): domain Eukaryota; kingdom Metazoa; phylum Chordata; class Mammalia; order Chiroptera; family Vespertilionidae; genus Lasiurus; species Lasiurus cinereus. The sequence continues at coordinate 12,248,710 of JAAGEH010000041.1, read as the reverse complement.
TATTGTAGGATTATCTCTTTATCCCCAGGGTTCTGAAATTTCATGGAGTGGGCATTTTTTTATTCATTATGGTAGACACTCAATGGACCATTTCAATCTACTCTCAAGTTCTAAAAACTTTATTAATTGTTATTTTATTAAGTGCCTTTTCTCTCTACCCCCCCCCCCCCCTCCTTTTTTTTTGCGGTGGATGTGTTGTTTTTAGTGCCTGAGTCTTTTGGACCCATCCTTGAATATTTTTATTGCTTCTGTACTGTTTTCTAAGTCCTTTTCAGTTTGCTTTACTTTTGAGAGGGATTTGCTTAACTTTACTTCCCAATTCTTTTATTATGCTTTCATGTCTCTTATTGTATTTTCTTGTTCTTTGAAATATTCTCCTCCACTCCTGTAGCATTTTGTTCTTATTTCATGGTTCTACTATCTTATTACTCTGAGGGTATTCCTAATAATGTTTTTATTTTTTAAGTTTCCTTCTCTTTGCAAAATCTCTTTCTTCCCCAAATTTTTGTTTTGATTTCTGTCTGACTAGAAACTTTCTGCATATGCTTAGTGATCCCAGATTTTCTATGTGACAGTGTGTAATTCAAAAGCTGAGTGGAAGGTCTGAGAATATGGGTGAGGCCTATTGGTTGTGAGGGTTGGCATTCGACCACCTGGTATGGCCATTGGATTGGAAAAATCCACCCTCCCTGTTGGCCTTATTCCTGGGGTGAGGGACTCTGTTAGTGCCTCGGGAAAAATAAGGCCCACTTCCACCCTCTGAGTGGTGGTGGTGGTACCTCTCGGCACTGCGGCTTCCATGAGTCATCCCCTTCAGCACTTCCCCCGCCTTCACATGTGCCTGCACTCGCCAGTCCAAAGACTCTTATTGTACACCTTTACAGAATAAAGTTGCTGTCTTCTGCTAGTGTGGGAACTGTGGTCTGGGGGTATGACTATTTGTTTTCCCCTGTTAATGTTACTTTATTTTTACCCAGATGTTTAGTTGTTAACATGTTGTTCTTGAGTCAACACAAATGAGAATGTCCTCACAGCCCTGCTAGCACTTTGTTTTTTTGCAAAAAAAAACACACCACAAAAAAACACAAAAACCCCTCTATACCGCTTTATTTCACCCTTATCCAAAAATGTAAAAAATGTTTAAAATGTGTAGCAGTCCTGAGCCTCAGATACTAACCTCCAACCTCAAAGGCAAGTATGGAGAGAGAATCAGACAGTTCAGAGTTCCACTCCTGGAGAAAAGGGAAGCCCCTAGCATGGTATAGAATTAGAAGAACATCAGGACCCTATGGAGAATGGGACCCCCTTTCTCCTAGCACCAGCCTAAGACCCTATCCCACCCCTCCTCTTCAAGGAAGAAGACATTTCAAATTCTTGATATTTGTACAGCAATGTGGCACATGGCATATATGGCAGGCAGCTAGCCACCCAAGAAGGGCTGAGGCCTGCCCCTCTGTCTCTTGGCAGGCAGAATGGGGGACAATTCAGCTTCCTTGTTCTCCTCCCTCTCCTCTTCTTCACTTTCTTCTTCCGCAGAAACACTGCTTATAGTAACAATCTGGGGCCACCCAGGGACCCGCACAGAACCAGAGCCCGACTTCACGTGGGAGGCTACAGGTGGTTGCAGCTGCCAGTCACCCACACTGAGCATGGGTTGGCCGGACAACCCAAGGTTGGCCTTGGGGACTACAACCTCCTGGTGGTCATGGTTACGGGCCACGCAACTTCTACCACATTCTACTCCTCCTTGGCTCCCTCAGTGAGGCAGAGCATGGTCCAAGCCAACACGTGCTCTGCATCCTCCTCTTCCTTTACCCTTGAAGGTGGATGGGTGGGTGTGACCAGAAAGCTCACAGCCAAAGAAAAAGCTGTCCATAGTGACAGGAGCTGAGGCCCGCAGACCCCCGAAACCCCGGACCTGGGCTTGGCTTTCCAGACCCCAAAATGCTAATGTGGCAGGCACTCCGCTGCCAGCACTTTTAAAAAGCAGCTTTATTGAGGTAAAACTGTCATAGAACAAACTGCACATATTTAAATTGTGCAGTGTGTACATTTTGATGGTGAAACCATCACCACAATCAAGAGAGTGAACTCCTCATCCCCTCATAAGGTTCTTCTGGCCTTTGTGTGCCCCCTCCTCCCTCCTCATTCCCAAGCAACACTGACCTGTTTTCTGCCACTACAGATTAGCCTACATTTCCTATAGTTTTATATAAACAGTGTCATGCAATGTGTGCTTTTCTTTGGTCTCTATCATCTCCCAAACAGCTTCCTTGTTTCTCATCCCCAGACCCACCCGCCAAGGCCCCAGCTGGCTTGTCCACTGCTCACCCAGGATCCGCTGCCACTTGTCCAGCTGCTTTCCAGGTCCCCTCATCCCCCCCCCTTTTTTTTTCTTAAAAAACTCTTTTGTGAGGCTGAGAACGCTTGAATTTCTGTTGTGAAAGTGAACTCAGAGAGGTGCTCACCAGGGCATTTCCTGACTGATCAGAAACCTCCCCTCCCCACTGCTGCTGCCTCCTCTCCTGCTCTCCCATTCTCGGGGGTTTGTCCCCTTAAAGACCTCCTTCATGCTATTTGAATGGGGTTTGGGGAAAGGAAAAGAATCAGGGGAAAGAGTTTGCATCTGTCACCTTCCTGTGGCCCCAAAGCTGCTCGTAAGTGATGGTCACCAGAAGTACTGAGCTGGCTGAAGAGGTCAGAGAAGTCTGACAGCACGTGAGATGCCGAAGCTGGAGGAAAATACCATCATCACTGTGATTCACTAAGTGCAGGTAACTTCCAGGAGGAGACTGTCAGCCCATGGGGCAGGGAGATGTCTGGCACAGATAAGAGATGCTGCAGGTCAGCTCAGGACTTGGGATGGTCAATAGAGATCTCTCAAGAGTGGGTTAGGGATGGGACTTTCTGTCTGGGAGGAGAAGAGGGAGAGGGAAGAGAAACTCAGAGGAGCCTCAGAGTGAAGGCCTGCAGCTGCGAGGAGAGGCCTTCAGGATGTTCCGCTGAGGATGAGCAGCCTGAGTTCTGCAAGAACTTCTCAGTGACTAGGTAGAATGTTCCTTCCTCACACAGGGAGGCCAAGCGGCTGACAAGTGAGAGGTGGGGGGAGATGATCTGGGACAGGCTTGGGAACAAGCTCAGGTAGGGACTAATGGGCGAGTCCTTTCATCCCTAATCTTGGGATCCCTGATCTTTCATCCTTGGACATGGAATCCAAGGCCTCCTGAGAGTAGAGGGTTGGTGAAAGGGGCGAGGGGGAGTGGGCGCCACCCTCAACGGCCTCAGTTGAGGTCATATGGAAGATGAGCAAGTCTTAGCTGACTGAATAAATCTTATTATAGCATTTACTTCCTTCTCTTTCGGTGAAAGGTCACCTTTTTTTTTTTTGTTCCCTTGCAAATGAAGTTTCACAAATATTTCATTCCCAGCCTTAGAAATAGCCAGAAGTCAAGAGGATTGCAAACTCCCTGTGCTGGGGAATTTCCAAGGAAGTGAGGTGGGTTCTGGTGGAGACAGAGAGTTCAGAGAGGTTACTCAGTAGCAGCAGCAGGATCAGAATTTCCCTGCACATGTCTTAGACTCTCATTTGCCAGCTCAGTCCTGAAGTATTTCTACTGACAGAAAAAAAAAATAGTTGTGGGTGAAGAATTCATTCTCCAGACTGGAGCCTCCATCACCTGCTTGCTCAGAGCCTGACTTTCCCTGCTCTGGGATGGCAGATGCAAAAGTCGCTTGAGGTCATTACCAGGAAAGGGAAGCACATGGGTGTCTATGCTTGAGTTCCATCCACTTAGGACGATAAGCAGGGATAAGTGCCAAGTATGTAGGCATTAAATACTGCATTAAATAGTACTTTTATTACTATTTAATGCAGGCAAGATAACTTTCCTTAACAAATAAAAGCTGAGGGAGTTTATCACCACCATACTTGCCTTATAAGAATGCTGAAAGAAATTGTTCAAGCTGAAATGAAAGCTTACTAATTAGTAATGTGAGAACATGAAAATATATAATACACTGGTGAAAATAAATATACAGTAGTCCTCCTTATCTATGGGGCATATGTTCCAAGGCACCCTGCTTTCCCTCTCTACCCCCCGCCCAGTGAATGCTTGTAGCCACCTATATATTCTATTATTTTTTCCTGTATATGCATATACTTTACAGGTTCTTTTTGGCATATCTGAATTGCTAGCATCACTACTCTTGCACTTTGGGGCCATTACTAAGTAAAATAATGGTAACTTGAACATAAGCTCTGTGATACCAGGGCAGTTGATCTGATAACAGTACACTGATGGCTGCCTGAATCAAATCACTATAACAATTGCCAAAGAGTAATTTTTAAACTCTATCATTTCTTTTGCATTTATTACTTAACATTTTGCTGTAAAGGTCTTTCCTTCTCCCCTATTTATTTACTTTTGTCAATATGGATTCTGATTTTATTCAACAGGTTATAATCTATTATTATCATTACTAATTTTGATGCTCAGATTATCCAAAATTTGGCAACGGGAGCTCCTTCAAGCTGGATTCTGTTTCTGTTATTCTTTGAGCACATTCTCACTTTTGGCACTTGATGGTGCAGGCCTGCTCTCCCAGCTCCAGCCCTGGACCCAGGCATTTTTCTAAGGATCCCTGATTCTTTTTAGTGGAGAGTGATATTAGAAGTCAAGATTAGAAAGTAGGTGTGCTTATTGCCACCGAGTTGTCATTGCTCATGTCCTTTCAGTGGATAGATTGGGAAAATAGATACTCCTATCATTCTTGCCTTTCACTATTTTATATTTGTAGGTCCTTTCTCTCATTGTGAGAAGCCTGGCTCCCAACAAAATCAATATATTTACTCCTTTGCTTAATTTTACACTACACACAAACTTGTTTCAGAATCACAACACCCCACAGAGCACCATTAACAACAAATCTATTAAACTTACTAAGTCAAATTTAAGTTTCCTTTGTAGTTCTTTTGGTCCTTTTATCTTTAGACTGAGAGGAGTGAAAGAACTGTACTAAAAGTTACTTGGAATCTTCCTTTTTTCATTTTTCTTTAATATGGTTGTTACCCATTTGGTGTATAGTTGAATTTATTTGTCTTTATTTGTGTTCAACTTTGAAGTTGAAAAAATTCTAGTTGATTTATTTTTTTTGTATTTTAATTATGACCTGCCGTGGTGAGGCCCTTTTTGGATCTGTCTTATTTGGGACTCTGTGCTTCCTGGACCTTCAGAAGGATGTCTGTTTCCTTCACCAGGTTGGAGACTTTTTCAGCCATTATTTCTTTAGGCAGGTTTTCTATTCTTTTCTTTCTGTCTTATCTTCCTAGAACTCCTATGATTCAAATATTGGTAATGTTGATGCTGCCCCAGAAGTCCCTTAAATTATTCTCATTTAAAAAAGTCTTCTTTTTGCTGTTCTGATGAGGTGTTTTCTGCTACTTTGTCTTTCAAATAGCTGATTTGATCCACTGCTTCATCTAATCTGCTGTTGATTCCATCTAATATATTCTTAATTTCTTGACTGGTTCGTTTTAATGTTTTCCACCTTCATTACTATATTTTTTATCTCATTATTGAAGTTCTCATTAAGTTCATCTATGCTTCTCCTAGGTTAATTAAGCATCCTTTATCCAGTGTTTTTTTTAATATATATTTTTATTGTTTAAAGTATTACAAATAGTAGTACATATGTCTCCTTTTTTTTCCTATTGACCTACCCCTGGCCTTCCCCATCCCCTAGTACATGCCCTCCCCCCTCCCCCCTTTCCCCAATGTCCTGTATCCATTGGCTATGCTTACATACATGCATACAAGTCCTTTGGTTGATCTCTTACAGCCTCCCCACCCTTCCTGCAACCTTCCCTGCCTTCTCACTGTAGCATGACAGTCTGTTCATTGCTTCTTTCTTTGCCTCTGTATGTGTGTCTGTCCCCTGTACCCCTGTCCCCGATTCATTTCTTTAAAAATATATTGCCTTTATAGGCCAGAAATAAACTTATAAGAACAAAAAATGTTTGAGTCCCAATTTCAATGTCCAATAGTTATGAGTCCCAGTTTCAATGTCAAACAGTCCCTTATGTGTACACGTCATTAATGGTATCTGAATAGTGGACAAATGGTGGCAATGCAGGTCCTACCCTCTCTGGTTTGATCCTAGGCATCCTGTAGCGATGCACAGCTGCTGACTGCTAGCATGGCAAGGCATCGTCAGCGTCTTCCATCTCTGGACTGTTTCACCTCTTGCCTTTGTTGTTGGAGCAGATCTGTCAGTTCCTCGCTGTTGCAGGAGTCCACTTGGTCTTGGAATTGTTTTCTGAAAGCATATAAACATAATCTCGACCAAAAGTTAATAAAGGAATTTTTTTCTATAAAATTGACTTGGGGTCCTTTTTATTTTTGCCCAAATGATTTTCCTTTGGCTTATTTTGAAACCATGTGTGTTTTTCATGGGTGTCTTGCTGTTAATATTATAAATGAAAATCAATTTTCTAAAGTGAAAATTTTCTAGATGTAATTTACTTACCAGATATTTTTCCTTACATGATATTATCCTACTACCTCCCCCTTTTTTTGATTAATGGAGAATTTTGTAAAATTTTTAATGCAATCTTGATAACTTTAAATTTTAATTTTTTACACAAAAATATGCCTGTTTTATGTTCATTGCATGTTAAGCAATTTTACCATGAGATGAACTACCAATAGAAATTTTAGTTAATACTTTAGAAACAGCTTTTTGTCCAGTACACCTAAATTTTCTTGGGTGTTCACTTATGTGGGAGCCCCTTTCCTCGTCCCGCATGGTTCAGGGTTCCTGGATCTGGGTTCGGGTTCTGAAGGAGGCCCCACGCAAACAAAAAGAGAGACTAGAAAATATTAATTTGGCGATATTGGGGGGCCAGGTGGGAGCCTTCCTCTAGTGCAGCGGTTCTCAACCTGTGGGTTGCAACCGCTGGCAGGATAGCCTAAGACCTTTGGAAAACACAGATGTTTACATTACGATTCATTAACAGAAGCAAAATTATAGTTATGAAGTAGCAACAAAAATAATTTTATGGCTGGGGGTCACCACAACAAGAGGAACTGTATTAAAGGGCCTCGGCATTAGAAAGGCTGAGAACCACTGCTCTTGTGGAAAGGACTAACACTTGCTCTGGCCTTTTTCTCCCTTTTATTAAGGCTTTGGGACACACCCCTAGCCTTTAGGCAGGAAATTACAAAACAGAAATTAACATGAAACAAACAGGTAGAGGCTGCTTCAGCTAACAATGTTTCAACTAAACAGTGAGTGATTAGCTCTGACCTTTCAGAGCAATTAAGGTTGATCAGCCTTCTGGTCTCCTGTTCATAGTGAGACAATGTTTGGTTTCTGGAAACTTATTTCAATTCGCCAATTTAAATTAATCTGAAAGCTTGATTACTCTTTTACTGTCAAATTTAACACTCTACCAACAGTCTTAGATACCCTGTAAATATTAGTGGTAAGGTTTATTTGCATTCTTGAGTAGGCACTGAGCATTCCTAGTGCTAGGCTAAATTTAGATATAGGGCAGCTGTTGTCAGCCAAGTTTCTGTCTGTTACCTGGGTCCCGATCTGAGCTGGGCCCAGTCTCTGCCTGTTACCTGGGTCTTGATCTGTGCGGAGCGTGGGAAGTGAAGAAGCCATGGAGGCCGGAGACCTCCCTCAGAAGGGATGAGGGTTCAGATCCCAGAAAAGGTTGAGGGAGGATGAGGGTCTGTGCCCCACCTCTGTTGACCCCGAAGTTCTCTCCTGATGGCCCCTCTGCGACTGTGTCTGTCTTTGGTTGTTCCTTTCCTGAGGAATCTTACCCCTCTCTGGCTAACCAGTCATCCTCCGGGGCCAAGCAGGGTGTTGTGAGGTTCAGTTCTCTCACCATGGTAGCCTATGCCCCTGTGGCCTCCACACCCAGCACCTGCCTTGGGGATCCCCTCACCTGCTGGTGGGGCCGGCACTGATCACTTATCTCAGGGAATTCAGGTTCCTTCTCCAGGAAGGGCCCAGCTCACACCATTTGGTGAGAGGCAGATCCATTATACCAGGCTTCAACCTCAGCATGAATAGAAAGCCCAGGCTACACTGAGGGCCATTGGATTGTGAGAAGAGGGTCCCTTTTGGCAAAAGAGGTAAGAGGAGCCAGTATAGAATGCTCAAGTGCTTTCCCAGTGCCTTAATTCCTTCTGAAAGAGATGAAATCCTTTCATGTCCTTTTTTAAATTACTGCTAAACATTCAAAGAATTAGTTTGTAATTTTGTTTGGAATAATTGTACAATATGCTGTTGTGAAATATCAAAATTAAATGACATTGTAGAATAATATCATGTAAGGATATTCTTTGCTCTAGGCCCTAGCAATTCAATTTCAAACTGGCTGTCAATTTCTTTTTGTAACTTATATAAACTTTTTCAGGGAGGCAAAAACACAAATTACTTACCTTAGCTCAAGAGGCTAATTATATTGAGTTTCAATTACAATCCTTACAACATTTGAAGGAAACTTCTCTTTATTTCCTTCCAAAATGATTTTCATGCTACACAGTTTCATTTAAAAATCTTTGTCACATGAATCAATTTCTCTTAAGGTTACGGTGACCAATGTAAGGATTAGATTTAATGTTTTATTATACAATTTTTTTAATTTAATTTTTTTTACTTGTGTCCTTATTCTCCCATTACCCCCCCTTCAGGCCCCTCCCCCATTGTCTGTGTCCAATGATTATGCTCATATGCATGTACAAAAGTCCCTCTGATGATATCTCCCCCTTATTCCCCCCAACCTTCACCTTCCCCCAGGTTTGAAGTTTTGATCGATGTTTCTCAGTCTCTGGATCTGATCTTGACCTTCAGTCTATGTCATTCATTATATTCCACAGATGAGTGAGATCATGTGATATTTATCTTTCTCTGCCTGGCTTATTTCACTAAGCATAATGCTTTCCATCTTCATTCAGGTTGTTGCAAATGGTAGGAACATCTTCTTTTTTACCGCAGTGTAGTATTCCATTGTGTAGATGTATCACAGTTTTTAATCCACTCATCTGCTGATGGGCACTTAGGCTGTTTCCAAATCTTAGCTGTGATGAATTGTGCTGCTATGAACATAGAGGTACATATATCCTTTCTGATTGGAGTTTCTAGTTTCTTGGGATATATTCCTAGAAGTGGAATCACTGGGTCAAATGGAAGTTCAATTTTTAGTTTTTTGAGGAAACTCCATACTGTTCTCCACAGTGGCTGCACCAGTCTGCATTCCCACCAGCAGTGCACGATGGTTCCTTTTTCTCCGCATCCCTCCCAACACTTGTCATTTGTTGATTTGTTGATGATAGCCATTCTGACAGGTGTGAGATGGTACCGCATTGTTGTTTGATTTGCATCTCTCTGATGATTAGTGACTTTGAGCATGTTTTCATACGTCTCTTGGCCTTCCTTATGTCTTCTTTCGAGAAATGCCTGTTTAGATCAATTGCCCATTTTTTGATTGGGTTGTTTATCTTCTTTTTGTGAAGTTGTATGAATTCTCTACAAATGTTGGATATTAAACCCTTACCATTGATATAATTGGCAAATATGTTCTGCCATGCAGTGGGCTTTCTTATTGTTTTGTTGATGGTTTCCTTTGCTGTGCAAAAGCTTTTATTTTGAAGTAGTCCCATTTGTTTATTTTTTCTTTAGTCTTCCATTGCCCTAGGAGCTGTATTGGGGAAGAAATTCCTTTGGCATATGTCGGAGATTTTGCTGCCTGTGGATTACTCTAATATTTTTTATGGTTTCCCATCTTATGTTTAAATCCTTTATCCATTTTGAGTTTATTTTTATGTATGGTGTAAGTTGGTGGTTTCATTTTTTGCATGTATCTGTCCAATTTTCCCAACACCATTTGTTGAAGAGACTGTCTTGACTCCATTCTATGTTTGTGCTTCCTTTGTCAAATATTAATTGGGCATAGTGGTTTGGGTAGATTTCTGGGTTCTCTATCCTATTCCATTGATCTATGTGATGGTTCTTGTGCCAGCACCAGGCTGTTTTGAGAATAGTGGCTTTGTAATACAGCTTGAAATCTGGTATTGAGATCCCACCTACTTTGTTCTTCTTTCTCAGGATTGCTGCAGCTATTTGGGGTCTTTTTTTATTCCAGATGAATTTTTGGAAGGTTTGTTCTAGGTCTGTAAAGTATGCTTTTGGTATTTTAATGGGGATTTCATTGAATTTATAGATTGCTTTGGGTAGAATGGACATTTTGATGATGTTGATTCTCCCAATCCATGAACATGGTATGTTCTTCCATCTGTTTATGTCACCCTCTATCTCTTTTTTCAGTGTCGTGTAGTTTTCTGCGTATAGGTCTTTTACCTCCTTAGTTAAGTTTATTACTAAGTATCTTAATTTTTTTTGGTGTGATGATAAATGCGATTGCTTTTTTAGTCTCTCTTTCTGTATATAGAAATGTCATAGATTCCTTGGCATTAATTTTGTATCCTGCTACATTGCAAAGTCATTTATTAAGTCCATTAGTTTTTTGATGGAGTCGTGCGAGTTTTTTATGTACAGTATCTTGTCATATGCAAATAAGGACAGTTTTACTTCTTTTCCTACTTGGATGCCTTTTATTTCTTTTTCTTGTCTGATAGCAATGGCTAGTACTTCCAGCATTATGTTGAATAGGAGTGGTGAGAGTGGGAATCCCTATCGTTTTTCTGTTTTCAAGGGAAATGATTTTAGTTTTTGTCCATTGAGTATGATGTTGGCTATGGGTTTGTCATATATGGCTTTTATTATGTTGAGGTATGATTCTTCTATTCCCACCTTGCTGAGAGTTTTTATCAAGAAACGGTGTTGGATTTTGTCAAATGCTTTTCTGCATCAATTGATATTACTATGTGATTTTTATCTCTCAATTTGTTTATGTGATGTATCATGTTTATTGATTTGCAAATATTGCACCATCCTTGCATTCCTGGGATAAATCCTACTTGGTCATGGTGTATGATCTTTCTGATGTACTGCTGGATTTGATTTGCTAGAATTTTGTTGAGGATTTTGGCATCTATGTTAATGAGGGATATTGGTCTGTAATTCTCTTTCATTGTGTTATCTTTACCTGGTTTTGGTATTAGGGTGATGCTGGATTCACAGAAGGTGATTGGAAGTGTTCCTTCCTCTTGAATTTTCTGGAGTGGTCTGAGAAGGATGGGTTTTAGTTCTTCTACGAATGTTTGGTAAAATTCCCCTGTGAAGCTGTCTGGCCCTGGGCTTTTGTTTGCTGGAAGCTTTTTGATGACTGCTTCAATTTCTTCTATAGTTACCAGCGTATTAAGATTTTCAGAATCTTCCTGTATGAATTTGGGAAGGCTGTATTTTTCTAAGAATGTGTCCATTTTCTAGGTTGTGTAATTTGTTAGACTAGAGTTGTTCATAATATTTTTTAACAATCCTTTGTATTTCTGTGGGGCCTTTCTCATTTCTGATTTTGTTTATTTGGGCCCTCGCTCTTTGCTTCTTGGTGAGCCTGGCTAGAGGTTCATCAATCTTGTTTATTCTTTCAAAGAACTAGCTCTTGTTTTTGTTGATTTCTATATATATATTTTTTTGTCTCTATGTCATTCATTTCTGCTCTGATCTTTATTATTTCCTTCCTTCTGCTCACAGTGGGCTTTTTTGTTGCTCTCTTTCTAATTCTTTGGGTTGTTGAGTTAGGTGATTCATTACCACTTTTTCCTGTTTTTTTTGAGGTAAGCCTGTAGAGCTATAAACTTCCCTCTCAGCACCGTTTTTATTGTGTCCCATAGCATTTGCATCATTGTGTTTTTATTGTCATTAGTCTCCAGGATATTTTTAATTTCTTCTTTGATCTCATTTATAACCCAATTATTGTTTAGTAACATGCTATTCAACTTCCAAGTATTTGAATTTTTTGGAATTATTTATTATGGTTTATTTCTAATCTTATGCCATTATGGTCTGAGAAAATGCTTGATATGATTTCAGTTTTTTTGAATTTGGGGAGACTTTGCTTGTGACCCAATATGTGGTCTATTTTTTTAAATGTCCTTTGTACACTTGAGAAGAACGTATATTCCGTGGCTTTGTGGTGATATGCTCTGAAGATGTCAATTAGGTCCATTTGATCTAGTGAGTTATTTAGAATTGCTATTTCTATGCTGATTTTTTGTCTAGAGTATTTGTCCAGTGATATCAGTAGTGTATTAAAGCCCCCTACTGTGATTGTATTGTTGTCAATCTTTCCCTTGATATCCTCCAGGAGTTTTTTTTTTTTTTTTTTTTTGTGTGTGTGTGTGTGTGTATTTAGGTACTCCTGTATTAGGTGCATATATGTTTACCAGAGTTATATCTTCTTGATGAATTGCTCCTTTTAGTATTATGTAGTGGCCTTCATTATCTCTTGTTATAGCCTTTACTTTGAGGTCTATTTTATCAGATATAAGTATCACCGCCCCAGCTTTTTTTCTCATTTCTATTTGCCTGAAAATGTTTTTCCATCCCTTCACTCTCAGTTTGTGTGAGTCCTTTGCTCTGAGGGGGGTCTCTTGTAGACAGCAAATATATGGGTCATGTTTTTTTAACCATTCAGCTACCCTATGTCTCTTTATTGGTGTATTCAACCCAGTTACATTTAATGATATTATTGACAAGTTCATGTTTGTGGTCATATTTTTCCTTAGTGTTTGTGTTTTTTCTTGCCTTTCTCTTTCTTCTTTTTATAGCAGTCCCTTTAGCATTTCTTGCATTGTTGGCTTGGTAGTGATAAACTCTCTTAGCCCTTTTTTGTCTGTGAAGCTCCTGATTCCACCTTCAATTTTGAATGATATCCTTGCTGGGTATAGTATTCTTGGGTTCAGACCCTTGCTTTGCATCAGTTTATATATGTATTTCATTCCATTCTCTTCTGGCCTGGTGTGTTTCTGTTGAGAAATCAGTTGATATTCTAATAGGAGATCCCTTGTAGGTAACTTTCTGTCTCTTTCTGGCAGTCTTTAAGATTCTTACTTTGTCATTGATGTTCACCAATTTAATTATGATGTGTCTTGGTGTTGGTCTTTTGGGGTTCAGCTTGTTTGGGACTCTGTGTACTTCTTGGGCTTGCATAGTTTTTTTCTTGCCAATACCAGGGAAGTTTTCTGTCATTTCTTCAAAAAGGTTTTCTGTTCCTTGCTTTGCTTTCTCTCTTTTAGTATCCCAATTAAGTGAATGTTGTTTTGTTTTGTGTTGTCCCAAAGCTTCCTTAAGCTCTCTTTTTGTTTTTTAAGTCTTGTTTCCAGTTGCTGCTCTATTTGTGTTTTTTTTTTCCTACCTTGTCTTCTAATTTGCTGATGGCGGTACTCTGCCTCTTCTAGTCTACAGTTTAGGGCTTCCATTGTGTTTCTTATTGCACGTACGTCATTCTTCATCTCCTCTTGGTTTCGTTTCATGTTGGTGACATTCTCATTCAGCTCCTTATTGTTCTCATTTAGTTGTGTGTACTTGTCTTCCATCTGTTTAAACATTCTTAAAACCATTACTCTGAATTCTTTCTCTGATAGACTGCTGGCTTCAATTTCATCTCACTCCCTTTCTGGTGATTCCTCTTTTTCTTTCCTTTGGGGATTGCTTTTTTGTCTTCCCATGTTTTCCTATAATGAGTTAATTATAGATTCAATTGCTTTTCTAGCCAGGTTTTTTTTTGGGGGATGGTGCTACTGGTGTATTCTCTCAGCTCTCCTGTGCTTGTTGATCTATTGCAGTCCCCTACTTGAGCTATTTGGGCTCTCTTGATGTAGATCTGTGAGCTTGAGCATCACAATGTGGTGTCTAGAAGTTGGCAGCTATGGAGGGGAGTGTCCCTATTTTTGCTTTTTTGTATCCTTAATTGAGATCACGCCTGCACAGTGTGGACGTCCACACAGTGACACCAAGGACCTGTCTGTTGGGACGATGTGTTTCAGGGACTACTCCCTGGAGAGGCATGACTGTGGTTCCCAGAGTTACAAAATCACACCCACAGGGGCTCCCAGTTGGTCCCAGGCACTGCCTAGGGAGTGGGCCGTCAGAAATGTGCTGCTGAGGGTAGACTGTAAACACATTGATGTGGGCGTGCTGTAAATTCACAGACCTGGGAGGGCCATAAATGCACCGACAACTAGGTTTATGTAAACTGGTGGCAGTTGTGCGCTGCAAACACAGCCACGAAGGTAAGCAGCAAATGTGGTGACCAGGATGCTCTACAAACCAGTAAGGAGGGCACACCACAGACAGGGCAACTAGGGCATGCTGCAAACACAGCAACGAGGGTGCTCTGCAAACTGGCGCTGAGGGTATGCCAGAGACTGGGCGACCAGGGCGCATGCAAATGTGGTGACTAGGGAGTTCTGCATGTCAGCGACCAGTGCACGCCACAGCTGCACAGATGTTGCCAGGGAGGGGAAGGTTGCACTCACTGCTTTGGAGGCAGAGGACCCAGGGTCTGCGGGTCTTCAGCTGTAGCAGCAGGACTCTGGCTGGAGTGGCTATTGGGTTGCAGGGCAGCTCCAAGGCCTGGCTGGAGGTGTTGATGAGTTCCCAAACAAAGGCCATTTTCCCCTTGAAGATGGCGTGGGCTCTGCGCCTGAGTCCTGCAGTCCAGGGAGTGCCAGCCATGGTGGCAGTCTCTCCTTGTCCAAGAGAGCCTGGACTGCCAGCCCCCACTGCTTCTGCGAGATTCAACTGTCCCTCACTGAATCACATACCCACCACACACACCCATACACTCTCCTTTCGTCCCCTCCCTCACTTCCTCTCCCTCACCTCCATCCTGCCAGTTGCCATCTTCCCAGAATTCCCCCTTTATCCAGTGTTTTGAACTCTTTATCTAATAGATTGCTTGTCTCTGTTTCATTTAGTTCTTTTTCTGGGGGTTTGTCCTGGTCTTTCATTTGAGACATATTTCTCTATCTCTTCATTTTGGATGTTTCTCTGTGTTTATTTCTATAAATTAGGTAAAACATAATCTCTTCTGGTCTTGAAGCAGTCATGTTGTATAGGAGCACCCTATACTTTGTGTGTTGGGTGTTTTTGGCAGGCCAGCTGGAGCTGGAGAATGCATGGGCCACAAGGATTCCAGGGGGGCAAACCTTACCCAGGACCTGTAGTTGTAGCTGAAGTGGGAATGGGCCAAGGGAAGTCCCAGGGGCAAACTGTACTGGGACTACCTTGGCAGACTTGTTGGAGTTATAGCTGGAGTAATTTCAGGACCTGAGTAAGTTTGGGTAAGCCACACCAGGACTGAAGCTAAAGCTGGAATGGTGTGAGTTGTATGGATACCTTGACTGGGACTGTAGCGGAAGTGAGTGTGGTTTGTAGGATATCTTGGGAACAAGTCACCCTTAAGTAGGAGCTGTAGCTAAGGACAAGTTGAGAGGAGTCCGAAGGGAAAGTCACAAAACTGGAAGCTGGAGTTAAAACAAGTTGCAGGGAGACCCATTTCTATGTGGCCTTTTTCTCATTGGTTGTGCAGAAACTGTTAAGTCAGCTCTCGGTTATTTTTCAGTGGGAAATGTCCTGTGTGTGGGTGTAAATTTAATGTGTTCCTGTGAGGAGGTGAGTTCAGGATCTTTCTATGTTGCCATCTTAGACCAGAAGCCCACTTTCACTTTTAAAATTAATGCTCAGTTGTTTCATTGCTTACTGTATTAAATCTCACTAAGTATTTAACTCTTTTATATCACAATTAATTGAATTCCTTTAAGTATTTTAAATTATAAATTTAATGTAACTGCAATTTTAATATATCTGATTCTTTTAAACACTTCAAATGTCTGCCAGGGCAAACTTAAAAAAAATCTAATGAGCAAAATTTTTCTAAGCATCTAGGTTAATGCCTATAATTCCAAAAATAAGTAAGTGAAAATAATGTAGTAAATTAGGCTTTGAAAATTCAAACACTTTTTACAAATGTACATAAATTATTTTCTACACTTCACATTAGAATCTAATCTAATATCAACTTCACATTTCAAGTTGAAATTAAAAAGTTAATATTTCAGCTTTTTAAAGTTTTAGTTTATTTACATTTTTTTCAGACACATTAAATAACAAAGATAGTTTGTCAGCGAAATAAAACTTATTTCTAAACTGAATACAGAAGAGGAATGTAAGATGGTGGCATAGGTAAATGCCATCGTACAACAATTTTAAAACTACAACTAAAAGACAGAACAGACAGCATCCAGAACCACAGGAAAGCTGGGTGAGTGGAAATTCTACAACTAGAAGGAAAGAGAGGGGCTCACAGAGACCCAGAGGAGCTGCAAAAAGCAGACGTGCAGAGATGCGAGACGTGGAGAGAGTGGGTGCCAGAGTACCTGGCTGGCTTTCTCTGGTGGGAAAGAGATGGAGACTCCTAACTGCACTGAACCCCCTATCCTATGGTATTGAACCTCGGGCCCAGGTGAGACTCATACGGGGGGAGTTTGGACTGTGAAAAGGGAGAAGTGCACAGAAATTTAGGGGAATCTCGAAAGGGCAGAAGTCTGGGGCGTGCACAGCACTGCATGCAGAAGACTGCTGATTGTGCCGCTGGCTTTCACAAGTGGACGGGAGACAGAGCCTCCCATCTGTGCCACTTCTAACTCGACTAAACCCCAGTTTCAGGCGGAACTCTGGAGACCCAAACTCATATGGTCCCAGAGCACAGGGGAGCCGGAAAGGCAGCAGTCTAGAGGCACTGCGAGAGTGCGCACACACAGGGACCGCTCAAGCGATTATCTAGTCACATGAGACTCAGGGGCTGTGGAGGGCGGGGCCGACTGGAAGGTAAGGCAGTCCTTTAAGCCCTGAGACGGCATCTATCCCAAGCTCAACAGAGAGGCTTTTGCAGTTTTGTAAGTCTGGTATCATAAGGCTGAATTCAACACAGAAGTTCTCCCAGCATAGTGAAAATGCGGAGACAAAGGAAGAGATCACAAACAAAAGAAATGAAGGAAAACAAATGACTGGATATAGAGTTTAAAACCATGGTTATAAGGTTTTTCAAGAATATCCTAGAAAAGATGGATAAATTTAGTGAGACCCAGGAGGAGATGAAAAAGGACCAACTAGAGATGGAAAAAAAAACCCAGCTAGAGATGGAAAAGGACCAACTAGAAATTAAACATACACTGACTGAAATAAAAAAAATATTATATAGAGACCTAACAGCAGTCTAGAGGAAGGCAAGAATCAAGTAAAAAATGTGAAATAAAAAGAACTAGAAAATACTCAACTGGAAAAGCAAGAAGAGAAAAGAATCCAAAAATGCGAAGATAATGTAAGGAGCCTCTGGGACAGCTTCAAGTGTACCAACATCAGAATTGTGGGGGTGCCAGAAGAGAGAGAGCAAGATACTGAAAACCTATTTAAAGAAATAATGACTGAAAACTTCCCACATCTGGTAAAATAAATAGACTTACAAGTCCAGGAAGCACACAGAACCTCATATAAAAGGAATCCAAAGAGGACTACACCAAGACACATCATCATTAAAATACCAAGAGCCAAAGACAAAGAGAGAATATTAAAAGCAGCAAGAGAAAAACAGTTAATAACTTACAAGGGAGCACCCATGAGTGTCAGCTGATTTCTCAACAGAAACTATGCAGGCCAGATGGGAATGGCAAGGGATATTCAACATGATGAATAGCAAGAACCTACAACCAAGAATACTCTATCCAGCAAAGCTATCATTCAGAATTGAAGTGCAGATAAAGAGCTTCACAGAGAAGAAAAAGCTAAAGGAGTTCATCAACTCCAAACCAGTATTATATGAAAGGCTGAAAGGTACACTTTTAGAAGAGGAAGAAGAAAAAGGTAAAAGATAAAAAATTATGAACAACAAATATATATCTATCAACAAGTGAATCTAAAAATTAAGTGAATTAAAAATTTGATCATCAGAATAAACTGGTGAATATAATAGAATCAGGAGCACAGAAAGGGAGTGGACTGATAATTCTCAGGGGTAAAGGGGTGAGAGGTATACAGGGAGAGACTGGACAAAAATCATATACCTATGGATGAGGTCAATGGTAGGGAGGGAAGGGGAGAGAGAGGAGTGGGAGCTGGGTGGAGGGGAGCTATGGAGGGGAAAAAAGAGAAACAAATGTGATAATCTGAATAATAAAGATTTAATTAAAAAAATAAACTGAATACAAAAGTGTTAAAGTTATGGGTTTTGTTTATCTCATCACTCTATGTTTTTCTTTTTATCTTTAAATACTTTGCTGGTGTTGTAAACCCACTCAACACTGGGCTCAGATCAGATTAATCATCTCAGACAGCTCCTAGGTAAAAGTTTCTGACCCTCAGGTTCCTGGGTCAAAGATTTAGGAACTTGATTTGGGCTATTGGCTTGAAAATCTGAAACAGGGTCATTCGTCTCTTCTCAGATAACATGACACAAACCATAGATTAACACAGTCATTTCTCAGAGTTGAGGTCAGGCTGCTAAATCAGTGGGAGGCTTTCTAGCTCTGTGTTAGTCTTACAATTCAGCCCCATGAATATCTTTCAAATGACACCTTTACTCCCCACCCCTCTTTTTAATCTTAACTGCTTCTAATTTAATTTCAACTGATATAGATAGGTAAATAAAATCATGCCTCTTATCTTTCATTGCTTTATTGAACTCAACTGATTTCTTTAGAACCTGATTTTTTTTCAGTGTTTGCTGAAAGTTACAATTCTATACTCATTACACTGATTAATGAGTGATTGAAAATCTTAGCATTCTTATGCATATACTGTTTATAGTGGCCACTGCTCTCAGCAGCTATATAATAATGAGATGCCTCTGAGACTCTTCTAGAAGGAGTTGAAGATGCACTACAGTAAGTTTGGAGTTTGGCAGAGAATTACTCCAAAACAATGTGCCAGGGCCAGGGCAGCTCAACCTGCCTGGTCTGAGAGTGAGAATGACCCTGCTTAAGGAGCCAGGAGAGGAGAACCAGTCTATAGGAACAACCACCTAAGATTGAGTGCACACTAGGTGCTATTTCATTCTGAAGGTAGGAGCAGTCAAGAAAGAACTGCTTCATATTTCTACCCCAGGAGTTGGGTACTGCATCTGTACCCAACTACATCACTTCTCTCATCCTCTCCTCCACAGACTACTCAAGGCTTAGCTCCTGTAATCCTCCCTTTCCCCTCCGGCATAGTTTCTCTCTCCCACCTACCAAACGATTCATATGAACTTACCGGTGTGCGATAGCAACTCCACCTTAAACATAAAAACCCTTACTTGATCCTCTAGCCCCCTCCAGATATCATGGGATTTCTCTGCTTCCTTGCTTCCTTTTGTACTCACTTATATTTTACAGCAAGACTACTTTAAAAAGTCTTGTCTGTACTCAATGGTTCTACTTCCTCTCCTTTCATTCTCTCCTGAAGGCATTCCAGGAAGGCTTTTGTCCTCAAGCTCTGTCCTTCCTTTTGTTATGGCCACCCATAACCTCCTTCTCACAGAACTCAGTGGCCATGTACTTGACCCTCTGATGGACCTCTTATCTGAACCCATTCTCTACAGTTGTCCTCTCCCTCTCAGGTTTTTATCTTATCTCCTGGTCACTTCTCTTCAGTCTTATTTGTAGTCCCATTTCTTCCTTTCAGCTTGTTTGTATTGCTGTACCCAAGGCTCAGTCTTGGGCCCTTCTCTTTACTAGCTACACACTCTTGTGAGATGCTCTCATGTGGCCCATGGCATGTGACCTACATTCAAGTTACTCCTGAGTCTGATTCAAGGGAGATTCAAATTTTATATTCTCATGTATATCAAGTAGATATCTAAAATATAACTTGACTAAAAAAACTTTTTGTTTACCCTCATCCCCAACACAATGCCTGCTTCTTCCCAAGGCTTCCCCATTTCTATTAAATACCCCCATGTACCCACTTACCTATGAGTCCCATTATTATTCTCTCTCTCTCATCTCCCACGTTTACTTCAGCAGCCAGGTCTGTTGTCTCTGAGCCCAGAATACATCCCTTACCACCTTCTCTCCTATTACCCTCATCCAAGATACCATTATCTCTGGGGAAGATCATTGCCATAGTCTCTTAATTGATCTTTCAGCTTCCACTCTTTTCTGTTGTTGTTGTTAATTCTCACTGGAGGGTATTTTTTCCCATTGATTTTAGAGAGCGTGGAAAGGACAGCTTAGAGAGGAGAGAAACATGCATATGAGAGAGCCACATCAATTGGTTGCCTCCTGCATGTGCCCTAACCCAGGGTGAGGGACCTGCAACCCAGGTATGTACACTTGACTGGAATGGGATCTGTGACCCTTCAGTTCATGGGCCGATGCTCTAACCATTGAAAATGGCAGCCAGAGCTCTTGACACCCTCTCCTCCTGCCCCTAGGATCCATTCTTCACATAACAGCAACAGTGATAAAAGATCATCCTTCCATGAGTAAGAATCTCCAATGGTTTTGTATGACACACTCAGTCCAAATCCTTATACAGAAACTAGGCCCTTGCCTCTCTGTTCTCCTCTGCAGCCCATTCTCCTTTGCCTAGTCTGCTATAGCCACGTTGGCCTTTTTGCTTTGCCTCATTCATTCAAGCCTACTTCCAATCTAGGACCTTTATGTCTTGAGGTTCCCTCCTTTTGGCACCAGCTCTTTGCAAGATTGGCATCTTCTGTCAAGCCACATTCTCACAGGGCCTTCCTTCTCTGACCACCTCACCTAAAATAGTACCTTTCATTACACCCACCCAGTTATTCTTTATCCTACTCCCCTATTAGTTACTTTCCTACCACTGATGAGGAACTGAACCACAGGTGCTAGAGCTGATCACCTGACCCCGCCCCCTCCAACATTATTACAGAGGCATTATTACTGAGGTCAGAAGTCAGAATGAGCCCAGGCTTCCCACTTCAACCTTCTACCCCTATTCTGTGCAGGAGGGCTCAGTTTGATGTTGTCACTGCAGTCACCTGACACCCTGACATCAGCTGAGTTGCTGTGGGCATTCATCCAGTCCAGGGAACACAGCAGCCACATGAGTAGTGGGAAGGAGGCTGGAGTGACCTTGCACTTCTCCTAATCTCCAGAATAGATGGGAACAGCAGACTTCCTATACATTTCCAGTACTAGGAAGTTTATTGCCCTGGGGTGTCAGAGGCCCTGGGGCACCAGACAAAGGGACTCTGGCAGTTCTGTTGGTTTCTATTTCTTCCAACAAAATTGAAAGAGCCCTGGCCTAGCCAGTTTGACTCAGTGGATACAGCCTTGGTCTGCAGACTGAAAGGTCTCAGGTTCGATTCTGGTCAAGGGTACGTACCTTGGTTGTAGGCCCCGGTTGGGACATTTGTGAGAAACAACCAATCAATGTGTCTCTCTCACATCAATGTTTCTCTCTGTTTCTTCTCCCTTCCACTCTCTAAAAATCAATGGAAAAATATCCTTGGGTGAAGATTAACAACAACAACAACAACAACAACAACAATAACAACAAAGCCTGAAAGAGGACCTAAATAAGTGGTTGGTTAAAAAATCATTAAATAATGATTTAAATTGATGATAGATGACTATATAATTTTGACAAGTAACTCATAAAGATTTCAAAGGGTTGAGTGACACTGCTACAATGAAATTCTTCTCATTCCTATTACTCATGTTTTATATGTATAAATTTTTCTAGCACTTACATTTGAAAAACCAAAAAAGAATAAGGTCAATGTTGAGCCCTCATTCTAATTATGAGTAATATATAAATATACAAAATAATTTTTAAAACTTTATCTCATCAAGATATATTGCTAATGAAAATCAACATTTATAATAGAGCATATTTATGTATTTGATATTTTGATCAATTGTGTACTAACAATAATTATAATGATGACACAATGTGGAAGAATTAAAAAAATCTAACATCCTATTGTTACATAAAATATAATAAATTAAATTTTGATTGAGTACAGCTTTATTGTTGCAATTAAGTATCCTAGGGTGGTCAGTAAAATGTTGTTAAGTATAATACATATTATTTTTAGTATAAAATTTCATGGGGGAACTGAGAGGAAATACAGTTCAAGGAGAAAAAGGAATGCTGTAAATTTTCTGACCATTAAAGAATTTGCTCATGTATTTTTAGGTGGTTGACAGTAGGAAACAGTCACTATACTACTGGAATTTTATTGGATGCATTTATGAAAGAGATGTAACAGTTTTATTTTTAAATGTTAAATTTACATATTCTAAGGATGATAACATTTGCAATTAACTATTTAAAGTTATGATGACAAATGTTAGATTCTACCCTAAAATATATATGTTGGTGGAGAGGTGAAGTCACACTTTTAAAAATTTCTTGTACGTGGTATGTAAGCTACAATATGGAAAATCACCACCTGGCAAGGATTAGGGCCCTGGAAGGGCCTTCAGGGGCAGAAACTGGATTTGCTGCTTGGACAGGAAGGCAGGTGGATGAGCATTAGGAAGACATTATCTACTTGGGACAAGGGTCTCCCCCCCCCTCCCCAGGCTGGAGGCACTGAGGCTCAGCTCCATGCTTGACATCTCCTCCAGATGTTCCTGATATGTTTCATTTGAAAGCCAAGCCATATTGTGTGTAATGATCCTATCTGTACCTGGATTCCACATACTGTATTTTTCTGTGTATAAGATGCTATTTTTTCCTAAAATCGTTAGACTGAAAATTGAGGAACTTCTTATACATGGAAGTCAGCCGAGAAGGGAGCCACATGCAGCTGCCCATATCTTGTCAAACAGGCTTCCTCCAATCATGAGCCTTATTGTTACTGATGTCAGCTGATGCTGTAATTGGAGGTGGAGGAGGAGGTGGAGGTGGAGACTGTGCAGACAGAACAGGGACCAGAGCGTTCTGAGCCCATAAAGATGTCAAAAAATAAAAAGTTAAATACTGGTAAGTGATGTCTAACTCTGCAAAATTCAAACTGAATCTATCCAGATATGCAAAAGAGCATGGAAATAGAGCTGCAGAGAGATAGTTTGGATCTCATTGTACTGAGTATATGATCAGACAGAGGAGAAAACAGGAAGAACAAACTCCTTAAGATGCCAAAAAAGAAGGCCTTAAGAGGAAAATCAGCAAAACAGGCAAACTTGGAGCAGAGGCTTAATACTTGAATTATGGAGTAGTGCCAGAGTAGCTTTTGTGTATCAATCAAGCTTATTCAATGTCAGGCAAGAATGTTTGCAAGTGAAATGAACATTGTTGATTTTACAGGAAAGGCAAAATGGTGCTTCATTTTCATGAAGAGAGAAGGATTGGCCATGAGAACATGAACAAAGTTTAAGTGATAGGTTGCATAATATCGTAGTACTGGTATGTGAGCCTTACCTGTGGTCATTACTAAATAAAAATGTGTTCTGTTTTATGTTTAAAATATTGACTTTTAAAAATTTTGGGTTGGAAAAGTTGGGGGCTTCTTATACACTGAAAAATATGGTATCCCCCTGCTACAAGGACTCATGCAAACTACATGGCTCGGGCGGCCCCAATTCCCGATGGACTCCTTTCTAGGCTGAGGGGCAGCATATTGGGATGCTCAGGTGTTGGCAGGGGGTCCTCAACCCTCACTTCCTGATCCTGGTGGTGGGAATGATTTCATAGCTAATTTTTGCTTCTGCAGGCTGATGAGATAGGGCTAAAGGGGATAAAGGGAGGGATGTGGAGAAACAGTGACCCTCTCAAACAGCCTGTGAAACCTGGCTCAGGACCTAGAAGGGAGTGGCTAGATATCAGGCACAGCTCACATGTTAGCCAGTCTCCTTTAGCAAGTGTCAGTAGACACTTGGGATATTCCCATTTTTTGCTATTACAAGTGATGTGCAATGAGTAATGTTAATAATCATGTGTCATTTCACAAGGGTGTATGTCCATCTGCAGGATAAGTCTCCAGAAGTATAATTGCTGGGCCAAAGGGATATGCATTTGTAATTTTTATAGTTATTATAAATTTGTCCTCTGAGGGTGTTGTACCATTTTATACTTCCACCTGTACTGCTTAAGAGAAGAGATCTTCTCACAGTTTTGCCATGTTAAACTTTTGACATTTGTAATCTGATAGAGAGCATTGGCAGCCAAAATGCTATTACTTCATCTATTATAAGTAGTGCTGAGCACCTTTGACTCTGTCCAAGATCTAATAATATTTCCTTTTTTTTTTTTTAATCCTCACCCTAGGATATTTTTTCCATTAATTTTTAGGGAGAGTGGAAGAGAGAGGGAAACACAGAGAGAAACATTGATGTGAGAGAGACTAATCGATTGGTTGCCTCCTGTACAAGCCCTGACCAGGGCCCCAACCGGGGAGAAGCCTGAAACCAAGATATGTGCCCTTGACAGGAATTGAACCTGGACCCTTCAGTCCACAGGCTCACGCTCTACCCACTGAGCCAAAC
The DNA here is from genome assembly GCA_011751065.1 of Lasiurus cinereus. NCBI lineage: Eukaryota > Metazoa > Chordata > Mammalia > Chiroptera > Vespertilionidae > Lasiurus > Lasiurus cinereus. The sequence goes on along the minus strand of JAAGEH010000041.1, from coordinate 12,224,285 downwards.
TGGCTATGGCTATAGTAGTTCCTTTTTTGTTGACAGTCTGTTAACATATTTTTGTTGGATTGTTGCCTTTTTTTTTGTTCTTGTTTCTTTTAACATTTAGAGAGAACTCTTTATATACCAAGCAAATTCTTCCTTTGTCTGATATATGAGTTACAAAAGTTCTTTTTGTGTCTTGGCTTTGCTTCTAGTGACTCCTGCAATCTGGAAGGTGGACTCCTGGCATCATTCATTCTCAAACCCCCATGCCTTTGCCACACTGGTCCGTGTCTTTTTCTTTCTTTTCTATTTCTAGGTAGGGGACTGCTGCTCATCCTTGAGGTCTAACTCGTATGTGGCTCAGTGACCCTCGTCCTTCACAGAAGATCTGTCACTCCCCCGATACCGTATCACCTCTACTTGTCGTGTTGCCTTCGTTTGCTTGTGTATCTTTCCTGTCTAACTAGGAATGCCTTATCTTTTTTGTTTCTGTCCTTCCAGACCCTAGTACATAGCATTTAAAAATTAAAAAAATATATATTTTATTGATTTTTTACAGAGAGGAAGGGAGAGAGATAGAAAGTTAGAAACATTGATCAGCTGCCTCCCGCACACCTCCTACTGGGGATGTGCCCACAATTAAGATACATGCTCTTGACCAGAATCGAACTCAGGACCTTTCAGTCTGTAAGCTGATGCTCTACCCATTGAGCCAAACCAGTTAGGGCCCCTATACATAGCATTTGTTTTATAAATGTTTGTTGAGTAAATGAACAGAGAAATTGTTAGACGTTTTCACAACCCTCAGTCCTATAATGCTTCAGCTGGTCCTGTTTTTAGATTAGCCTTTTGCACTGAATATCCTTTTATTGAAAAACAGAAAATGAGGGGTTGGGTGAAAGGTGGCTCTGCTGGGCAGGGATGTTTCCAGGTACTTGGCGGCCAGCACTCTGTGAGGAGCGAGCTGCCAGCTCCCCCATTAGGCTCCCATGCCCTCATTTATCTTCCTTTTTCTGTGTCAGATCCAGGAAAAGTCAATCACCACATGGGAACAATTTCATTTTTCAGTGACATTTATTTTAGAATTATTGAAGCAGTATGATCTTACTGCTCATTCACAAATATTCCTATAAAAATAATCTGAGCTTATTCAGCTGGGTGAAAGGACTTGATATAAAGACAGCACACTCATCCAAATCACATGGGCTCCTTAGATATTGCAGAGTGGTCCTTTCACAGGAATGGCTACTTCCTGGACCCCTGAGCAAAATTAAATAGATAAACCCATAATAAATAAATAAACAGATAGTTTAAGTGGTTGCTTGTTGGAAGCTGGGTGCAAAGGACAGAGGGATTCTGTGAGCTGAATGTGCAGTGGTTTCTGCCTGGCTGGCATTGTATGAGCAGAGAGGAGAGAGGATTGGCCTTGGGAGGAGGGGACTGCTTCTCCCTAATTAATGTGGGGAAAGCAGTTGGGCATTGACTAGGCCACAGTGAAGTACAGCCCCTGCCATGTTCAAACCCTTCTGTACCCTTTCTACAGCCCTCGCGGTGACTTAGCACAGGTGGGTGCCTTGGGTACAGGTCTCTTCAGCGAGTCAGGATTTCCATGGTGAAGTCAGTTATATCCTGGCCACCTTTAGTATTTCCCAGGAAGACAGGCATCTGTTCCACTTGCGAGGTGCTGATGTACCAGTTGGGGTACAGGGCAGACTCAAATTCTGCCTTGTCCCTGATTTCTTTCTTGTTGAAAATAAACCGCCTGTCTATCTTTTTCTTTGACTGACTGTGGGGATCAAATGTCTGCAACAAAACAGAAGGAAGAATTGCTGAGAGGGAAGGAACAGAGAGACTCTGGTGAGACAATTCTATGTGTCAGTGAGAGAGGAAACCAAAGACCAGGATCAGTATCTAGACGCCCCAGGGATCTTCGTGACCCCAACTTTCCATGTGGTGACTGAAGGAGCTCTCAGCCTTTTCTAGAGCTGAGTGTCAGATAGTGGGGAGCATTTTTTAAAAGTGAAAATTAGATTAAGACCAGGAGTGCCTAGTTTCCCGGGATTTTTGCTGTGTTGTGTGTTTTTTATAAATTAAAATTTTTAATGGCCTTGGCTAAAATGATTTCAACTTGGAAATGAAGCTTTAGCTAAGAAGGCTGGAAAGTGGGAAGGAGTAGAGTGGAGATGACAACAGGTGACAGTTCTCTTGAATTGATTAATTTTCCGAAGTGTCATATATCAAATGGAGCAACCCTAACACTGCATCATCTGTTGGGTGTTGACTGGGCATAATAACATCAGTGAAGTGATTTAATTTTCTGCAGTGGAAGTGAATGTTGCATGCATTTAGCAATTGCATATTTGCAGTTCCACAAAATTGTCAAGTAGGTCTATCCCCAGGTTTTCGGAGGGTGGGGAGAAGGTGGTTGTCTTGGAAGTCAATGATGCCTAGAGGTGCTTCAGAGGAGTTGAGAAGGGCTTTTGGCTGCTGGTGCTCACTCACCTCCAGCTGCAGGGTGGGCTTCTTGTCCTTCACCACGCAAGACAGGTACAAGTTCTTTTCCTTGATGCCCAAGGCCACGGGTATCTTGTCGATATTCTCATCTCCTGGCACGAAGCTCATGCAGAATACCACTGGAGAAAGAAGAGGGGCCTTGTGCTCAGGGATGCACAGCAGGGCAGGGTTGGCCCAACCACTGAATCCCAAGCCCAAGACTCATCTAATTTAGCTTCCTCTGTGGGAATCTCCCGGTGGATTCTCATGGGTTATAGCAGGGTCAGTTGATTAATTCCAGTTTTTCCCATAAATGGTCTGAGGACTTCCCAGAGCCTATTATAGTGGCAGTGAAGAATTAGGGGGTCTAATTTTTAAAAACATCTTGTCATGTGGTTATGGGCCCATCTCACAAGCAAAGAGCTGGGCTCCTGAAAGAAACCAGGCACACATCTATTCGAAGATGTAGAGCAACAAGTGGGAAGAACTTGGGTGAAGAGAGGCTTAGCTGGGATAAGTGGATGCAAAGACAGACACTCATGTTAATCTTTCTCAGTCACAAAGGTTTCACTTGGAGGCCCCAAGGTCATGCTCACAACCCAGTTCTAAAGAAACAGGATTGTTCTGCTATGGCTGAGAGAAGGACACTTCCCCCAGGGATGCCTCTCTCCAAGGTCAGCAGCCCTGGAAGGGAACACACTGCTCCTTTCAGCAACTCCTGTGGCCACACCCCTGCACACAGGGCTCAGCCACAGTGGCAGGGTGTCAGGCAGATCCCAAAGCTAATGGGCTTCCCAGACTTGGAAGATTTGCCAGTTACAACAGAGAGATAAATGTTTCTGCTTGTCAGTGAAATTTCCCTATAAGGGCCCATCTGGTATTGGGTAGGAAGGCTGTTAGGGGGACAGGGACAGGGCTGGAAATGGGAGTGGACACATTATCTCTTCACCATTCTACTTTCAATATCAACCACAGGAAACAAGAACCCACAGGCAGTTAGGTCATGTCCATCCAATGTCCTCTTTCTAATGGAAGCATTGATATTATACTGCTGTTAAATGACCTGGCAGGACCATGATTTTAGGTATGCTTGAGCAGTCTAATTTCTTAGAGTTACATCTCTTGCCAGAAAATGAATGTGCTAAGAGAATCAATCTGGTGTCATTGCTGGAACACTTCCTCACCCCCAACTTATATGTTTTTTTATAACATGTTGTTTTCACTGATGTTGATAATTTGCCTTAATATTTTACTTTGTTGAAAATGTGGACGACTAGCAAGCTGCCAGGGTGCCAAGAGAGGAATCAAGATTTCTCACTTACCTTGTTGGTTCGCATCCTGTCCATTAAGGTGAAGAGCCTGTAGCTCATGTGGTCCAGACAGCACCAGGGATTTTTGGTTTATGTCCCGGAGTCTGCAGGTCAGTGATTGTAGGGCTGCATCACTCTCATAACTGTCATCCCACATGTAGTCGATGGATTCTGAAATGTGAAACACATGTGTAGTTTAGGTACAAAGCGACCAGGGCAGGCCTGATGAGAGTCATTGGGCTTGTTGGAGGACACACACAGCTCAAGAAATTGTAACATAGTAGGGAGGAAGTTAGGACAGGAAAGAACGTCAGATGTGGCACCTTAAGACATGGGTTCAAGTTTCAGCACTGTTGCTTGCTATGGATGAGCGACAGAGCAACTTAAGTAAAATGGTGATCCAATAATACTAAGCAAACAAGGGCATGAGATGCGCAGGAGACAATGTAAAAGGAAGCATTCTGAGAATGATGGACGGATTTGCAAATATGAGTAGTTATCGAAGTCTTATTTTGACAATAATTTCAACTAAGAGATGATCAATTTGGTGTCAACTCTTCTCTGTCTTCTTCCCACCGATGGGCCTAATATTGTAAAGGACAGTGATGAAGGAATGTTTAAAGAGTTTATCTGAACCAAGAATTTGAGGACATGTCCAGAAACAAGATCTCAACAGATTGAGAGTGTCCCAGGAGAATGACAGTTTGGCAGCTCCAACTGTACACGTTAGAATCAAAGGGCCTTTGAAGTTTCCCCTTTTATGGTAATTTAATTTTTTCCTAAGGTATTGGTAAGAGGAAGAAGAAATGCCCTCTCAGCATCCTCAGAGGAGCCCAGTGCTTGCATCTGTTTTTCTTCTTTTCTAATCCCATTTTTGTTTTCTACAATCCTTTTTAAGGTGCCCTGGCTTTCTACTATAGAAGCAGATTCCTTCCTCTGTTAAGGAGGCCTTTGGTGAGGTCTGGTCTGATTGCTTAGTTGCTGGAGTTATACAGTAAATTCACAAATTTAGTAGTTTTATTCCCCTCCACCCCCCCTTTTTGGATAATTTTAGATAATTGATCAGCCAAATTATTATTTTTATATGTTCTAATAGTTAAATCAAGGTCCTTTGTTAACCCTTCAGAGTCTTAGAGAGCTCTACTTAGATTCCTTAATTCTGTTCTAGACCAAATGTATATCATTGCTGGTTCCCCTGCCTGCACTGGGTTTCCCTAAAGAGAGCTGCCAATATTTCTGGTTTTCCCAGTTTATTCTAGTTTTGCTTTCTATTCTCAGTTTCCTGTAGGCCCTTAGGGAGTGTTGGTGGAGGAGATGTAGGGACAAGAGAAGAGAGAGGAAGAAAGGAGGGCAAGTCCATGCAAGGAAGCTAGGAAAGCAGAAGACAGAGTGGAGCAGGTTGAGACAATGCCATGTGATTTCACTTATACGTGGAATCTAAAAAACAAAATAAATGAGCAAACAGAAACATAGATACAGAGAACAAACTGATGGTTGCCAGATGGGAGGAAGGTTGAGGAGATGGATGAAAAAAGTGAAAGGATTAAGATATATAAATTGCCAGATATAAAAACAGTCACAGGAAGTAAAGTACAGCATAGGGGATTGTTAATAGTATTATTATAACTATGTATGGTGTCGTATGGGTACTAGACTTATGGGGGATCACCACATAAGGTATTTAAATGTCTAATTGCTATGTTGTACACCTGAAACTAGCATAATTTTTTATGCCAGTTATAATTGAAAAATAAATTTTATCCCCTGCCAGTGTTACGCAGTGGATAGAACGCTGGCCTGTGGACTAAGGCGTCCCAGGTTCAATTCATGTCAAGAGCACATGCCCAGGTTGTGGACTTGATCCCCAGTGGGGGAGAGGGGAGGAGGCAGCTGATCAATGATTCTTCCTCATCATTGATGTTTCTATCTCTCTCTTCCTCTCTGAAATCAATAAAAATTTATTTGAAAAAAGAAATAAAATAAAAAAACAAGTCTTTCATTTTTTCTCCTGTTCCTGGGTTATCTCACCTTTATCTTATAGTACTACCTCACGGGTTTTTTAGTAACAGTTCAAATTAAGTCAAGACCTATGACCTCAAGCAAAAGGAGGCCCAGTATTCTAAGAGGAAATTCACCCAAGATCACCTGATGCGAAGTAGGAGCTGGTGGGGCTCAGTGGGGCCCTGCTGGTACCTAGCTCCCGGTCCAGGGTCACAGGGTGGTCCTGGGTGGGCTTATTTAGAATTGTGTTGGCTATGCCAAACAAATGTTGACAAAAGAATGTCCAATTTTGTAGAAAGCTTTATAAGAATTTATCTGAGCCCTGATGTTGAGGACATGCCTGAAGCGCAATGTTAACAAACTGAGAAAATGCTCTGGAGAATAGCAGTTTTTGGTTGTTGTTAATCCTCAGGAGAAGATATTTTTCTCATTGATTTTTAAGAAAGCATGGAAGGGAGTGGGGAAGAGAGGAGAGAGATTAATGTGAGAGAGATACATGGATTGCTTGCCTCTCACTCCTCCCTCTCCCCCTCCCCACAACTGGGGTTGGGGATCAAACCTGCAATCCAGATACATGCTCTTGACTGGGAATCGAACCACAACCCTCTGGTCTGAATGCTGATACTTTTTACTACTGAGCCACAATGGCCAGGGCAGGAGTGGTTTTGCAGCTTATTTCATGCATTAGAATCAAAGGAGATAATGTAGGGAAGATTACGTGAAATCCATTGGTAGTAGATTTAGGGGGCAGGAGAAAGCAGAGCAGGAAATCTTTGGGATTAGATACAAACAAAATGGAGAGATACACACTTCCTTTACCTTAGTGGATATGGGACAGTTAATAATTACCATTTGCAGCACATAGAGACATAGAAATGATATGTGGGAATAAGAAGACAACAAGGGGGTCTGTGGTCTCCTGCTTTGGTGTCTATAGTTGTGCCCCTTGGGCATAGGGAAAGAAAAGTGTGCTCTCCTAAGAAGCATCAGAACAATGGACAGGGTTCTTTAATGCAAAGAGTGAGTTTGCTAAGGAAACTACTAACTTGGGACTTTATGGCCCACATGACCGCCCAGTTAGCAATTTGTAGTCAGACCATCCTGGGTGGTTCCTTTGGGTTACCAAGTTTTCCAGGCCTGCAGGTGGCCTGAGCTTCTTGGGTCTACTATGTTGCCCTTTTCATTCACCAGGGTTTGAGTTCTGGGGGAATTTAATTGATTGTTGAGTTATGGACTCAGAGAAGGAATTGAGCAGAGATTTGTCTGCCCTTAGCTCTCAGAAGTACCTTCTTTAAAGATGAAGAAGAAGAGGCTCCGCAGGTCGTCATCCTGGAAGTCCTGTTGGCAGACCATGGGTACTTTCCTCAGCTTCTCCATGGCAATAACGATCGACACGACCCGCCTGAAACTGGAGTTGTAGAGCTGGTGGGAGACTTTCAGATGGATGCCCCCATCTCCCAGAGGGATGAGGTCCAGGTCTTGGAAGGAGCACTGTGGGAAGACCAGGGAAGAGAGAGTGTTGAGTTGGCGGGCTAGAAAACCGTATTGTCATCAAAGGGTGGGAGAAGCCTGAGATATAACTAAGCTTCTGTGGAAAGACTCTCATCTCTCTAAAGTCCAGAGAGGGTAGGTGGCTTACCCAAGGGCACGTGTCGGGTTAGAGGCCAGAATGTGGGCTTTTTGATACCAAATGTGACCTTCTTTTGGAATAAATCCTGTTTGTATTTTGTGTATCTTTTGTACAGCTGCTCCACTAGCCATAAGTTCCTACCTTTTTACACGTTACACCTTTTTGAATCCCTAATACTCTAACACTATGCACTTAAATTTTTATGTCAGTGGTGATTATAATATTTCCTATACAACTATGCTCATTCAGCAAATTTTTAATTATTTATTTATTTATTTTCCAGAGCTGTTTCATAAGCATTCTGCAAATATGTTAAAAGTGGTTGCTATTGGTAAAGTATGTGACCACTCTGCTGTTATTTGGAGAAACTGTGTAACTGTGATAAGGTTTACTGAGGTTGTTCTAAGGTGTGACTGGTTTAAAAGCTTGAAAGACAGTTGAGAAACCTTTAATGGCACAGAGGAACGCTGAGTGTGCGACCCATGACTGATAGTCAGGTGGCTGGGAGAGGCAAAGGGCCAGAGGGAGAAGCCATGCTCCACTCTGGGCTAGACTAAACCAGTTATGCTGGTTTTGAAACATTTCAGGTGAGACCCAAAACAGTGAAATGACTTGTGTAAGATCAAACAGCTAGTGATTTTCTTTCAGCTCCCAAGTCATCATTTTGGTTACATCATCTACATCTTGTCACTAATTCCATGCTAGGGAGCAAAAAATTCTTCCACCTCAAAGGGGGACAACATGTCAACTCTCAAGGTTATCTCCTCTGGGTCTCATAACTTGGCTCCAGTGAGTATGCAGGCTGAGCCCCTCTCTTAAAAGGAAAATTATATTTCTGTTGAAGCCACTTGAAGCCTTGGCTATTTTTCTGACATTACACAGCAAACCTATCACTACAGCCATGGCCCTGGCCCTCTGCAAGCATGATGCCATCACCAAGTTTTAGTGAGCGACGGTGTGGTGTGGGAGCTGTACGGTGGCTAGGTCAGCATAGCCTACATCAGACTCATTGGAAGACATGAAAACCATTCTATCACAAAATACCACTGGGTCAAGTGTCCCAGACTCTTTTCCTTGAGCATTTCCCAGATCAAAGCCCCTCTATGGGTTGAATCTAATCTTCTGCTTTTACCTTAGTCTGTTGTGGGCCATCAGTCTCAAAGAACAGGTCATTTTCATTGTCACTGTAATAAAATCAGAGACACTGATCAATTATGTCTCTCACACAAGTTTATTTTTCCTTCCTGCAAATCGTCATTACTGTTCATAGGAAACTACAAATAGCATGTCCCTATAGCTGCTGGAAGCTGGCAAGTCCCCTGGGGATATGCATGGGACTTTCAGGCAGCAGGACAGGTATGGGTGCTCCCTGAGGGATCCCGGGACCTAATGCCCAGGCCCTGAAATCTGAGTCTTCCCTCCCACTGAAGCCAGACTTTACCCTATGCCGCCCACCTGGCATCTTCTCTGCCTTTCTGCCTTCTGCAGGAAGCCTAGCAACAGCATCAGGAGGGATGCCCTTGAGTCCCAAGGGCAGACTTGTTGGGGGAAATCAGCATTTAAATTAGGCTAATTGAAACCCTGCTTGCCACTGAAAGGCTCAATGTGGGAACAAATCTGTTCTTCACACACAGAGAGCGCTTCACTCTTGAATGAGGAACCCTGCTCCCCACTGGTCTCAGTCTCCCCACGGACCTGTAATAAGCCATCATTTCCCTGGCAAGTTCAGGCACTGCTGCCGTGGCTGCTTCAGAAACCTGTGTGAAGAGAAGGAAAATGAGAGGCACTTGATGAGTTTCCCTCAGCACCTAGTACATGAACAGCAGGCAAGGAAACAATCTTTGAGTGAACGAACAGATGTATGAAAGAACCTCCCTTTGGACTCAGAGGGAAACATTAGCTAAAACAAACCTGAATCAAAAGCACATTTGTTAGGAGCAGGGGCTTTGATCCTGACCTTTCAGGGGTCGGCTGCTATAAGCAGTATTCATTTCCAGAACACTTCACAAATCATAGCATAACAGTACACCTGGCAGTGAAGAAGAAAGGGAGAGAAGAAGACAAAGAGAAGCGGAGAGACAGAGAGACCCCTTAGGACCTGATCATAAAAGCGCTGGTTAAAGTCATACCTGAGCAATGAAGACTGGCAGAGAGAACAGAGTTCTGGACTAGCCTGTCTGGCCTTGGAGAGGAATGCTATCTACCAATTTCTCCCTCAGTTTTATGGTCTTCAAAAGCAGAAGTGCTGAGATGAGAAATTTCCTCTTTGGTTAACTGGTGTCACAACCAAGTTTAAAAAAGAGGATGATGGTAACTTCTGGGAGAAGACAAACTGAACGAACTCTCCAGCCCATGGTAGGGCAAGTGGCTATGAGCTGAGACACTTAAGAACGTGTCATCATGTAAATAAACATTGTCTTCTACAACCATTATGCA
>JAAGEH010000041.1:12040333-12214429 GCA_011751065.1 Lasiurus cinereus | reverse complement strand
ACCCCCTGCCCCGCATTTGCCCCACCTAAGGCCTTCTCTGCACTATTGTCTGTGTTATGCATATAGGCATATAAATTCTTTTGTTACTCTCTTCCTAATCCCCTCTCCCATTCTCTCTGAGATTCATCAGTCTGTTCCAGGCTTTCATGCCTCTGGTTCTATTTTGTTTGTCAGATTATTTTGGTTATTATATTCCACATATAAGTGAGGTCATGTGATATTTGTCTTCCTCTGACTAGCTTATTTTGCTTAGCATAACACTCTCCAGGTCTCTCCATGCTGTCTCAAAGGATAAGATTTCCTTCTTTTTTAGAGCTGCTTAGTATTCCATTATGTAACTGTAACTGTACCACAGCTTTTTTTTTTTAATATACTTTATTGATTTTTTACAGAGAGGAAGGGAGAGGGATAGAGAGTTAGAAACATCGATGAGAGAGAGACATCAATCAGCTGCCTTCTGCACATCCCCTACTGGAGATGTGCCCGCAACCAAGGTACATGCTCTTGACCGGAATCGAACCTGGGACCTTTCAGTCCGCAGACTGACGCTCTATCCACTGAGCCAAACCGGTTTCGGCTATCACAGCTTTTTTATCCACTCATCTGCTGATGGGCACTTGGGTTGTTTCCAGGTCTTAGCTATTGTACCAAGCAGCCTTTTGACTTTTAGCTTGGCTCCTAGTGACTATACCAGGAAGGCAGGCACACAAATTCCATCTCTGGTAAGTAACATATTTCATGGGAATCTAAAAGTTGCATATTCAATGCATCAATTTCTTGTGAGTTTCATAAGCAGTAGCCTGTTCCCAGCTCCGAGCCCTCATAAAATTGGGTGTCTGGTTCTGCAGACACCCCAGAGGCCTCATCTAGGGAGCCTGGTGAACTCTTGTTTTGACACCATAGTATCCACTCTACAAAGTAACAACTGGTCCCAAAGTCTCACTGATGGAACTACCCCCTCCCTTGGAGTCTTTGTGTTGGAGTCAGCAGGATCTGTTGGTCTGGAAGCTCTGTGGGCTCTCCTGATAGAGAACACGAGATGCTCTCAATCTGTAGATGTGATTAGAAGCTGAATGAAGGATGAAAGCCAGTGACAGGAAGTGAGGTATGCCAGGGACTGGAGCACAATGTATAGGCTTGCAATAGAGGTAGGAAGCTCAAATCTACTTCTCTATCTCCTGGTGTCGAGGATATATGAGTCTCATTCTTTCTGCTGCAGGGGAATTTTGGAGTCATGGGGCAATGACCATTGATGTTGTTATCTACAGTAGTCTCTATGCTTTATCCAGCCTTGTAGCCTGCACGCAAAACCTGGCAGCCTCCTCTCCCTCTCAGGAAGTGAAACATCTTGTGTCACGCAAGCAGCTTGCACAATACATGTATTAAACATTACCACTGTAAGGAAACCACTCAGGGCATAGCACTTCCTTCTAGTCCCCAGAGCAGAGTTCATTTCACTACAGAGGCAGTTGCCCTGGGAAGGGGGCAGGGAGAGCGATGATAATGTTTAAGGCGATGCAAACCCCAGGAAACAAAACCAGCAGAAGTGGGGGTGGGGAGTGGGCAATGTCAGGAGGTTCTGGGGAGCTCCAGCTTTGGGGGAATTATTCAGTTCTTGTATCCCTCAAGACCTTGTCAGATGCAAATTATCCTCTACCTTCCAGCTCATTCCTCCAAGAGAGAAGACTGGCATTTGTTTAGAGCAGCAAGTGCCATGTTACCATCATATGTCAGATCTTGGGCTCCTACCCTCTCTTATTAAGACTGGTCACACCCAAATGGTCTTTAATCATTGTGAACAAGAAGACAAACAAAAAGATCATGGCTAGTTTCTTACATTATCATGGGTGAATGGAATAATGTCTGCTCTTTGCCATGGGCCAGTTCTTTAGTGTTCATTCTTTTGCTCAGAACAGAGTTAAGCCAGGATGTTCCCTGCCATTTCTCCAAATTCTATCTCATCCTTGGCACTGACATCCTTACATTTTTCTTAAGAATCTACCTGCCCTTCCATAATTTCTATGGTTTTCTGAAAGTATAAATATCCTGTTATAGCTAAGTCTATCTCCATGGCTACCTCTCGTCTTTGCTTTCTGCTTCGAGGATTATTTGGGATTTGACAGTCTGATTTTTAGCTGAAGATCTCTGCTCTTCATCTTATAGCATCATCTCTTTGGGCCTGCATCCTCTTGTACCCAGGTCCTCTCCCCCAGTCTAGAACAAGGAGGGCTTAGCTGCATGAGCAGGCCACTGGGTCTGATGGGATGCATGAACTCCCGTGGCTTCTCCACCTCTGGGAGGCCCATGAAACCTCATCCTTCCTTTGGATCCAGCAACAAAGATCCTAGGGTGGGTAAGGTGGATGCCAGGACCCTCCTACTGTGTGTCTTTTCTCACATGAGACATTGTAAGAGTTAGCCACAAACACAGGGTTCTGGTACACTTACATCAAGAGTCTGGAAATGTTATCCATTTAGGGCCATAGGAAAAAAGCTGCCACACAGGACCCAATTTTCAAAATAGGTTTTCACAATGAGTGATGTTTGATCATATAGTTCCTGAACTGATCTGTCAAAGTTAGCCAATGCTGTGCATAAGCTCAAAGTTATATATTAGACCTTGTAGTAATTTAAAAAATAGAAAAGGGCCAGAGAGTAAATATTTTAGGCTCTGCAGGTCAAACAGTCTCTGTTGCAACTGCTTAGGTCAGCCCTTGTTATGAGAAAGCAGCCACAGGTGACACATAGATGGATAGCCTTAGCTGAATTTGTCCTGCAGGTTGTGGCATGCAGGCCCCCTAGCACATCTTTGTATTACACATTTTTCTTGGATACAAACTTAAAAACAATACTAAACAAAACAAAACACCTGTCCTTTACTGAGCACATACTAAGTGCCAGGCACTTTTGTCTAATGATCTTATTTAGTCTTCACAGTAAACTTTAAGGTATATAGTATTGACCCATTTCACCAATGGGGAAACTAAGGCTGGCAGAAGTGACTTATCTACGACCGTACAGCCTTAAATACTGGAACCATGATTCAAACAGGAGTTAGTTAAACCCAAGCCAGATGGTTTTAAAAATCACTTTTAATCGTTTGAATATTTATTGTCCCCATCTTGTGCTGTCCATGCTGCCCTTTCTCAAGCATCTGATTATATTTTAAATGACATCTGATCGTCAGGTGTATGAATCTCGGCAGCTCTGCTACATGCTTCCATTTGGCCCTTTCCAACCTCCTCCCTGACCTTCTACCAGGCTGTGATGTGTGTGAACTTTCTTCTTTCTCCTTCTCTCAGGGCTGCACTGGGGCTTTCTAAACAGGGTTTTCAGTTCTCTTTCTTCCCTCTTCTGAGTCTCTTCCTTATTCCACTTTCCTTTCTCACCTGCTTCCGGCAGCTCTGTTACTGGATTTTCTTTGTCTTTTCCTTTCCCCCCAGGGCTTTGCTATATATAGCGTTGTCCAAAAAATTCCTTTAGGGTTCTACCCCTGGAATTGTATCTATTTTCATGATGCTAAAACATTCTTTTCTTCTAAAATCTATGATAAAATGCTTCTCTCCTAAACTGCCTGTGGTGTCTGATTCTACTTGCGGGTTGTTACATCACCAAAGGTGATTTGTCCATTTCCTTCCAGGATGCGGCTAATTTCACTTCTCCAGTGGCTTCTTCCTTATTGGTTGGAACTGGGTCTTCTATCTTCTGGAAGAAGAAGTTCTCACAAGGTTCCTCGGATTTACTGGGCATGTTGTCAAGTCTGGAACCCAAACTCTCCTTAGCCATTTCTGCAGTCTAATGAGCAATGTGGAATGAGGAAGCACCAGTGTCATCCAAATTCAGCCCAAAGTTCAGCACAATGAAAAGATGTTCCAGAATTCATCTAAGTCTGACTTCAGTTCCATTCTCTCTCTGACATTAGAAATTTGAAAAATCTTCCAACACTTAATAATGAATTTATGAGGCAGATACACAGGACCTGTTTCAAAATAGGTTTTTTCAAGAAGGGACTCTTGGTATAGTAGTTCCAGAGCTCTCTGTCACAGTTAACCGGCGATGTCCAAGCAGAAAGTTACATGTTAGAACTAATAGTGGTTTAAAAATATCCTTCTTAGGCCCCAGCCAGGTGGCTCAGTTGGTTGGAATGTCACCTTGTACACCAAAAAGTTGCAGATTTGATTTTCCTGTCCCTGAAAGTCTTCCCTGATTGAGCATCTGGAAGGTACTGTGCTGAGTAGAAGGAGGTATAAAGAAATGGGTGTGGGACTCCTGTATCAAGATGTGACATGAAAGGGAGTGACCTTGGGTGCATCAGAAGGAACAGGAGGGTCCTGAGCACCTGGGCGACTCAGCCTGGCTGCTCCAGGTGGCTGATGCCACCTGCCTCCAGCTGAGGGATTGTCCACGTCTGTGATTGTAGGATGCTTGTGGACTAGAGAGCTCGTGGTTCATAGGTGTGCTTGGGAAGACTTCCCATTTCTGTGAGTTGGGAAAAGCTATGGCCTCAGCATGCCCCACTGCAATGCTATGGGGCAGTTTAGACGGGTCTTCTTCTCTGAGGCCCCATACCAGCCGGCACTTGTCACATCTTGGCCTCTCTTCTTGCTCACCACACCCAGCACACAGGTTTCCTGATACAGAACTTGAACATGCCAATCTTGCCCCTGACAGCAGGACAATGGTTTATCATTGAGTGAACGCTGATCAGATGAGCCCTCCCTTGAAGTTCCTGCTTCCTGATTCTTGCTGGCTCCCATCTGAAGTTTCACTGTCTGTTCCTCCAAAAATGTGGGGCCTGGAAGGTTAGTCACTCAGTTCAGTACCTTTGGGTTGGTGGCTCATAAATCTGGGTCCTGCCTGGTGGGCTGTGCTGCTCTGGCTAACTGACGAGCTTCCCTGCCCTCTCTCATTTCCGAGTGGGGGTTCCCGAAATTGCTTATTTAGTCTAGAGAATGAACTTGGCCCTTAAGGCTTAAGGCAACTGAGGCATCCAGCTCCCATCTCCTGTCCTGAGGGCCCCCCCCCCGCCGCCCCAAGGTCAGGTTGTGGCTGAGGGATGAGACTTGTCCTGGGGAAGCAGCAGATTGGGCAGGTAACAGACTCTCACAAAGGTGTCCAACTTCTGGCTCCGTTTTTTCTACCCACACTGTGTGTCCAGATGGAAAGAGGGCAGAGTGCTGCTCTGTGCCCTTGGTGACCCCAGACTGAAATTTTAGTATCAGCAGGGGCCACATCCTCCAGAGGACCTCGCTTAGCCAGTTCTGACACTAAAAGCTGAGCCTGACTGCCATTTTACAAGTCACTTCATTGATAAGGGACTTGGCTTAGTGCTGACTGATTGTTGAACTACTTAGTGCTTAAGTTCTGTATACAGCTGCCCTAAGGGATCAGCCGGCCTTAATTTCCTAGGAGATACTTTAAAAATGTTTTTATTATTGATTTTAGAGAAAGAGAAAAGGAGAGGGAGAGATAGAAAGATCAACATCAATCGGCTGCTTCCTGCACATCCCTGCTGGGGATAGAGCCCGCAACCCAGGCATGTGCCTTGACCAGAAATCGAACCCATAGAATAGAACCAGTGACCTCTGGGTGCATGGGTTGTTGCTCAACTACTGAACCACACTGACTGGCTTCCTAGGATACACTTTTCAAGAATCAAGTCTAGCGTAAGATTCACCTCACATTCACCTTGTCAAGTTGTAGTCAGGAAGAGAGCAATCCTGCAGGTGGGCAATGAGCTAGTTATGTCAACACTGAAGAGAACCTTTCACCTGAGTTTGCCCAGACAACATACCTCCTGACTAGTCCACAGAGAACTGCTCTGATGTCACTGTGGGAACCCATCTGACCCTCCCCACTGCTCTATAGGCTCCTGGAAGTTGTGAACCTCCTTCCTGTGACACTTTGCTGTGGGAATCACTGTGCATACAGACCCGGTTAGCATTGGATGCAGGATTCTGATAGGCACTCAGTGGGTGAATCAGAAAGACCGAGTTGGGGACCAAATGGAGTTCTGTCCCTCTAGTCCCAGAAACTACTCACCTGGCCTGATGTTCTTATATTTAAAATGAGGACAGCAGGCCTATATCTCAGGCTTGTTATGAACAAGGCCCTGTATTTGAAAGCATCTAACAGAGAAGGGCCAGGGCTGATATGCAGGACATATTGGTTTGCCAGCCTCCCTCTTCCTTATTTCACTGTATTTCCTTTGAATCTGCTGGATGGGACTGAGCATGTGTAGTGGAAATTGGATCCCAGTTGCCCTGGGGCTGCAGTGAGGTGGGAACTTTGTCCCTGTGCATCACTGTCCCTTTGTCTCATTGGTTCCCTGAGGTATGTGTCCACAGGGAGACTCTCAGGGGTTCACCACACAGGGGCTTCCTGAGTTTTCCAGCTTCCTTAACAATTTAGCATCATCTATTCCCAGGATAATTTCAATATAGTTAGGAAGTCAAAGATAAGTTAAACATAGACACTTCTCTTCAGGGAGCTTATCTTGACCACAAGGAATTCCTATTAGGGGCTAAGAAGAGACCAGTACCTCTTGGGAAGGCTCCACTTGGGCTATCATGCAAGCAGACATCCTCCTCTTAACCACATCCTCCTCTTCCTGCATCCTCTCTTTTATTCTCTCAAAGTACCAGTTCTTCCCACTTCCCATGGCCTCCTGCCCACAGACTTTTCCTTTTCACCTGCCCTCTGCTTTGGCTCTCCTGTCCATTCTGTTTGGTTCCATGCCCCATTCTTTAGCCATTTTTTTGCTAGTCTTCTCACTTTCTCTTTTCAGCTCTCACTAGACAACACCCAGGCCAGGTGGTGGCAATGGTTTGCTTCCTCTGCATCTCTGTTGGGGCTATGAAGGGCTGTTGGGGAAACCTAGCCTCACAGATGGCTGCCACCTTGATGCACCACCACCCTCTGGGCTCCCACACTGCCTCACAGTGCTACAGAGCTTTCCTAGTTTGCTGTCCACAACAGTGATTTCCAATGTTCACCACTCAACTCCTGGCCCCAACTGCCTCTCACTCTCATCCCAGGAAAATAGCCCCTGTCATAGGGGAGGGCCTCAGCATTTCCCACTGTATCCCACCCAGATGTTCTCCTATTGCTGGAGGGTAGAGACTCCGAATACTTGTTGGGCTCTTCTGGTCATCCAAGCCCTGAACCTCCTGACCCGCCATTGCATAATAAAGAATCAATCTGGCCATTGTCAATGATTCTGGCAGGAAGCTTCCAAAGCCCCTGGAATTTTCTCGGTGACAGATACATGACTAGGTATATGACAGCTATATTACTGACACTGGTAGGGTCCCTAGATAGTTTTAGGATGGTGGCCGGTCTTCAGAAAGACAGCCACCTGGTTAGAGGGTTGGGGCTTTGAGTTGCAAGATGCCGGCCCTTCCTCCTGCCTCCTGAGTGAGAAGGGAACTGGAGACTGAGTTTGATCACCTGACCAATGACTTAATCAATCACACTCACATAATGACATCCCCTTAAACTCTGGAGTTTGGAGGAGTTTTCTGGTTGGTGCTGGAAGATATCACCTCCTTATGTATCTCGTCATGTGTCTGGTCTTTTAACAACAACAATAATAACAGCACTTTGCTGAATTCTGTGAACCTTTCTAATGAATTACCAAATTTGAGAGAGTCATAAGAACCTCTCAATTTATAGCCAATCGAAAGTGAAGATGGCCTAGGACCCTGAAGTGCAACTGGCATCTGAGGCAAGGAAAGTCTTGGGGCCATGCTTTTAACTTGTGGAATTTTTACTAACTCTGGATGGTTATGGCTATAATTGAAGTGCACCCAGTAGAAGTGAAATGAAATACTCTTTTCTCAAGGATTTTGCTGTTTTGATATCTCTATCTCTCTATCTCTATCTCTATCTCTATCTCTATCTCTATCTCTATCTCTATCTCTCTGTCCCTCTCTTCAGCTGGTTCCTTCTTCCCATTTTACATTTGGTGTAAAATGCATCTGATTGTGAATTAATTTCCATTTCTCTCATTTTTAATGAAGTTGAACATCTTTTCAGATGGTTTTACTCTTCTATGAAACTTTCCTGCAATTATTATGCAATGGCGGGTCAGGAAGTTCAGGATTTGGTCACGTCTTGCTTATCTAAACCAAAACAAGGAAGACAACACCGTTCTTTACCTACTTATTTGTTTCTCTGGGAAGAGTGCTTTCACTTGTTTCTGCCTCCACTTGTCATCCCTCAGTGGTTTTGTTTCCTCCCAACACTTGATTGAAACTTCTCCATGGGTCATTTTTAGCCGTGTGTGTGTGTGTGTGTGTGTGTGTGTGTGTGTGTATGTTTTAAACCTTGGCTTCTCAGCAGCATTTCACACTATTGACTACTTTCTTTTCTTCTTAAACTACACCCCCTTCCCCCTCCTCCTGCCGCAAGTACCATTTTCTGCAGTACTCTATTTGTTTTCTTATGGCCACTCCTCAGTTTCCTCTACAGTCTCTGTATACCCCTTACTATTCCAGATGTTGTCTATGTTCACTCCTGCCCTCCTCTTTGATTCCTAGTCCATGGAAGTCTTACCATCTGGCATGAGTCATCTCAAAACCTTCTCACTCTCCACTCTGCCCCACAGCTAATCAGCCATTTCATATGGCTCCTTCTCCCTCCCAAATACCTCATGTCTCTGCACTTATGCTCTCTGCCTCTGCTGCTCCCTAGTGCAGAAGGCAGCCCAGGCTCCTCCTCATACTCCCCCTGTTCTGCACTCTTAGCCTCATGCAAGCCTTTGTGGTAGAGCCACAGCCTATCTACCTGGATTGTGGCTGGTACCAGAGATTTTCTGTTGAATGAATGGATGAATGAATACATGAATCAATATTATATCTTTGTTTAAAACCCTTACATAGTTTCCCATGGCCCTTGGAGTCCAAGCTCCTGGACACAGTTCCATGCCCTCCTGACCCACCCCTTGCACGCTACTCTCTTTGGCCTTGAATGTGTCACACTTATCTTCCCTCTTTCTGTAAAACCCACCCCTTTCTTGGGCCCAGTGACTATTACTCATCCCTTACATCTCAGCTTTCATGGATCGTTGCCTGTTCCACCTGCTGTATGTTTCTAGTTACTTCCGGCTCCACCTACTATATACTTATTATATTTTATTGAAATTGTTTGCAGTGTCAATAACACACCAGCTAGCAATATCTCAGTACCTTCCTCATCAAATATTCTTGGTGAGACTTGCCATAGCCGGACTTTTAGAGTTTTGACAATCTATTTGGTATAAAATGCATCTGATTGTGAATTATTTCCATTTCTCTCATTTTTAATGAAGTTAAACATCTTTTCAGATGGTTTTACTCTTCTATGAAACTCTTTCCTGTTGGATTTTTTTCTTTTTAAAATTGACGGGGCCAGATTGTTTTGGGGTCCTTGCTCTTTGCCTCTGTTTAATGGGAATAACAAGGAGAGAGTCTTACAGGAAGCATTTCCCTAGGCAGTTTCCTCTTGGTCAGGACAAGCACACATTCCATCTTGTTACTGTCATTAAAGAGCTTTGACAACTGCCTTGAGAAGTGTCTGCCCTTTTGGGGGGTCACCGAGGTGAGAACGCTTGGCCTCAGCAGCCTTGTTTATATATCATGAGCAATAATAAGGTTCACAAAGGGTTGGCCAATAATCTAGAATGCAACACATTGCATTTACAGCGGAGGCCATATTTACAGAGACTATGTGTAGTCCAGTTCAAATTAGGATTAGGGTTCCAACAAATATGTAACATATGTGAAAAGTATTGGATTGAATATTTCTAGAAAAATCCAAACTTGTGATTGCCATTGACATACCTTTCTGGGGACAAGAGTTAACAACCTCTATTTACATTTTATAAGAAACTTTACTATGTTTCAGATGAACTGTTGGTTGGATAAGCTGATAGAGCTACCATTTGGGGGATGGTAGCTGTTGCCCTTAGTGGTTTGATTTATTTCAAAGCCATACCTATTTTTCTTGTGAACTATTCTGTATTCTTAAAAACAAACAGTTGAGTTCTATTTTGCTGGGAAGTACTGAGCCATTTACTTGAAATGGGTGGGCTGGAGAGGTAATCTGAACTCCTCTAGAAATGGACATGGCTGACCTTATCTCTGTCCTAACTGGCAGTTCATAGACAGAAGTGGAAGAGAGAAGAAAGGATTCAAAAGTCAGTGCTGAGCTCTGTGTGGACTTGGTCTATGTCCTGGAGAGGTTGGCCCTGTGAACCGCAGGGGGCTCCTTTCCATTTTCCAAACCACTGCTCCATTAGACTAGTGAAGGGGCCATCTACTCCCGAGTTCTCTGCTAATTCATGGGTATGGGTTGTTAAACCTTGTATTGCGAGGGATGAAAGTGCAGCATTAACCTCCTATCATTACACATACTCCGCACTTTCCTGCTGAAATCATATCTAGGGCTCATAGGTTCTTCTGGTCATTCTGCTGGTCACATCTAATTGCTCAGCTATTCCCTGGATAGCATCTCTAGTGTAATTTACATACTCTGCTGATTATAATAAATATATTTTATTCAATCTACATTCTTATTAATAATTGTCCACCAGAAGAATACAGACTCAAATCCTGCTGCTATCTGATTCTTAGCTTTAAGTTCATTAGGGACTCCTCCTGGAACCCCAATGGAATCCATGTAAACCTGGGGATCAAAGGAGCCCCCAGGACTTTCCTCTTCCTAGTCTGTCTGTCCATTGGAAGAGGTTTGCGGTAGGCCAATTGTATCAGTATTCAAGTTCCACTCCATTTGCTGGGCAAGGATACGAGTAAGGGTCTCCCAAACTACCACCTGACACCAGCAAGGCCTATCAGCCACTTCTGAGGATACTTGGCCATTTATGCATCTGGATAAGTGTCCCATAAACTCCGAGCACTATTGAGAGGCAGGAGATATAGTTTATATAGGAGGACGGGGCCAGATTGTTTTGGGGTCCTTGCTCTTTGCCTCTGTTTAATGGGAATAACAAGGAGAGAGTCTTACAGGAAGCATTTCCCTAGGCAGTTTCCTCCTGGTACAGGACAAGCACACATTCCATCTTGTTACTGTCTGAGGTCCATCTAAATGGGAATGGGACCACTTGGGCTTCTAGCCTTCCTACCACACAAGCATAACAGTCACTTTTATTTAGGGAGCATACAGAATATTTAATTCATTCCACCCAGGCATTCGTTCCCTTATACAGTGGTACCTCGAGATACGAGTTTAATTCGTTCCGTAACCTTGAGGCGTGGAAACTATGAGACTCTCGAGTCGCGGTAAACTGGTGGGTCATGTGCAGCCGGCTGATCCGTGCGATTACTCCTATCTCAAATGTTGCTCGTATTTCAAAGCAAAAACCACTAGCTCGATGGCTCGTATCTCAAAAATCTCGTATGTTAGGGCACTCGTATCTTGAGGTATCACTGTATCTTACTTCTATTTGCATGATGGTGGCAGTGGCCTAGGGGATATTGTCCTGTGATATTTACTCCTAAATCTAGTCCTTCCCAATCTTTTGGCAGAAAAGTTGAAATATCATTCAAGTTATCTATAACCAATGGATTAGCATGATCTGGTTTGTACACCTTTCTCCAGTCCACATTGTAAGCTCCTTCAATTTTCTAGAGCCCCAATGCAACTAGAACTCAGTACATGAGGTTATTAAGACAGCACCCAGTTTTTAGTGTTAATTTCAAGGGGATATGTCCTGGTATGGCCATCTAAGTTGAGGTATGTCTGTCCTTAACCTCACTCTGCATTCTGAACAGCAGCCTCAGTGGTAAGCAAGACAAGGTAGGATCCTTCCAAGGAGGGTTCCAACTTGCTTTCCTTCTAAGTCTTGATTAGAACAAATAGTCTCCTGATTGATGGAGATAAATCAGAAACTCAAAAGGAGGGCCTTGGGTTAGGATGTCTCCTAACTTGAGACATTAAAGTAGAAAAAAAGTTTAACTCCATTTGTCTTTGGGTGTGGCCAGGAAATGACACTAATTGGATTTCTGCTGAGTGTCTTCTGAGTATGTTGATATAAGCTATTTGCCCTCTGGTTAGGGAGGCAAAATGAAAATCATTTACTCTTAAGTGTCCTTGGTTTAGGAAGATGGGATTTACTTGGTTTAACCATCTCTGTTTCCCTATTGTACTTAACCAGGCTTACTAGCATGTGTCATTGACATCACTTCTTTTTAACATTTCTCTCTCTACAAACCTATAACTTTCACAAATATTCTTATAACTTTAAGTTACTTTTTCCCCCTTCAAAATGCATGTCCATGCCTGATGTCCTTAATTATCAAAACCATACATTTTCCTTCCAATTAGAGAAACCTTAATTTTCCAATGATAACCAAAAAGTAAACAGCCAGCATTTCTTAGACTGACATTTATAAGCACTCGTACTTTCAAGAAACAACCTTAAATCAAAGACATTACATTAATATTTCCAAATCTACTTTATAGATTTTCTGTAACAAAAGCTAAAATCCAGTGAACTTAAAACTTGTTGAAATATTTAGATGTTTATCATTTAACCCAGCAATGTTCCAAAGCTTTTAAATGATCAGTTAGGCACATGAGGCTGAAGAAAAGGCCGAGCGGGTGGAAAAACAGCTTTGGGTTTTATTCTGTAGCATTCATAAAGAGAGTTGAGCTTAGCTCAAAACTATTTAAAATCTGAAATTGAACAGTGTGCACATTTGTCCTGAGCCAGCTTTCTTTCTTTACAAGTACAGAGATCTTAAACGCATTCCTAAATTTTGTAAAACTTTTAAATCATGAACTGGGAAAAAAAATGGTGAAGATGAGACTTTTCTTAGCACACTTGGGAGTGGGCATCCATATTACAGGATCACCACATGTCTCTGCACCTCCATATTCTGTTTGTTTTGGGAAAATTTAGCAACTGACCTGACCCAATTTCTTTTCTTATTAAATTAAAGGCATGCTTAATAGATAACAATAAACACATTAAACCAAATAAATAACAGATCCTGAATCTTTTCCTATTCTGCTCTCCACAGCATTGACTAGCTTTTAAAGTTATTTTTGCCAAATTCTGCCTGTCTCAAGGTATCTTATACTAATTTTTAAACAAAGCATGAGAGAGTCTCCCTTCAAGAGAGCTGATAGCTCTGCCCTCTCTAGCTGCTCTCCACATCAGAAGCAGAGGATTTGGCAAGGATTTTTTTTTTCTTATTACAGACTTTAGATTCTCAATACAAATTAGGTATTTTGCAATTTGCAAGAAGCTATATAGTTAAGTATGACAATGGTACTCTTTTTCCTTGAGCCTGGAAGTTAAAAATTTATAATGTTTGATTTGCATCTCTCTGATGATTAGTGACTTTGAGCAGGTTTTCATATGTCTCTTGGCCTTCCTTCTGTCTTCTTTCGAGAAGTGCCTATTTAGATCAGTTGCCCAATTTTTGATGGGTTGTTTATCTTCTTTTTGTGAAGTTGTATGAGTTCTCTGTAAATGTTAGATATTAAACCCTTATCATTGATATCATTGGCAAATATGTTCTGCCATGCAGTGGGCTTTCTTGTTGTTTTGTTGATGGTTTCCTTTGCTGTGCAAAGCTTTTTATTTTGAAGTAGTCCCATTTGTTTATTTTTCTTTAGTTTCCATTGCCCAAGGAGCTGTATTGGTGAAGAAGTTCCTTTGGCATATATTGGAGATTTTGCTGCCTGTGGATTCCTCTAATATTTTTATGGTTTCCCGTCTTATGTTTAAGTCCTTTATCCATTTTGAGTTTATTTTTATGTATGGTGTAAGTTAGTGGTTTAATTCCATTTTTTTTGCATCTATTTGTCCAATTTTCCCAACACCATTTGTTGAAGAGACTGTCTTAACTCCATTGTATATTTGAGCTTCCTTTGTCAAATATTAATTGAGCATAGTGATTTGGGTCAATTTCTGGGTTCTCTATCCTATTCCATTGATCTATGTGTCTGTTCTTGTGCCAATATCAGGCAGTTTTGAGAACAGTGGCTTTGTAATACAGCTGGAAATCTGGTATTGAGATCCCACCTACTTTGTTGTTCTTTCTCAGGATTGCTGCAGCTGTTTGGGGTCTTTTTAAATTCCAGATGAATTTTTGGAAAGTTTGTCCTAGGTCTGTGAAGTATGCCTTTAGTATTCTAATGGGGGTTTCATTGAATTTATAGATTGCTTTGGGTAGAATGGACATTTTGATTATATTGATTCTCCCAATCCATGAACATGGTATGTTCTTCTGTCTGTTTATGCCTTACTCTATCTCTTTTTTCAGTGTCGTGTAGTTTCTTGCATATAGGTCTTTTAACTCCTTAAGTTTATTCCTAAATATCTAAATTTTTTTGGTGTGATGGTAAATGAGATTGCTTTTTTAGTCTCTCTTTCTGTAAGTCCATTATTGGTATATAGAAATGCCATAGATTTCTTGGCAATAATTTTGTATCCTGCTACATTGCTGAATTCATTTATTAAGCCTAATAATTTTTGAAGGAGTCTTTAGGGTTTTCTATTACAGTATCATGTCATCTGCAAATAAGGACAGTTTTACTTCTTCTTTTCCTATTTGGATGTCTTTTATTTCTTTTTCTTGTCTGATAGCAATGGCTAGTACTTCCAGCATTATGTTGAATAGGAGTGGTGAGAGTGGGTATCCCTGTCTTTTTCCTGTTTTAGGGAAAATGGTTTTAGTTTTTGCCCATTGAGTATGATGTTGGCTGTGGGTTTGTCATATATGGCTTTTATTATGTTGAGGTATGATTCTTCTATTCCCACCTTGCTGAGAGTTTTTATCAAGAAACGGTGTAGGATTTTGTCAAATGCTTTTTCTGCATCAATTGATATGACTATGTGGTTTTTATCTCTCAATTTGTTTATGTGATGTGTCATGTTTATTGATTTACAAATATTGTACCATCCTTGCATTCCTGGGATAAATCTTACTTGGTCATGGTGTATGATGTTTCTAATGTACTGCTGGATTTGATTTGCTAGAATTTTGTTGAGGATTTTGGCATCTATGTTTATGAGGGATATAGATCTGTAATTCTCTTTCATTGTGTTATCTTTATCTGGTTTTGGTATCAGAGAGATGCTGGCTTCATAGGAGTTTGGAAGTATTGCTTCCTCTTGAATTTTCTGGGGTAGTCTGAGGAGGATGGATTTTAGTTCTTTCATGAATATTTGATAAAATTCCCCTGTGAAGTTGTCTGACCCTGGGCTTTTGTTTGCTGGAAGCTTTTTGATGACTGCTTCAATTTCTTCCATAGTTATCAGCATATTGAGATTTTTAGAATCTTCCTGTCTGAGTACTGAAGGTTGTGCTTTTTTAGGAATGTGTCCATTTCCTCTAGGTTGTGTAATTTGTTAGAATAGAGTTGTTCATAATACTTTTAACAATCCTTTGTATTTCTGTGGAGTCTGTGGTTATTTTGCCTCTCTCATTTCTGATTTTGTTTATTTAGGTCCTATCTCTTTGCTTTTTGGTGAGCCTAGCTAGAGGTTCACCAATCTTGTTTAATCTTAAAGAGAACCAGCTCTTGTTTTTGTTGATCTTTTGTATTTTTTTGTCTCTATGTCATTCATTTCTGCTCTCATCTTTATTATTTTCTTCCTTCTGCTCAGAGTGGGCTTTTCTTGTTGCTCTCTTTCTAATTCTTTGAGTTGTTGAGTTAGGTGATTCATTACCATTTTTTTCCTGTTTTTTGAGGTAGGCCTATAGAGTTATAAGCTTCTCTCTCAGCACCACTTTCATTGTGTCCCATAGCATTTGCATTATTGTATTTTTATTGTCATTAGTCTCCAGATGTGGTAACCCCTTTCACATCCTGCATGGTTCAGGGTTCCTGTTCATGGTTTGGGTTCTGGAGCAGGCTGCATGCAAATGAAAAGAGATTAGAAAAGTATTAATTTTGAAATATTGGGGGGCCAGGCAGGGGCCTTCCTCTCCCTTGCTATCCCTTTTATTGAGACTTTGGGACATACCCATAGCCTTTAGGCATGAAATTTCAATAACAAAAATACAAAAGACAAACAGAAATGGAGGCCACTTCAGGCTTCAGCTAACAATGTCTCAACTAAACAATGAATAGTTAGGGCAATTAAGATTGTTGACTAGCCTTTTGGGCTTCCTGTCCACATCTTTCTATTAGTGAAACAATGTTCGGTTTCCGGCACTCCAGGATATTTTTAATTTCTTCTTTGATCTCATTTATAACCCAATCATTGTTTAGTAACATGCTATTCAACTTCCAAGTATTTGAATTTTTTTAGAATTATTTTATTGTAGTTTATTTCTAATCTTATGCCATTGTGTCTGAGAAAATGCTTGATATGATTTCAATCTTTTTGAATTTGGGGAAACTTTGCTTGTGACCCAATATGTGGTCTATTTTTGAAAAAGTCCCATGTGCACTTGAGAAGAATGTATATTCTGTGGCTTTGTGTTGATATGCTCTGAAGATGTCAATTAGGTCTATCTGATCTAGTGAGTCATTTAGAATTGCTATTTATTTGCTGATTTTTTTGTCTAGAGGATTTATCCAGTGATGTCAATGGTGTATTAAAGTCCCCTACTATGATTGTATTGTTGCTGATCTCTCCCTTGATATCTTCCAGAAGTATTTTTTATGTATTTAGGTGCTCTTGTATTGGGCACATATATGTTTACCAGCTTTATATCTTCTTGTTGAATTGCTCCTTTCAGTATTATGTAGTGGCCTTCCTTATCTCTTATTATAGCCTTTACTTTGAGGTCTATTTTATCAGATATAAGTATCACCACCCCAGCTTTTTTCTCATTTCTATTTGCCTGAAAAATGTTTTTTCATCCCTTCACTCTCAGTCTGTGAGATTCCTTTGCTCTGAGGTGGGTCTCTGGTAGACAGCAAATATATAGGTCATGTTTTTTTAACCATTCAGCTACCCTGTGTCTTTTGATTTGTGCATTTAATCCATTTACATTTAATGTTATTATTGACAAGTTCATGTTTGTGGTCATATTTTTCCTTAGTGTTTGTGTTTTTTCTTGCCTTTCTCTTTCTTCTTTTTATAGCAGTCCCTTTAGCATTTCTTGCATTGTTGGCTTGGTAGTGATAAACTCTCTTAGCCCTTTTTTGTCTGTGAAGCTCCTGATTCCACCTTCAGTTTTGAATGATAGCCTTGTTGGGTATAGTATTCTTGGGTTCAGACTCTTGCTTTACATCACTTTATATATTTCATTCCATTCCCTTCAGGCCTGGTGTGTTTCTGTAGAGAAATCAGTTGATATTCTAATAGGAGATCCCTTATAGGTAACTTTCTGTCTCTCTCTGGCAACTTTTAAGATTCTTACTTTGTCATTAGTGTTCGCCAATTTAATTATGATGTGTGTTTAGGACTCTGTGTACTTCTGGGACTTGCATCGTTTTTTTTCTTGCCAATACCAGGGAAGTTTTCTGTCATTATTTCTTCAAAAAGGTTTTCTGTTCTTTGCTTAGCTTTCTCTCTTTTGGTATTCCAATTAAGCGAATGTTGTTTCATTTTGTGTTGTCCCAAAGCTCCTTTAGGCTCTCTTCTTGTTTTTTAAGTCTTGTTTCCAGTTGCTGCTGTGTTTGTGTGTTTTTTTCCTACCTTGTCTTCTAATTCACTGATGTGGTCCTCCACCTCTTCTAATCTACTCTTTAGGCCTTCCATTGTGTTCCTTTTTGCAGGTACGTCATTCTTCATCTCCTCTTGGTTTCGTTTCATGTTGGTGACATTCTCATTCAGCTCCTTATAGTTCTCATTGAGTTGTGTGTATTTGTTGTTGAGTTGTGTGTACTTGTCATCCATCTGTTTAAACATCCTTAAAACCATTACTCTGAATTCTTTCTCTGATATGCTGCTGGCTTCAATTTTATTTAACTTCCTTTCTGGTGATTCCTCTTTTTCTTTCCTTTGGATTGCTTTTTTGTCTTCCCATGTTTTCTGGTAATGTTTTAATTATAGATTCAATTGCTTTTCTACCCAGGTTTTTTTTGGGGGATGGTGCTCCTGTGCTTGTTAATCTATTGTAGTTCCATAATTGAGCTATTTGGGTTTTCTTGATGTAGCTCTGTGAGATTGAGCAGCAGAACTGAGGTGTCTAGAAGTTGGCAGCCATGGAGGGGTGTGTCCCTATTTTTGCTTTTTTCACCCTTAATTGAGATCACCTGTGCCCAGAGGGGACTCACAGTGGCACCAAGGACCCATCTGTTGGGGTGATATGGTTTAGGGAGCCTACACTCGGAAGAGGCATGACTGTGGTGCCCAGAGTTACAAAGTCACACCTGCTGGGGCTCCCAGTTGGTCCCAGGCACTGCCTAGGGAGTGGACTGCCAGAAACGCGGTGCTCAGGGTGGGCTGTAAAAGCACTGATGTGGGCAGGCTCTAAATGTGCTGATGAGGGCGCGTTGTAAAGGCGCTGACCTGGGAGCACTGTAAACCTGCCCATGAGGGTGCTCTGTAAATGCAATGATGAGGGTGCTCTGCAAACACAGCTACTAGGGTGTGCCGCAAACGTGGCACTGAGGGCGCAATGTAAACATGGTGACGAGGGCACAATATAAACATGCTGATGAGGGCACCCTGCAACTTCCCTGATGTCATTGGGGAGGGGGAGGTTGCACTCCCTGCTTTGGAGGTGAAGGTTCCAGGTCCTGTGGATCTGCAGCTGTGGCAACAGGACTCAGGCTGGAGTGGCTGCTGGGTCTCAGTGCAGCTCCAAGGCCTGTCTGGTTGGTGGTGTTCATGAGTTCCAAAAGAAAGGCCATTTTTCCCTTCAAGATGGTGTGGGCTCCGTGCCTGAGTCTTGCAGTCTTGGGAGTGCCAGCTGTGGTGGCAGTCTCTCCTTGTCCAAGAAAACCTGGACTGCTAGCCCCTGCTGCTCCTGCCAGATTCAACTCTCCCTTACTCACTCCCACAAACACACTCTCCTTTCATCCCTCACTCACTTCTTCTCCCTCACCTCCGTCCTGCCAGCTGCCATCTTCCCATTTAACTGGTTGTAGATTCTTGTTATTCATCACTTTGAATATTTCTTGCCACTCCCTTCTGGCCTGCATCGTTTCTGTTGAGAAATCAGCTGACAATCACATGGGTACTCCCTTGTATGTAACTAACTGTTTTTCTCTTGCTGCTTTTAATATTCTCTCTTTTTCTTTTGCTCTTGGCATTTTAATTATAATGTGTCTTGGTGTTGTTCTCTTTGTTTGGGGTTCTGTGTGCTTCCTAGACTTGTAAGTCTATTTCTTTAAATAGTTTATCAGTATCTTGCTCTCTCTTTTCTTCTGACACCCCCATAATTCTGATGTTGGTACCTTTGAAGTTGTCCCATAGGCTCCTACACTATCTTCATATTTTTGGATTCTTTTTTTCTTTTCCAGTTGGGTGTTTTTTGCTTCTTCGTAGTTCTGACTTGATTCATGGGATCCTCTAGTCTGGTGTTAAGTCTTTGTATATTAATTTTTATTTCAGTCAGTGTATGCTTAATTTCTAGTTTGTCCTTTTTCATATCCTCAAGGGTCTCACTAAATTTATCATTGGTTTCTAGAAGATTCTTGAAAAACCTTATAACCATGGTTTTCAACTCTATATCCAGTTGTTTGCTTTCCTCCATTTCTGTCATTTGTGACCTGTTTTTTTGTCTTCACATTTTGGCTGCTTCCCTGTATTGCTAGAGTGGCTCTGTGTGCTAGGCATCTTACAGGGCCCAGTGGCTCAGCCTCCCCAATTACCTGAGGTGGACACTCTTGGTGCACCCCTTTGTGGGCTGTGTGCATAGTCTTGTTGTAGTTAAGCCTTGATTGTTGTTCATATCACTTGGAGGAATTGACCTCTAGGCCAATTGACTTTTTTTTTTAATTTTATTTTTTTATTGTGTCACATGTATACATATCTTCCCATTGCCTGTCCCCCCTTCCAGGCATACCTCAATTCCCCCAGTGTCTTGTGTTCATTGATTATGCTTATATGCATGCATACAAGTCCTTTGGTTGATCTCTTATCTACCCCACCTCCCTTAATGTCCCTGCTGTAATTTGACTGTCTGTTTGATGCTTTACTGCCTCTGTAGCTATCCTTTTGTTTATAATGTTCTTTATTATCCACAAATGAGTGATATCATGTGGTGTTTCTCCTTCATTGACTGGCTTATTTCACTTAGCATAAAGCTCTCCAGTTCCATCCAGGTTGCTGCAAATGGTAAGAATTCCTTCTTTTTAATGGCAGCATAGAATTCCATTGTGTAGATGTACCATAGTTTTCTGATCCACTCATCTGCTGATGGGCATCTAATAGGCCAATTAACTTTGAGGATCAGCTGTGTGTACGATGTGAGAACTTCTGTGCTGGAGTTCCCCTTATGGGGCAAGACTTGCTTCAGTGGGGCTTTGGTGCTCACTAAGTCTGCCTCCTGAGTGTGTCTCTACATCTTCTCAGCTCTGGAAATGTGAGCCAGGAATCATGGCTAGGGCTGGTTTCCCATTGTGGGTGATACTTGACCTCTGGCAGAGTGCTTCCCAGGACCAGCAGGCTCATTCCTTAGTGTCATAGTCTGTAGCCCATCTGCCAGAAACTACTGAAAGGCATGGGAGAGGCAGGGAGTTGACTGCCTCAACCACCCACCTGGGGAGTATGGTTCCTATTGAGAAACAGAGAGGACATACCTGTGCCCATGCCCACTTGCACACTAAAGACTGCCAAACACAGGCTGTGTCAGGAACACCAGTGACATTTCCCAGTTAGAATTGCAGGAAAAGTAGAAGTGGGGCCCTAGCCAATTTGACTCAGTGGATAGAGTGTCGGCCCATAGACTGAAGGATCCCAGGTTTGAATCTGGTCAAGGGCATGTACCTGGGTTACAGGCTCAATCCTTGGCTCTGGTGGGGGCTCATGTAGGAGGCAACCTACTGATGTGTCTCTCTCACATCAATGTTTCTCTCTGTCTCTCTCCTTCCCTTTCACCCTCTTCAAAAGTCAACAGAAAAATAGCATTGGGTGAATATTAACAACAAAAACAAAAAATACATGTGGAATCCAAGGAGGGACCTGGTAGGAAAGGACATGGGTGGTGGAGCATTTAGGAAGGGAAGATTGAAGAAATAAAGCCACCACTGAGCTTCTTATTTAGTTACTGGAGAAAAGATCAGAGTTGGGCTCACCCACCACCTGAGCCTGAGTTCTGGGGCTGAAGTCTCTGCCTCTGGTAGTTTCTTGGGGTCAGAAACATTTGTGCCTCACTTCCTTAGTTGAGCTGCATGTACTTGAGGTGGAGGCCTGAACTTTTGCAACCAGTCAGCTAGAAATAGTCTATAGTGAGTTACATTCCCCACGGAGCTACAGTTTATCCACAGAGAAGGAGGCTGTGATTGGTTATTTTTTACATTGCTAAGATTGGAATGTTAGCAACTGATGCACACACAGAAACCAAATTCTATTAATTTGGTTTACTTAAATGTTTCTGGAGCTATGCTTATAGCTAGTTTTGAATGTTAGAAAATAAAATAATGATCCGATTATTTGGAGAGGCCTTTTAACCACAAAATGGAAATCCTACTATCTGCCTCACAGAAAACAATGAGAATACTTTGGTGATCACTGAGCTCACTTTTTTCTTTTTAAGCTTTGCAGTCTGTGTCCTGAGTAGTGATTTTCCTGCCCTTTGTACAAGGTCTAGAAATAGGAATCAGCTTGCGTCCATTGGTAAGAACGTGGATTTGGGCCATTTCCTAGGCAGTGAGATTTCATGGACGATAACTCAGAGGAGCATAACAGAGCTTTCCTTATTTTCCTGTAACTCCCCTTAAAACTCGGATTGAAGCCCTCATTTTTAGTTTCTTTTGAAACAGTGTGAAAATGTAACCCACCCCAGCATTCTTTTGACATTGGTTCTGTAAATGCTGACTATGACTAATAAGTAGCTTGTAGATAAAAAACATGTTTGCTCATCCTAGTTTCAGAAGATTTGCTGACCTTCAACTATAGAATCAGGATGA
Source organism: Lasiurus cinereus (assembly GCA_011751065.1). Taxonomy (NCBI): domain Eukaryota; kingdom Metazoa; phylum Chordata; class Mammalia; order Chiroptera; family Vespertilionidae; genus Lasiurus; species Lasiurus cinereus. The sequence goes on along the minus strand of JAAGEH010000041.1, from coordinate 12,192,443 downwards.
TGCACATGATGAAGACCAGGATGATGCACACCATACCATCACTTGACCAGTCTTGAGATCCTTATCTGAATGAACTTTGCTGGTCTGCACATAGATAACTTTTCAATCCCCTCCTGTGATCTCTGTGTTCTACTTTCCCTCTCCCTTCTCATAAAAAACTGCCTGCACTGAGATGTGGAGATGGACTTTGGATAAGAGCCCCTCATATTCTCAGTGACTGTCACATGAATAAACCTCTTTCCTTTTCCATTAGCACCTATCTTATAAATTTGTTTTTCTTGGCAACAGGTAGCCAACCATTGGTTTCAGTTACATGTTCAGGTAAACACAGGTAGTTCAATAATCTCACAGTCATTTTATATTTATTTATTTAAAATAAATCTTTATTGTTCAGATTATTACAATTGTTCCTCTTTTTACCCCCCACAACTCCCCTCCACCTGGTTCCCACCCTACTCTCTGCCCTTACCTCCTTCCCATTGTCCTCATCCATAGGTGTATGATTTTTGTCCAGTCTCTCCCTGAACTCCCCCTCACATCTTTCCCCCTGAGAATTATCAGTCCACTCCCTTTTTATGCCCCTGATTCTGTTATATTCACCAGTTTATTCTGTTAATCAGATTTTCAATTCACTTGATTTTAGATTCACTTGTTGATAGATATGTATTTGTTGTTCATAATTTTTATCTTTACCTTTTTCTTCTTCTTCCTCTTCTTAAAGAGTACCTTTCAGCATTTCATATAATACTGGTTTGGTGTTGATGAACTCCTTTAGTTTTTTCTTATCTGTGAAGCTCTTTATCTGCCCTTCAATTCTGAATGGTAGCTTTGCTGGGTAGAGTAATCTTGGTTGTAGGTTCTTGCTATTCATCACTTTGAATATTTCTTGCCACTCCCATCTGGCCTGCATAGTTTCTGTTGAGAAATCAGCTGACAATCATATGGGTGCTCCTTTGTAGGTAATTAACTATTTTTCTCTTGCTGCTTTTAATATTCTCTCTTTGTCTTTTGCTCTTGATATTTTAATTGTGATGTGTCTTGGTGTGGTCCTCCTTGGATTCCTTTTGTTTGTAGTTCTGTGTTCTTCTTGTAACTGTATTTTTTTCACCATGTGGGGGAAGTTTTCAGTCATTATTTCTTCAAATAGGTTTTCAGTATCTTGCTCTCACTCTTCTTCTGGCACTCCCATAATTCTGATGTTGATACACTTGAAGTTGTCCCATAGGCTCCTTACACTATCTTCACATTTTTGGATTCTTTTTTCTTTTCTAGTTGAGTGTTTTCTGCTTCTTTGTATTTCAAATCTTTGACTTCATTCTTGGGATCCTCTAGTCTAATGTTAGGTTTATGTATAATATTTTTATTTCAGGCAGTGTATGTTTAATTTCTAGTTGGTCCTTTTTCATCTCCTCTTGGGTATCTCTAAATTTATCCATTTTTTCTAGGAAAATCTTGAAAAATCTTACAACTGTGCTTTTGAACTCTATATCCAGTCATTTGTTTTCCTCCATTTTTTTTCATTTATGATCTGTTCCTTTGGCTCTGCATTTTTGCTCTTTCCCTGAGTTGGTAGGGTAGCTTTGTGTGCTAGGTGTCCTCTATGGCCCAGTAGCTCTGCCTCCTCAGTTACCTGAGGTGGACACTCCTGTGCACCCCTTTGTGGACTGTGTGTATAGTCTTGTTGTAGTTAAGTCTAGATTGATGTTGGTATCACTTGGGGAAATTGACCTCCAAGCCAATTGGTTGTGAGGATTAGCTGTTTCTTTGCCCAGGGAACTTCTGTGCTGGACTCAGTCTTAAGACTTGCAAGATTGCAACAGCCTCTGTGTTGGGCTTGGTTGTGGCAGAGGAGTCTCAGGGCTGAGCAGACAGCCTTGGCTTCCCATCAGCCCTGCCCTACACGGAGGCCCCTGGATCTCAGAGCTCCTCAGAAATCCCTGCAGCGCTCCCTATGTGCACATGCGGGCACATCCAATCCTCTGCCTTTCATGTCTCCCCTAAGTTTCTGTGCACTCCTTCCTTTTCATGACAATCCAGACTCCCCCCATATGAGTCTTGCCCTGAACTTGGGTTCAGTGCAGTCAGAAGTGGGGTTCAGTGCAGTTAGGATTTTCCATCTCCCTTCTGCTAGAGGAAGCCAGCCAGACCCTCCGCCACCCATCTTCTCCACGCACGTGTCTCTATACCTCAGCTTTTTACAGCTCCTCTGAGTCTTCATGAGCCCCTTTCTTTACTTCTAGTTGTAGAATTTACACTCAGCCAGCTTTGCTGTCGTTCTGGATGGTGTCCATTCTGTCTTTTCCTTGTAGTTTTGAAATTGTTGTGAGAGGCAGCAGTTTAGGTGTTCACCTATGCCACCATCTTGGTTTCTCCTGTGGCTGGTTCCTTTGTTAGTACATTAGTTTGCTACCACTTGAACTCTCTAAGAAAAGAGTGATTGCATCTCCAGCTTCTACTGCTTCAACAGCAGGCAGCACCAAAAGCAGTGAAATGAGGACTATGAACGATCGTGCTGGAACTGAGGTCATGATGTTGGGACCTTGAGATGGCTTTATCTGAGTGCTGAAGGTTTCAAAGACATGATATACTGTATGTGTAACTCTATCTGACTTGAAATACTCCCTTCCTGGAGTTCAGAATGCGGAGGCTAAGAGGTTTCACATGACAGTGTCTTCCAGGAAGCAGCCATTACAGGAAGGCCTCATTTTACATTTAAATTCAGCTATGCTCAATGTTCTCCACAACCTCCTCTTGCTCCCAGGGGGGCACCCCGATGTGATGGGGTATTTACAGTATAGAGCTGCTTGTGGGAAGAGGGAAATTCTATAGTGGTCCTTCAGATCTGCAGAGCTGAGTCTGGCCCCATCTGGTTCTGGTTATTGACCTCACTCCTCAGTTTCCACTGCAGGGTGCTCTACATGTCCTTCGTGACTCAACCACAGGCTGTCAGGTCTACAGGTCTATCTTACTGTTGAAATGGAATAATGGCAGCTTTTGGATGCTCCAAGTTTTTTCTGGGGACACTAGAAACTGCACATATCTGAGTGCTTTGTCCAGACCTTTCTTGCTATGTTTGTGTCATTTTGATTTTTTTTCCAACTTCCTTGTCCTCTGTTAAATGTCTAAATTGATACAGGTTTTGTTCTCTATCCATTGCAGGGCTCAACCTGGAGGCTGTTCCTGGGCTTCTGCTTCCTCCTGAGCTGCTTCTGTCTACTCTAGGGCGGCCTGCTCTTGCCTGGCTGGAAGATTGTTCTGGATCTTTACGTAAAGTTGAAGCACTATAGGGTACATTTTGGAATTCACGTGGAATCAAAGTTCCCCTTGGAAATCTCTTGATAGCAGTCACACTGACACTAACATCTGCCCTCCTTAAGTTCCAAAACTAGTTTTTCCTGGGACAGTTTGGGAGGCTGGACAGAGGGTTTGTAGAGAGCAACTGAGAAAGTGCAAAGGAAAATAAGTGGGTGTGTGTAAGACACAATCTTTAATTAAATTCTCAAATTTTACCTGCCACCAAGGCTTCCCTGCTCCCCATTCCCAGATTTGAGCCATTACCCTTATGTCAGCCATTTCTCCCTAAGAAGAAGTAATGAGATGACAAGGCTTTCATCCTAACATAACTGTTAAAAGGTGAGTTGGATGCTATCTAGGCTCTAGTATGTTAATGAACAGGGACTGTGCAAGTGAAGGAAGCAGCTTGCCGGCTGAAAAATGACAGCTCTGCTGGAAAGTGTCTGCATTCAGAATCCTAAGTCAGAAACATCTTCTAAAGTGAGTTTGCCAAGAAGGTGTTCTTCTGAAATGTAGTCTTTTCTTCAGGAGATTGGCATGTTCTGGAGGCTTTAACAAAAGGATTCTGCATTTACTGAGAGCTGTTGTTCCCAAAGGCCCAGAAGTCATCTCACCTGTAGCCAGAGACCTTCTTTCGCCACCCAGTGGCCATGCGCTCATATGTCAGGGTGTCACCAGTCCTATCACCTGTCATAGACTTCAGCAAAGAAAAGCTCAACTAAGAAATAGGGGGGAAACCTCAAAAGTGTTATAAGAGAGATTTAGTGTGTGTTCGGGTTTCAGCTCCAAGTCTATTGATTGTTCCCGTAAATGATGCTGCTAGGTGTTGGGCATTAGTATAAAACTGAAAATACATGTTAGATGTGCACAGCCTGTGGACATTGAAAGACAGCTGATGTGAATTTGCTAGAGTTCATATTTTCTGGTAAGATGCAGGAGGCCTATGTGGTAGCATTCTAGAGTGCTCAGAGCAGCGTTCCTGAAGGAAGTGCTGAGTGGCCGCGCTCAGGTGGACTTGGTACATGACATGAAGATAGCTGAGTGAGTCCGTGGATGCTGTCGGCCAAGGTGATAGCTGAGGACGAGGAAGCAGAAAGATAGCTCTTCTATTCAGGAAAGAAGTAATGGCAAAATGACAACCTTTATTTAACATGCGAGATCAGAAACCACAGCATTAAGTGTTCCCAATGACTTTGACATTTTCCACATTTGGGAGTTTTCTAAGCAGCTTTTGACCATGATTCTGCACACTCTCAGAGGAGCAACAGAGGGTGGAGGATGGCTCTTCCAGGCTCCCTCCTGTGGCCTGGGTCACCACATAAGGAGTTAGAAAGCTTGACCTGGAATCCTGTCTGCCTCTGGTGTAATGGAACTAGAGTTCCATCATCTTTTCCTCCTCCTTCTTCTAAGTTATTATTATTATTATTATTGTTATTATTATTATTATTATTATTATTTTAATTCAAACACCTCGGAGTTTGTAGAAGAAAATATCCATGACCTCCCTGTCCCTACCCGCTCTTCACTTCTCCTCACTCCTAAATGCATTTCTTGATTCCACAAAGGTATTGCAGTTGGTTGGTGTCCTTCTAGGTTAAAGCTTTCCTTTATATGTGTACAGAGATATACAGACACTATTTTTTTCCTAAATGAGAGCATACTTAGCCATATTATTATTATTTTAAAAAAAATCAACTTTATTAAGATATAATTGTTATATAATAAAACATCTTTTTGGGGTAACATTGGTTAATAAAATTAGGTAAGTTTCTAATATACTATATTATGATACACCATCTCCATATTGCAATGTGTGCTCACTACTAATAGTCTAGTTTCCCTCCATCACCATATAGTTGACCCTCTTCAACCTTCCCCTCCCCCTTCTTCTCTGGTACCCATCATTCTGCTTTCTGTGTTTATTTGTTTGTTTGTTTTTATTGTTCATTTGTTGTTTCCTATCAATAAAATATCCATTTTTAAATGTCTGCCTTGACATGTTTTGACAATGAAAAGTTTGTGAAGCTGTTACCTCAACCAAGTCATAGAATATTTCCATAACCCCCCTTAAGTTCCCTTATGCCCCTTTGTATCCCCCTCTCCCCGCAACCAGGATCTACTTTCTGTTCCTACAGCTTCAACTGGCCCTTCTAGAATTTTATATAAGTGGACCATACTTTCTATAGTCTTTGTGTCTGGCTCACTTTGCTCAGCATAATGTTCCTGAGAGCTGTCTGTGTAGTTAATTCTATTCTACTACTAGGCAGTTTTCCATTGTATAAATTGTACCATAATCTGTCTATCCATTCAACTGCTGATGTACATTTGATCTATTTTCAGTTTCTGACAGTGATGAATAGAGCTTGTTCTCATACAAGTCTTTGTGTGGACTTGTGCTTTCATGTCTCTTGGTTGAGGAGCATGGAGCAGAATTGCTGAGTCATATAGTGAGTCTGTGTTTAACTTTGTAAGAGTTCTTTGTGAAGGTGATGCCATTTTGTATTCCCTCCAGCAACGGCTCTGAGTTCCAGGGTCTTGACCCCTCCTTTTTGCTTTATTTAATATTAGACAACTGAGTGGAGGCATCTCATGGTGGTTCTTTCTCCTGATGATCAACATTGTTGGGTGTTTTTCGTATGCTTATTGACCATTCACATATCTTCTTTTATGAAGTTTCTGTTTAAATCTTTTACCCGTTTAAACAATTTGCTGGTTTGTCTTATGACTGTGTTGAAATGTGTGAGATAATATAAAATGTATACTAGTATATTGGTCTCTGTCCTTATTCCTGACATAGAGCTTTTGTAATTTCCTGGTGATAGGAGCATCTTTGTCTTAGGTGACACTGGCTAACCCCTGGATGTGGGCTGCTCATAGGAAAGACCAAACCATGATTAGAAGTTTGGAGTCCTCCCCCCGCCCCCCTCTATTCTCTTGAGAGAAAAAGCCTGAAAATGGAATTAATGTGTCTGTGATGAAGCCTCTATAAAACCCCAAAGTATGATGTTCAAAGAACTTCCAGGCTGGCAAATATATCTACTGGGAGGGCCAGTATATTCACCCCAACTTCATAGGACAGAAGCTCCCACATGCGGGGCACCCCCGAACCACACTTTGTGTATCTCTTCATTTGTGTCCTTTATCCTTTTTTTTTTTTTTTTTTTTTTTTTGCCAAGCCTCACCTGAGGATATTTTTCCACTGATATTTTAAAAAGAGAGAACAGAAAGGAGGGGGGTTAGAGAGCGAAACATTGATATAAAAGAGACACATTGACTAGTTGCCTCCTGCATGCACCCCAACTGGGGCCAGAGCTTGAGCCTGCAACTGAGACATGTGCCTTTGACTAGAATCAAATCTGTGAACCTTTCAGTCTGCAGGCTGACACTATAACCATTTAGCAACCCAGCTAGTGCCATTCTATCTTTTTTAAAAAAATATTTTTAATGATTTCAGAGAGGAAGGTAGAGGGAGAGAAAGAAACATTAATTATGAGAGACAATCATTGATTGACTGCCTCCTGCATGCCCCTACTGGGGATGGATCCTGAAACCCAGGCATGTGCCCTTGACCAGAATTGAACCTGGGACCCTTCAGTCTGTAGGCCGATGCAATATCCACTGAGCCAAATCAGCTAGGGCTATCCTATCTTTTAATAAACTGGTGTTTCCCTGAGTTTTGTGAATTGTCAAATTAATCAGACCCCAGGCACAGGTATTGGAGCCTCTGACCTGTAACTTGTCAGTCAGAAGCACAGGTGATTACAACTGGGTCTGAAATGGGGATGAGGAGGCAGTCTTGTGGGACTGACCCCTTACCTGTGAAATCTGCCACTACCTCTAGGTAGCTAGAGCTAGAATTGAGTTAAATTGTAAGATATCCAGCTGGTGTGGCAGAGAATTGATTGGTGGACGTGGGGGAACCATCCTAACTTTATAACTGGGTCTTAGAATCATTACAGAAGAGTTTCATATTTATTTTTCATTCTTTACCCATTTTGTGTACAAGCCCTTTGTCAGCTCTAATGATATCTGTTGCATCTTCATAGGAGTGGTCAGATAAGATAATGAACAGCAGAGTGCTTTGCAAATGGGCTGCATGATTTAAATGCTATGCATTCTGGGCACAATGTCCTTCCTGATGTGGTCACAGAAGCTGTCCCTTCCTCTTGTCTTCCACAGACCAGCTCCTCTGTGCTGGAGGCCATTGTCACCCAGAGGCCTTTCTGTTTGTCTTTTTTTTGCCACACAGTTCAACTCTATAACTCGTAATCAACCACACAAGTGTTTTCGGTTATGACATTGGCCTGGGAGATGAGGCTTGTGTGAAGTGGTTTTCCTGATTTTGCAACAACTGTGACGTTTGTGACTCGTATTACTGTATCATCTGTGAAAACAGATTTCATGGAAGCCAAGCATCTGGCCAAATATGCGGAGACCCTCTCTTTGTTCCTGCCCTTCAGTTCCCATAAATATAATATTTGTTTGTTCCCTTCTCTAAAAAGCAATTCAAAGATAATTGAGAAAATTTGGAAAGGTACCACCCAGGAAAAATTACCATCACTTCAGATCCTTCTTGTCTTCTTGAGTCAAGCATGGCCTCTGGCCTTTAAAAGGTCTCTTTTTTTTTGCCTTGATTTGCATGTCTGTGAGAGCTGGTCTTTAGGTAATTGTGTCTGGTCTGTAAACCCCCAGAGAGACAACTTCAGCCTGTCCAGCGCTGTCCTTGCATCTACAGTAGATAGTCATACATGACTCTCACACATCTGACCAGAGGGGTTGGCCCAGCAGATCTGAATGTGTCCAAATGGAGACCACCCCTGGCCTTCTCTTAACTTATTGGTCGGCAAACCGCGCCTCACGAACCACATGCGGCTCTTTGGCCCCTTGAGTGTGGCTCTTCCACAAAATACCACGTCCTGGGCGAGTCTATTTTGAAGAAGTGGCTTTAGAAGAAGTTTAAGTTTAAAAAATTTGACTATCAAAAGAAATTTCAATTGTACTGTTGATATTTGGCTCTGTTGACTAATGAGTTTGCCAAACACTGTCTTAACTTCTTTATTTGGTTCTTAATTTAACAATCTGATAAAAACAAAACAAAACAAAACTGCTACTGGCTAATTACTCTTCTTCCTTAGGTATAAGCCCTCCCGGAAATGCCATGGAAATGCAGACTTGCATTTCTTGCGGTTTAGTCAGCGTCACACCATTCCTCCTGACTCCATGCTCCTCCAGGCATGCCCAAGCCCATCTCTATCTTGTTCTGCTTTCCCTGCTCTTTGTCTTTGGTGGATGGCTCATCCCAGTCAGAGGCAGGGACAGACCTACACCTCCTGCCTCGCTCTGCTTCTTAGTATCTGCTTTTCCTTAGGTCCTACACCTGCTCAGGGTTTAGGTGCCCTCATTCCTTGATTCATTGCTCAGATTCCTAACTTGTTCCCAGCTCAGCCCTTCTCTGTCCACATGGAGCTTTCACACTGCTCCAAAAGGAAGCCTCCTGCAAGGACAACCTTGGAAGGCACGTGTGGCGGACACGTGTGGAGGGCATGTGTGGCGGGCACGTGTGCCTGCCACGCTGCTTCTCTGCCTCACTTCCAATCTAGCACTGCGCTGAAGCCGTGCCCAGGACATGTAGCATCTCCTTAGCTCCTGGCCTGGCTTTTGCCACTCTATCTTCTGGAAAAGCCCTCTTCTCCTACACTCCTTGCCTGGCACTCTTGATACTGTAAGCGCCATGAGGGCACAACCATGCTGATGACTCCTCACAAGGCTCTAGTACCAGCTTAGTGCCTGGCACATATTACATAGGATGAATGAACTGTAAGCTGCCCAAGGAGATCCAGATGGCCCAGGGCATATGTGGTCATAAGCACTCACTCCTCCAACAGGTGAGGTTTAAGGAGGGTTTTTGCAGGTCTTTGCTCAGTTGTCAGACACCCAGAAGCCACAGAGCCTCAGCACAGCCATGGTGACTATCACCATCAGCTTTCTGAACTGCTGATCTCAAGGGTCCTGGAGCTTTTCTCTTCTTTCTGCTCCTCCCACACCCAGGGAAGCTCAGGCCTGGGCCCCAGGCAGTAGGCACAGCCGGTGTCTGCCTGGTTCCTGCTAGTCAGAGCCTGGTTGCTGGTCCTAATTTACCCCTCTCTGAGCTGATTTCCCATGTTAATGACTAGAAACAGGTTTCCAGTAAATGACCAGAGGTCCTAGTTATCCAGGTAATATAAGGCCTTTGCAGAGAATTGAAAAATATGTGGAAAAATGGAGGAAAAGCATTATTAACTGCACCTTTTGAAAGCAACCACTGGCACCATATTTTTTTCCTGCGGTATTACAAAGCACTCCTTAGTGCAGTTTCACTTTCTGCACTTTAGTTGCCCACAGTCAACTGCAGTTCAAAATATTAAATGGAAAATTTAAGAAATAACTCATATGTTTGAAACTGCAAGTATTCTGAGTAGTGTGATGAAATCCTACTTCATCCCACCCAGGATGTGGCTCATCCCATCATCCCACTTCTCCATGTTGCACACACTCACCACCCGTTAGTCACATTAGTCTCAATGAGCACATGGACATCCTTGTATGCAGTGCTTGCGTTCATCACCCATTTTCCTTAGTAAGGGCCCTAAAGCCATTTACATAACTTCCATTACAGTGTACTGTTGTAACTGTTCTAGTTTATCATTGGTTACTGCTGTCCTTAATTTATGAATTAATTTTGCCATAGGTATGCTTTATAAGAGGAAGCAATATATGCTAGTACAGGGTTTGGTGGTTTTAGGTGTCCACTGGGGGTCCTAGAAAGTGCCCCTCCACAGATAAGGGGGGACTACTATATGTATATGGCCAGGGAGCCACAGAGAGCTTGTAATATTCTTTTGTTTAACCAATATTATTGGGCATCTCTTTGTGCCTGCAGGTGGCAATATGGACAAGGTGCCTGCTCACAGAAAGCTGTGATTTCATAGTAGAGAAAGCAAAGGTCCAGCTCAGTTACAATAATAAATCATGAAAATATTCAGTTAGTGACATGTTCAATGAAGACAATGAAGACAAGGTGATGTGGGGCAGGTGGCAGATTGTAACCTGGAGAGGTTGGTTGGGGAAGGTGATGAAAGGATGCCTGTGAGAAGGAGCCTGAGAAGGTCTGGGAGGAGTATCCTCTCTGGCAGAGGACCCAGAAGGTCTGAAGAGGTAAAGGAGGCCCATGGAGCACAGTGTGTGAGCTAGAACAGGAATGGGGTGCACAAGGTGGGGCCTTATCAACCTCGGTGAGGAATTTGGATTTTGTTTTAAGGGAGACAGGAAACCATTGGAGGCTTTTTTGTTTTTTAACTGAAGAAAGTTGCTCAATGCCTGCTTTCTTCTTACTTCTTTTTAAGAAAGTATATAGTTTTATTGATTTCCGAGAGGAAGGGAAAGAAAGATGGAAACATCAATGATGAGAGAGAATCCTTGATTAGCTGCCTCCTGCACATCCCACACTGGGGATCCCAGGCATGTGCCCTGACTGGGAATCAAACCATGACCTCCTGGTTCATAGGTCAACGTCCAATCACGGAGCCACGATGGCCGGGCAGGAAACCAATGGAGAGTTTTAAGTGGGGAGCAACAGGATCTAATTTATACCTTAGGAAGGCAGGTCCAGAGGAAGAAGATGCCTTGGGGCTGGATGTCAATGGGGACAGAGAGAGGTGGACAGGCTTGGAATACACCTCAGAGGTAAATTCACAGGGACAGGTTTATAGACTGTGGAAAGATGGCAGGTCAGGGTTCAGATCCTGAGGGGAACACTGGGGAGAAAGCAGGTTTAGGTGATAGGGAATTGAGAGCTTGGTTTTGGCCATTTGCAGTTTGGGACCAGTTATCAATGTCAAGTTGGTAGTTGGATAACCCAGTCTGAATTCCATGGGAGAGGTGAAGGTGAAAGACATAAAAATGGGAGTCATTGGCTAGCAGATGGAACTGGATGTAATGTCTTAAGTATGCTGGCTCCTAGTCATCAGCTTTGGGCAGTGAGGGCATGACCAAATCCTGCCAACCGTGAGGACTGCAGGGCATGGTGGAGTTCTGCTTGCAGGCTGGGTCTTTCTACCTACAAGTGTGTGTGACTTGATTAGGAAGCCACTGGTACTGCTCTCACGTCGTCTCCATCCTACCTCTTTAGCTCACATGTTTTCCAGAAGCTCCCACACTCTACCAGCTGCCACACCCAATTGGGCTTCAAGGACCAGACCATGTGTCCAATGGTCCTCATTTCCATATTGTCTCTATGATTGCCACATCCTGGTGTTGCCTCTGTCTTTTATGAGTGACTGAATAAAACTCCCATATTGATATTACATGGCATCCTTCCTAGTCCATATGATGACCTTCATCTCAAGAACTGCAAGAGTTTTTATGTCATTTGATCTTCATTTTGAAGATGGGAAATTGAGGACCAGAGAAGAGAAGTGACTTGACCAGGGTTACAAAAAGAAATCAGCAGGAACTGTAAGTTCCCACAGGCCAGGGACCATTAGTGCTGTATCTTGATCATTATTTACAGATGTGAATTCCAAGAGCAAAAGGGGCCTTTTAAAATGAAAATGATATAGGCTTTTAAAACACTTTTTAATTTGAAAAAAATTTAGATTTCCAGGAAAGTGCAAAGGAAGGTATAGGAAGGTCCTGAGCATCCTCCTTCCCTTGCCCCCTGTCCCAGGGTGTTTTGTTAGAATCTCTATGTTGAGACCCGACCTTGTAGAAGCACATACTTTCTCAAGGAAGCTTATCTTGCTGATTGTATCTAGAGGTTAATTTTAGTTCAAGCTGTGATGACAATAAAAGCCAAAGAAGGCAGACCAAAAGGGTACTTGGCAGTGATAGCCAAGTAGTGCCTTAGCCATCTCTTTCACAGAAACATATGTTAGAGTAATCCATTTATCTATCGTTCAGGGTCTGCCATTCAGCCCCGGCAACCTTCTTCATCAGCACCACCATCATCATTACCATCCATCTTCATCACAACCACCTTCATCATCATCACTATCTTCACCATCCTCACTATCATCCTCATCAGAACACCTGTGGACAACCCACATGTCTCAGGCCTTGTGCTCTGTGCTGTACCTCTGATTTTAACAGCTGTCAGAGTTGGCCAATATGATCTTATTTACAACAGGAGGAATTGGGATGAGCAAAACTGAAGTGAGCCGGGTCACAAAGCTGCAGATGGAGCCAGGATTCACAACCAATCTCTCTGCTATGTCAGGGTTCCTGGTCTTTGCACCTCTCCAACTCCATAGCAGATTTTTGATGGATTTTTATAATTAAACTGCATCTATTAAACAAGAATTAGTTAATGTTTTAAATCATCTACTAAAGCCATTCAATAGTCAATGACAACTTTTGCTCAGTACAAGATTAGCAAATCACAGCACAGAATTGAGGTAATTCCATCTACTAATAAAAGCAGACAGATCTAAATTCCTGGGTTAAGTGGGAAGGCCTTCATGTGGTTAAATATGTAGGTTTTTTCTAAAATTTTGAAATACTGAGAAGAGGTTATGACTTCTTCACCTCATAGCTTCTACCTTGGTGCATTTCAGGCCCAGCATAATTCATAGATCAATAAGGAAAAGAATAAGGTAAGCCTTTTTCCCCCTCTCTGGTCTTCTCAGGTAAGAATGGGGTGGAAATGGGGATGGCATGGCCACTGTGTGAGGAACAGAACAGAGTTTTAGGGATGCTCTGGGCTGTTTAAAGATCAGAAGTCAGTTCAAAATTTCAAATTTCCAGGGAAGGAATTCAGAGCGGTAGAATGTCCAAGGCATGCCCAAAAGCTTCATCTTGTATATAGGTCTTCATGAGCAATCTGTCTTATTCACCACCAGGAAACTGGGTTTATGGATGCCTGAGGAGGGGTGAGGATGAAGGAAAGGATGCCATGAGCTCGCTGTGTCTCTAGGGCAGTGGCTCTTCTCCTCTCCCACAAAAAGAAAGTGTGGAGATTAAAAGCCCACAGAGTGGGTACTTGAGCCCTGACTGGCCAGGCTCCCCGCGGGTTGTCATTACTCTACTGCTGCTCATTCTATATTAAGAACAGAAATAATTATGACCCAAAAGGACTCCCCATCCCCTCTTTGGTTAGTTAAAAACCATGTCCTCTTCAGATCTTAGTTCAAGAGTCCCATCTTCAGGGAAGCCCTCCCTGCCCTGCCTCACAGCCCTGCTGCTGTGCTTGCCCATGTTCCAGGCAACATTTCCTTTCTTGGTTGCAACAGAATGCTGACTGTGGTCTGGATTTGAGGCTACATTATATCCTGTTAGTACAGTTGCTAGGGCCTAGTCACCCCAAATAGCTCTCAGCTGTGTCATACCTGTTATTGTGTTTCAAAGAAAACATATCAGAAAGAGGTGATGTTCCTCAAAGGGCGATCTGGAACCACCTGCACCAGAATTGCTTGGGGAGCTTTGTAAATATGCACATTCTGGGCTTAACCCTGGATCTACTGAACCAGAATCTCCGAGATGAGGTCTGAGAATTTGTGTTCATTGTTATTGTTATTAAAAAATTAGATAGGTAATATAGCCACATACTCCAATCCCCCAACTCTAAAAAGACATTCAGATTTTATAAAAAACATCCTCCCAATGAGATGAATACATTTGCCTTCATGGACATGTATGAAATACTGTACATATCATCTGTGAAATACATGTCGAACATTTGTCTACAGACAATAGTGAGAAGTGGGAAGTTGAAAGAGAGACAGACGGTCAGAAGATGTTTATTAATGGCTATAATTATGGGTTTGCAGCCATCTCTTCACTGGCTTCTAAAGCTTTTTAAAATATATTTTATTGATTTTTTACAGAGAGGAAAGGAGAGGGACAGAGAGCTAGAAACATCGATGAGAGAGAGACATCGATCAACTGCCTCCTGCACGCCCCACATTGGAGATGTGCCCACAACCAAGGTACACGCCCTTAACTGAAATCAAACCTGGGACCTTTCAGTCTGCAGGCCAACACTCTATCCACTGAGCCAAACCGGTTTCAATGCTTCTAAAGCTTTTATAGCAAATATGACATCCCGTTATTTCCCTCACCTTCTGACTCCGTGTCCTAATCAGATTCTGTCCTGTTCACTGTTCTGTGGCCCCTTAGAAGTTACTGGCCTTCTGAGACTCCTGCCGCCTGCCGATGGCCTCTCAGATGCTGGGCAATGCCCAGCTGGGTGTGTGACATCATCTGACCCAAATTCCTTGTTCCTCCCACCTGCTGGGCCTGGCTGCTGTCTGGGTGGGACTGGCTCCCGCCTTACCTGCTCACAGACACACAACTTCTCCTGCTCCCTCAGGCCTGTGCTCTGGACACCGGACACTGGACACCAACGGAACGGCTCCTCTGGGTGTCCACAGCCGGTCAGTTTCCCAGCACTGCCCAGCCTCAACATGGCTAGTTCTGGAGAGGACAGTGTGCCCTGTTGCCATCCTGCTGTGCTCACGTGGGCAGATCTGAGAGGGGAAGCCTCTGTGTGACACAGGATGGGGGAGTCAACCTCTAGCTCTTGATTTTGGGCTGCAGAACTTACACTTAATTGGGCTTCCCATCACTCACCCAACTGGGGCCAAGCCTTGGACTAGCTGCTCTGCTGAGCATTGGTCTTCCCAGCAGGTGTCCCCCCAGGACTGTGGGCCTGCACCATGTGGACACCCCGTATCCTTACAGGGGGAGCATGCACCCAGATGTGAGGCTTCGTGACCCCCAGTCAGCAAGGAGGTAGGAGCCATAGACTGAGAAGGGGCCACCTATTGCCTGGATGACAGACTTTCTGTCTTCTGGGCCACTGGAGTAAACAGAGAAAGGAGAGGATGATTCTCCCCGTTCACACTTTGCCAGGCCCCTGGGAATGCCCTCTGTGCTGGGATGCTGGGAGCATATTTCTTGAATGTACCCCCTCAGCTCCAGGCTGGGCTGTCCCTCATCTCTTCACAGCGGAAATGGGGCTCCCTTTTAGGCACACACTTCCTAACCCCATGGACTGAGCCAAGTGTGAGGTTAAAAATACATGGCTGTCTCTAGAAAGCAACTCTTGTCAACAAGGCCAGTCCTTGGTGTGGGTGCCTCCCTCAGAGCTGTGGGTCTCTGAGGTCGAGTTCCCTTTATGCCACGCATCCCACTGGCCCACACTTCTGATAGCGCTCCTGTCATTCTCCCTCTAAAGGTCTGGTCTTCCTAGAAAGACTCACAGAGCAGGGATCTTTCCAGTCCTTCCATCCAACCCCTAGCCCGGAGAAGGTGCAGGTGGTTCTAGATTGCACTTTGAAGAACATTACCTCTTCTTGACATGTTTTCAGGGACCCACAGGAGAAACAGGAGACAGACAGCTAAGGGGTGAGGCTTCCCCCAACTCCCTGCGACAGGGCAGAACAATGCTCATCTGGATTCTCTGGGCTGTTTGCAGAGGGGCTTTGAAATGTCCTCCGCGCAGGACCAGAGCTTTTGGTACATGACCTAAACACTGAATGTTGTGGGACTTTGCTATGGGTATTTTGGTGTATATTGTGTGTGCATGTTTTATTGGTGTGCACATATTTTTTTAAATACATTTTTATTGATTTCAGAGAGGAAGGGAGAGGGAGGGAGAGCTGGAAACATCAATGATGAGAGAGAATCATTGATCGGCTGACTCCTGCACACCCCCCATTGGGGATCAAGTCTGCAATCTGGGCATTTGCCCTATCTGGGAATCAAACCTTGACCTCCTGGTTCATGGATCAACACTCAAACCACTGAGCAACGCTAGCCAGGCAGTGTGTGCATTTTTTATGTGTATGTTTTGCGGGCCGCCTTCGCTTCCTCGATGTGTGTATGGTATAGACAGGGCTCAGTGTAAATGAACACTGGGTTCATTTCTATATCAGGTTTCATGGGCGTTGGGCCAAATGCAAGTGCGCAGAATTACAAGACTCCATTTCAGACCAACCCCACGATCAAGGTGCAGAAGCTGCTGGGACATCCTGCCATCATCTCCCGAAAACTGTGAAGTGGCCAGCTGCACAGCTGCCTGCCTGAGGACCCCAGCCATCCTCATTGTCACTCTGTGACACTCTGAGACCACTGCCCCTCTGAGTGGTCCCACCTGCAAACATGCCATAGGCTGTGAGTATTAACAGAGACAGGGGACACTGTGGAGAGAATGTTCACAAATTTGTCTTCCTGGGATTTCCAAGGGCACATTACCCCCTGACTATAGCACATTCTAATGCTATCACCATAGAATGTCTTTGGATGTCATCCTTGCCATCAGCAACGAGAGTCCATGACCCTTGGGGCACTAGGCTGGGGCCCAGGAGGACTGTGCCAGGTCAGACAATTACACCTGCACTCAGGACCTTCCAGTGCTGTAGGGAGACAAGTCAGGGACACCAGCCCTGTGCCACAGGGGTGCCTGCAGAGGACTGTGACAGCCCAGGGGGGGAAGCCTCCTCACATAAGGGCTGAGGAGGGCTCCAAGGAAGAGGCGACAGAGAGCCAGTGTCACAGGAAGAGTCCCTGTTCCCAGGGTGGGAGGAGACAGTCTTACTGATGGGAGGATAGTGAGGCCTCTGAGTTCATCTTGGGGTGTAATTACCGTCACAGATAGTTACACTGTAGCATCACTTGGTGCCGTGGTTACTGTGCTGCCCTGTCTGACATTTCACAACCACCATCCATTGGCCCACTGTAGGTGCCTGCCTCCACCCATCAAGTGCCTGAGCCCAGCAGAGGGCAGCCCACCTGGACAGTCAGAGGCCCAGTGGGGAGGGCATCTGCAGGCAGGGCTGGCCTGAACGCTCTCTCAGGAGCCCTGCCCCAGGGACATGCCCTGGCCATGGCTGTGGCTGGTCCTGCCCATTCAGGGAGGTTCTTCGAAGGCCAGCTCAGGCCCTGCCACTTTCTGAAGGGCCTGCAGGGCCAGCTGGTCTCACAATGCAGCCTCCTGTGCTTCCTGTCTCCACCTTTCATCCGCCACTGCCCCTCCATGGCCCAGCCAGTGCCAGGATGGGTTTTTCCCAGGCACTGCTGGGTGCAGCAGAGGGGTTAAGAAGAATAACGATGAACATAATAATGATTAGCAGCTCTCTGTCTGAGTTCTTTTCATACTCAGACACCTGGCTAAGTGTCACTCATTTGTGTAAGCATTTTAATCCTGCCAACACCCCTGCAAGGTAGGTGCTATTCTTACCCCCATTTTACATATGAGGACATGGAGGTTGGAGAGATTAGGTGATGTCTGCTATGTGCTGGAGCAGTAAGTCACAGAGCTTGGAGTTGAACCCATGTGTCAAAATTGGGAAACCATGTGCTCACACATGTGCTGAATCACTGGTCTGGAGCCTGGGGTGGGGAGATCTCCAGTGGGCTGATGTCTGAACCCACAGGCAGGAGCAGGGCTGGGCTGGGACCCTCTCCATGGCTTAAGAAGGATTGAGTTTTCCATTTTCAGTGTGAAGTTTTGGCATCTGGTTATATTCATCTAGATCTAACAGTGAAGAATCAAGAACCACAGAAATTTACCCTTGGTGACTCTGACCAAAAAGTATTGGTGCTGGACTCTGGGACACTCATAGCAGTTCACAAAAAAATCCTACATACTCCCAGGTGACTCCTACACTCTCTCTCTCTCTCTCTCTCTCTCTCTCTCTCTCTCTCTCTCTCTCTCTTTCTCTCTTTGCTGTTTTCTGTCCCCCAAGTCCGTTCAGCTGGGGCTCAACTCAGGTTGTGGGACACCCCTAGCTCCAGCAGGGGGTAGGTAGTGGGCAGAGGAGTCCACTACCACTGCTGGGAATGCAGTGGTGGAGTGGAGAGTCTGTGAGGGTACAAGATTTGAGGGGAGTCCTTCTGGTCTGTGGGAGAGGAGGCTTGCACCGAGTGAAGGAGCCTGCAGACCTACAGACCGAAGGCTAATGCCTGCTCCGAGGGCCACCTTGCTTTTTGTGACTGTCTTTTTCTAGAGATCTTCTATGTCTTAGCCTCTCCCATGAACTCAGTGGGTGACAAGGGAAGCCCCATTTTCCTGGCCGTCTCGGAAGGCGAACTCAGTCTTTGCTGTCAGATGGACAAGAAGAAAGGCCAGCCGGTCCTCCAGCTGAAGGCAAGCATTCCCACTCAGCATCCTGTCCTCTCAGCCACCCCAAAAGGGAAGGCCAGGCTGGCAGTGCCCCTCATTCCCCACTATGCTTCTCCCCTTGGCTGGTGCAACAGGAACACCCCTCTCTTCTCTCCCTGCCTCGGGAAAGCTGGCTAGAGAGCTGCTGGCCCTCCTTGGCTCTGAGCTCCAAGATCCCATGGCTGAGGTTTCCCTGGGCAGAGTCTGTGCTGCTGACCACTCCCTTCTACCTTACAGAAGAAGAAGATCACCCAGCTGCCTGACCTAGTCACAAAAGATTTGAAGGGCTTCACCTTCTATAGGAAGAAGAGGGGCTGCCGGAACACACTGGAGTCAGCGGCCCACAAGGGCTGGCCCTGAGAACCAACTTGTCAGAATGACAGACAAGCCTGGGAGAGAGGAGCTCACCGACTTTGCATTTATACCAGTCATCAAAGCTCCAACGAGCCCCAATGAGGTCAGTGAGTAGGACCTGAATCTGATAACTTTCTAGTTTTGCATTCGGCTGCTCAGAAAATAAAGAAATAATACCAGAAAAGTAAATGCTTCACTTTAAGGAGATGATAGGTAGGCCTTCACATAGTTAGGTCTTCATAATTTTTGTCATCTGCATTTAAAAGAACATTTCCCAGTAAGTTGCACTGAAAATCCACAAAAATCAAGCATGTGGTGAAAAAAATGTACCAATATCCATTTCATGCATTTACCTGTAGTCAATAAAGATCTGAGTATGTTACAAAATAAATGTGTCAGTCATATAAAAACAAACTATTAAAAACTAATTTCCTGAAGGTACAAAGACCAAAAGTTCAATTAATCAACTAAATTTAATTTTGTCAAACTATTTTTTGCATTTACTTCAGTATGAAATAGCTTTAGTCATTAGATTTTGGAAGGTTAATATTAAAAGTTGGTAATAAATATACATGTACATGTGCACTGAACTGCAAGGTAAATGTATTTCAAAGAGTGCATTGTAGTAAAAGAGAAGTTTGAAAAGCACCATTCCCTGGTTATTAAAGAGGTCCGCCCATGGGAACCCACAGCTTAACTCAGCAGCTTGGCTCCTGGGCTCCTGGGCTGTCACACATGGTCACTCAATGTTTTTCGATGTTATGGCGCCCTCTGCTGGTCACAGAAGGCAGCGCGGACGGCTGCGCAGCTCCCCTAGGGACAGGTAGTAAAGCTGATTCAAGGTCTCTGGATGCCCTGGCAGCTGGGCCCTCTCTGCATCAGGACCTATAAGGACGGTTCTTTAAGGGGTTTGCGATGAGCCAAACACTTCTTTTTTTTTAAATTTCTTTATTGGTTGTCGTATTACATATGTGTCCTTATTCCTCCATTACTCCCCAAGCTCCCCCACCCCTATTCATGCCCTTACCCCTTGTTGTCTGTGTCCATTGGTTAGGCTTATAATGCATGCATATAAGTCCTTTGGTTGATCTCTTCCCCTTACTTCCACCCTCCTGTACCTTCTCTGAGGTTGGATGGTCTGATCGATGTTTCTCTGCTTCTGGATCTGTTTTTGTTCATTAGTTTACGTTGTTCATTATATTCCATAAATGAGTGAAATCCTGTGATATTTATCTTTCTCTGCCTATTGTCATTAGCCCTGGGTTCTGCACTTTGTCTTGGGATTTCCCTATACTTTGCCCACATCTTTATAAATGACTCCTGTATTACCTTACCTCGAATTGCCACGTTTGAACGTCAAGTTTCTTGCTAGAGCTCCACTGACACAGCATGCCACCCAAATTGGCTCAGACAGGCATGGAAGGCTTTGATATGGAAGAGACATCTCTTTCTTGCACGATGTAAATGAGCAAGCAGTTCTGACCACCACAGGTAACATCTTACAGATGTGGAGAACCTGGACTTAAGTGATGAATGTCAGTTTAGAGAGTTAGAACAATGCTGATCCCTACTGACATTGTATAATAATTATATTAGAAACTCTGATCCTCTACCACTTCTGGACTTCCAGTGATGTGGTCTAAATACTGTTTTGTTTTATCCACTTTGAATTGAACTTTCCCAGCTTTTGAAGTGGAGAGTTACTTAACATGTAGGTTCTTTCTTTCTTTCTTTCTTTCTTTCTTAAAATTTTTATTGATTTCAGAGAGGAAGGGGGAGAGAGAGAGAGAGAGAGAGAGAGAGAGAGAGAGAGAGAGAGAGAGAAACATCAATGATGAGAGAGAATCATTGATCGGCTGCCTCCTACATGGATCCTATTGGGGATCAAGCCCATAACCTGGGCATGTGCACTTGACTGGAATCAAACCCAGGACACTTCAGTCCTCGGGAAGACTCTCTATCTACTGAGCCAAACCAGGTAGGAACACTGTAGTTTTTTTTTTAAATATATTTTATTGATTTTTTTTTTACAGAGAGGAAGGGAGAGGGATAGAGAGCTAGAAACATCAATGAGACAGAAACATTGATCAGCTACCTCCTGCACACCTCCTAGTGGGATGTGCCCACAACCCAGGTATATGCCCTTGACTGGAATTGAACTTGGTTCCTTTCAGTCCGCAGGCCAATGCTCTATCCACTGAGCCAAACCGGTTAGGGCAAGGGGACACTTTAGGTTTTTAAAAGCTTTGTGAAACTTTTTCCTCATCCACACTATAACTGTTCTCTCACACAACATTGCCTACCATCTTTTTAATTTGTGCCTCCTGATGGCCAGAAACTGAATCTCATTATTGCTTTGATTTGAATTTTGCTAATTACTAGTATAGATAACTATAATCACTTCTATTTACTGGATATTTATATTTTCTTCTTGGTGGAATGCTTTTTACATCTATTCCTCATTTTTCTATAGAATTACTTGCATTTTCCTTATTGGTGAGCTGAAACAACTTTAAAACATTGGCTAGTAATTGTTAGCTTGTTAGATGTATTGCAAATATTTTCTCCCAAGTACCTTTAGTTTTTAACTTCATTCCATGATGAATTTTGTCCAAAGTTCTACATTGTTGATGGTGTTCATTTTCTCATTCACAGCATGTGTGTTTTGAGTGATGTGGCTCATTAAATAAAGGCCAAAAGTTGTCTGTCATTTGGCTCTTTGTCCAGGAATTTTAAACTTTCGGAGTTAAACCTACAACCTTTCCTTAAATTTTGTACCATGAGCTGAATAATTAAGGTTTTAGCTATTTGTTGTTGTTGTTGTTGTTGCACATAAGTTTCCAATTTGGTCAAAAGCTGGTTTAAATTTTGGGAAACATTGCCTTATGTTGGTCCTGTAGAGTTGGGTTCTTTTGTCTTAATGCTTTTAATGCTTCTGCCATTTTGGTGAGTAATTTATGGATCATTTTTGTTAATTTGTCCTTCATATTTACATGAGGGAGAGGAAGTTAAATAGCATGTTGACTCACAATCTGGGTTTCACGGAGAGACTGGCTTCAGGAAGATGTGATGGTACAGCCTATAGGGAAGCAAGGCATATGTGATGGGCTTGATGCCTGGGAGGGGCCAGAGGTTTGGTGCACCCCTACTGGTAACATCTAGAGTTCAAAAGACACATGTTCTTCTCTGTGGTTCACAGCACAAATCGCATTGCTCCCTTGGTTGAACAGAGGTGAGTACCTGTTGCCATGCCCAGGCCAGACCCCCCAGTCCTGCTTGCAGGCGGCCCAGGGTAGGTAGGACCTGAGCTGCAGTGGCATTGGTCCTCTCAGAAGTACCAGAGGAACTGGTGAGCCCTGTGTCAGGATTGGGAGTTGGGAGTTGTAGATTCTAAGCCCAGTTCTACTATAAATTTGATTCTGTGTAGTTGTTAACTGTGGGGGCCAGATAACTTCTCCTACTTCACAATTACTTCTACTTTATTAGTTGTGACTACCAGCTTGATTACACAAATAAGTTATTATAGAGACTGAGCCTCCATGACAGATTCTGGAGATTCCAGTGGATCACCTCTCTCACCTTACATAGTTCCCAGGGATGGTCCCTCAACTCAATGAGATCTTGGGCAGGTGAAGTGAGCAAACTAGCAGTGCATGTGATCAAGCAAGCATGGGTGATAATATTGGAGAACTTGAGAATTAGAATCTGGATTTAGTGATCTTTAAAAATTATTCCGATGTCTAGGATTTCTGGCTTAATGAGTACTTACTTGTAGTCAATTCAAGCCACACTCAATGATGCACACAATTTTCCTTGTTCTACATGACGATACAGTATTGATAGAAACAATCTAGTAAACTTGTTGGTGTTTATGTAACAGAACCACGTTCCTTCCTTTTTATAACCAGCATAAATATTAAAAGCCTTTTCAAACACAACTAGGGTATCTCTTTAACCCCAAGACCAAAGTTATGGTCCATTTCTTCAGTAGACAGGCTCTCTGCTCTTCAATTATCCATCCTAATGTTTCAGTTCTTCCCTCTAATCACCATCAGCTCTGTTCCCTCTATTTCCTCTGGTACTTATTCACACTAATATTTAAACTGGGGACTTCAGAATGGATGCCGACTGCTGGGGAATCTGGAAAGACTGCATTCTATGAATTTCGGGAAACTAGGGCAAGGTCAGGATCAAGTAGGACAAAGGCTGAGGCAACAAGAACACACGGTCCATAATGCATGGACTACACCCTAAGGCTCTTGAATCAATGAAGATACAGCTCTCTGGGCTGTGCCCCTTGGGCCCTCTGAAAGCTTCCTGAGCTGGCCCTTCCTCTCTGCTTCTGTGGCTCATGCATCCAGCACAGTACACTCTATTTTCAGTGTCCAAGTGTCAGTGTGGCCGAAGGTCCCGCCTGTGGTCTGGACATCAGTGCTACAAGGTCTCTCCTTTGAACTCTTGGCTCTTTTGTTCCCTGTTTCCTTCCTGCAGTTGTTACTATCCGGAATTCATCAACAATATGACTTTACTCCTTAGCCTTCTCCCATACATGCAACCAAGTCTTATGCTCAATTCTCTTTGTTGGCAAGTCCTCACAGGCTTCTGCTCTCCAGATCAAATTCTGATTGAAACAGAGACAAAAGGAATATGGGGCCTTTGACATGCTATCTTGTGGAAGCATCCCAAGAACAGGACACATTGACTGATGCATACTGGAGAGGCTGGTCAGCTGGGAAGAGGGAAGTTGGGCAAAGAGATGCTGGCTGAGCTTGGCTTTGAATGAAATGTGTCTGAATTAATTATCATACTGTCCCTTAGGGGAACAGAGAAGCTGGAAGCCAAAGGTAATAGGATTGGAGATTCAACAGGAAGGGGCCATGTCCTGCCAAGATCAAAGAGGAGATGGGGTGCAAAATATGAGGGGGTGAACAAGGAGGCTCTTTTCAGAGGTGGGAAGAGGAGTTCATGGAGGGGCTAACCTCAAAGTTCCTGTCTCATTCTCAGCACTCTTCTCCCCAGCTAGATAGGTATGTG
The DNA here is from genome assembly GCA_011751065.1 of Lasiurus cinereus. Lineage (NCBI taxonomy): Eukaryota > Metazoa > Chordata > Mammalia > Chiroptera > Vespertilionidae > Lasiurus > Lasiurus cinereus. The sequence goes on along the minus strand of JAAGEH010000041.1, from coordinate 12,168,622 downwards.
TGGAGTTGTAGGTACTTCTGATCAGCCTCCTGACATTCATTTTAGTCAGGTTGAGCTGGGCCTCAGGAAATTTCTATGCTTGACCTCAGCAGATGGGATGGTAGATGTTTGGTGGTGATAGTGGTAGTGATGGGGATTATAACAAACATGACAGAAAATAAACTGTTACCATTTATTGTGAACCTACAAAGGTACTGCATTAGTAGAGCAGAAGGTGGGGGGTAAGTGGGAGCCGTTCAGTTTTTGAAGAAATCATTGCTGACCTCAGTCTGTTTTGGAGTCCACTGTATTCTGAGGGCACCAGGGGCCAGGCCTCCATCGGTTAGGAATGTGGTTCTCAGTGCCCATGGCTCCAAGGAGATGGTGTTGCATCTCTGAGGAGCTGAAAGAGCAAAGGTAGGGGACTTTCACCCTGATCCTCCATTCAGGGTGGCAGTGCTGGAGTGGATGGGTGGCCTGAAGCACTCAGCCAATTTTGTAATCACAAGATCCCCTTCGTGGGACTGCGGAGGGCCAGCTCCCAGAACCCTGAAGATGGACTCCTTTATCAGAGCCTGGCAATTCCAGTCCCAGCCCCAGAGGGACAGACAAGAGACTGCACCAGGGGAGGCCACTCAGGCTTCCCTTTCTGAGAAACCCAGCATCTGTTATTAACTCTACTTCCTTCTGGGGCTCAGCATGGGGCTCACTTCTCAAGGAGCTCAAGTGAGATTTCTTCATTGGAACCTCATGGGACCTTCCCATAGGAGGAGCTGGCTTTCTTTCCCACCTATGGTTGTCACACCCCAAGGAAGCTGGAGCCTCCTGGTGCCCATCAGTTACATGACTCAGGCTCTATCAGAGCCATCACTGCTCCCGGTGGCTGCCGAGCTGTGACTCAGCCACAGGACATGCAGGACTTGCTGAGAAAGAGCTGGGCAGTCTTGACCAGGAGCCCTCCCTCTTTTCTGTGCTTTGGGGTCAGTGGAAGGAGTTGGCCTTCCAGGCTGGCTCTGCATTGCATCCTGTGATCCTGTGTGGGCCTGACTGCTTCTCAGGGCCCTCTGCTCCCAGGAAAAAGCAGATGCCAATAGGTGGGGGATGCTGTGAGGAGACACAGGCATCAGGGAATCTGTGGGTGATTTTGGTAAAAAATCACGCCTGCACTTTGGACTTCTGGGGAGATGTTGTTATTGGCCTGCTCCCCCATCTCTGAGGCTGCCTAGAAGTTGTTTTTTTGATCCATAAGGAGCCATAAATTTATTAATGGTAGAAATAGTACAAATTTCAAAACAAGCTGCAGTAATGCTTTTGCAACACACAAAAAGGGTCCTCCTTTTTTTGATGGTTACATTGTTAATCACATAATAGCATTTATAATATTACTAGAAGCCCAGTGCACAAATTTGTGCATGAGTGAGGTCTTGAGGAGCAGGGGGCCAGGATGTGATCAGCCCTCCAGGTGGGCAGTGGGATGCCCTCCAGTGGTCAACTCTTGCACTGAGCTTCTGTCCCCTGGTGGTCAGTGCACATCATAGCTACTGGTCAATCAGTTTCTGGTCATTTGGTTGTAATGGTTGCTTAGGTTTTTATATATATACTAGAGGCCTGGTGCACGAAATTCATTCACAGAGGGGGGATTCCTTCAACTCAGCCTATACCCTCTCCAATTGGGAACCCTTGCAGGATGTCTGACTGCCATTTTAGGCCTGATCCCAGGGATTGGGCCTAAACCAGTAGTCAGACATTCCTCTCACAATCTGGGACCACTGGTTCCTAACTGCTCACCTGCCTGCCTGCCTGATTGCCCCTAATCTCTTCTGCCTGCCAGCCTGATCACCCCTAACTGCCCTTTCCTGCAGGCCTGATGTCACCCCCAACTGCCCTCTTCTGCTGGCCAATTTGGTTCTGATTGGTTGGTTCTTATGCCAGCATCAAAAGCTTCACCTCTTAGACAGCCATTGGCTCCCCACAGCACCCAGATTTGGTTCTCATTGGTCAGTTCCTATGCCAGTCAGCATCAAGAGTTCCATCTCCTAGGCAGCCATTGGCTCCCCACAGCATCCAGATTTGGTTCTGATTGGTTGGTTCCTATGCCAGTCAGTATCTTCAGGCCTATCTCTGGACCTGATTAAAGAGGAGGGGCTTGACAGCAGCCCGCCCCCCCTTCTATCCCCTCACCCCCACCCCACCCACCACCCTGAGGCTGGGAGAGAAAGAAAAGCCTGGCTGCTGGCAAGGATCAGAAAGAAAGAGAGAAGTAAGTACACTGATCAACAGCTTCCACTGAGGCTACAGATCAGACCCTGACTTACTTTCTGGGTCTCAGCCACCTGAGCTGTCAGTGTTGGGTCAACAGGCTGCAGCTGGGCAACTCAGCACTAACTTCCGGATGGTCTGTGTTTGGTCGAAGGCTCAGCACCTTCCCAAGCCCCAGGCTTTAGGCTTGGGAAGTGCTTCCCCACTTCCCCCTGCATCCCACCCCTCTGATAGCAGGCTGGGAGTGACCTGGGTGCTGAGGAGGTTCCTGAGACCCAGATATGTATGTAAATTAACCACCATCTTTGTGGGTTAATTTGCATATTCACTCTGATTGGCTGTGGGCATAGCAGAGGTACAGTCAATTTGCATGTTTCTCTATTATTAAGTAAGACTAGAGGCCTGGTGCATTAACATTCATACACTGGAGGGGGAGGGAGGTTTCTCAACCCAGCCTGTATGCTCTCACAATCCAGGACCCCTTGGGTAGGGTGCAGTCCTTTTGCAGCATGACTCTGGTTCCCCAGGCCTGCGGGCTGAGGGGAGGGACCAAGAGACCAATCTGATGGCAGCATGGCTTTGTTCCCATAGCTCCCTCCTGCTGCTGTGCTGTGGGTGGTTGGGTCCCACAGGTCCCTCCCACTGCCACTCTGCAGGTGGCTGGGACTCAGGACTGACTTCTGCCATGCTGGCTGGGACCCTAGTCTGGTGTTTGGTTATTGTCTGGATGGTTAGATCATGACAGATCCTGGATCTTTATATATTAGGATATACTAGAGCAGTGATTCTCAACCTGTGGGTCACAATCCCTTTGGGGGTCGAACAACCCTTTCATAGGGATTGCCTAAGACATCCTGCATATCAGATATTTACATTATGATTCATAACAGTAGCAAAATTACCTTTACAAAAAGCAATGAAAATAATTTTATGGTTGGGGGTCACCACAACATGAGGAACTGTATTAAAGGATCTCAGCATTAGGAAGGTTGAGAACCACTGTACTAAAGGCTTAGTGCACAAAATTCTTACACTGGTAGGATCCCTAGGCCTGGCCAGTGATCAGGGCTGATCAGGTTTCCCTCCTCCCCACCTCTCTGCCTCCTCCTTCCCTCACCACCTGTGAGCTGCCACCGCATGATTCCCTGCCTCCTTGCCTCGCCCCCTCCTCCTCTTGCTGCTCCTGTTTACCTCCACCCACCCAAGTTCCCCATCTGAGCCCAGGGCCCAGCCCTAATAGGGCAATTGGGACCTGCCAACCAGGAGGAGGGGCCAACCACCACTGCAATGGGTGGGTGGTGGGCCAATTGAAGTCTGCCAGCTGAGGGGAGGGATTCGGAAGGTTGGCTGCCAGCCCTTAGGAGCAAGCCAGCCCCTGGAAAGGGGCCACGTCTGTTGCCACCCACCCCTGGTTCCCTGTCCCAGCCCGGGGGCCCAGCCCTAATCAAGTAATTGGGGCCTGTCAGCTGGGGGAAGGGACCAGGAGGTTGGCAGGCAGGCCTCATCAGTGATTGGGGCCTGCAGCCTGGAGACAGCTCCTGTGTCAAGCATCTTCCCCCTGGTGGTCAGTACGTGTCATAGTAACCGGCTGTTCCAGTTGTTCTGTCATTACAGTAACTTAGGCTTTTATATATATAGATTACTGTTGTTCTTCAGGGCTTGGACTGCCTTTGCTCTTGACACATTTGCTTATGTGATACATGCAGCTTATGACATGACCAATTCTGTGTCCTTAACTTTCATACCTGTCTCATCAGCTTCTTCCTCTTTACTCTCCTCTTGTACAGTTGGAGTCTGTGTTTTCTTTTCTTTTCTTTTCTTTTCTTTTTTAAATATATTTTATTGATTTTTTACAGAGAGTTAGAAACATTGATGAGAGAAAAACATCAATCAGCTGCCTCCTGCACACCCCCTTCTGAAGATGTGCTCACAACCAAGGTACATGCCCTTAACCGAAATCGAACCTGGGACACTTTAGTCTGCAAGCCAACACTATCCACTGAGCCAAACCAGTTAGGGCTGTGTGTTTTCTTGAATGTTTGAACATTTTGAATTTCTTAGCAGCTGCTAGCTGTGCTTGCTGAGATAAATCCTCAATCTTGGCTTCCCTCAAAACTATATAACTATCTGAGGCTGGGCTCTTGTAGACCTCTGGTTTTGTGATGACAAAGAGGATATTCTAGATTTTCCTGGTAACCCCTGTAACCTGTTGAAGATCCAGTTTGGACATAGCCTTGGGTGCTTTCTTTTCACTTGGGCTCTGTTTTGCTTTGCTAACTGGTTTTTCATCAATTTCAGCTGCTGCCACCAGCTGGGCTTGTATGTTTGCCTGTATGGGAATCTTGTTGCTGAAGCTCTGCTACTGATTCATCACTATCAGATTCTTTTCCAGACCCTATCTCAGCCTAGGCTGTGGCAACTCCTGCTTGTAGCAGGGATATTTTCTGTGGCTTCACCAGGCATTTTGTGTTGGAAACCCAGAACCGAGATGATGGCAGAAATAGAGCAAGCCTACCTGGAAGGTTTTTCTAGAATGTGGCTCAGGTGTCCTGTGTAGGGCCTCCTGTGGGGCCAGGCTTCCTGGTCCCCATCCAAGAGGAGGACCTGAAGAACCAGTAGCCCGAGAAGGTCTTGGGAATATCTCCTGAGTCTCAGACTCTTATTGTTGCCCCCACAAGTGCTGAGACGACCCCATGAGATAGTCATCCAAAGAACCCCTATCTTTGGATTGTCCCTTAGTGCAGGTGATGTTGGGATGTTGGAACACCTGCACTCACACCTGGTTCTTTTGGACACCCCGCATTCTCTGCCTTCCCTATGCATGGCTTCAGCACTCAGTGCTGTCCACATCTCCTTAGGCCAGGGCTATTCACTGGTGCAGCTCCAGACCCAGATTGGAACCAAGCATGGCTGTGGCTGGGCCTTGGCACATGTGTACCTGGAATGGATGGTTTGGCCTCTTAGGCCATTTGCTCTCACCAGAGTCCACAGCTTTACTGCAAAGAAACGCTGGGCTGCTGGATCCCTGAGCGCTGCCAGTTTTGGTGTGTAAATCCTAGAGGGCCTGGGTTAAATGATCTTCTTTTAGCATCTTATAATCATAATGTATCCTTATTCTTTGTCATTTAAACTGCAGTGAGGGAGGCCCTTGACTTGAGTCAGCCGGTGTGGATTCTTCAGGGTCAGACATTGTGACAGTTCCATGGAGTGACAGTGTGGCTCACAGAGTGACAGTGTGGCTCCAGGGGTGGTCATGCTGTGGCTGCTCCTTCACAGTGTTGCTTTACAGAGGGGTAGGAGAATGTCACACCTGCCTGGGACTGCTGCCTTTCCAGCTCCCCTGTGCTCTGGGACCATATGAGTCTGGGTCCCCAGGGTCTCGCCTGAAACTGTGGTTTAGTGATGAATAGCAAAAACCTACAACCAAGAATACTCTATCCAGCAAAACTATCATTCAGAATTGATGGGCAAATAAAGAGCTTCACAGATAAGAAAAAGCTAAAGGAGTTCATCAACTCCAAACCAGTATTATATGAAATGCTGAAAGGTACTCTTTAAGAAGAGGAAGAAGAAAAAGGTAAAAAATAAAAATTATAAACAACAAATACATATCTATTAACAAATGAATCTAAAAATTAAGTGAATTAAAAATTTGATCAACAGAATAAACTGGTGAATATAATAGAATCAGGAGCACAGAAAGGGAGTGGACTGATAATTCTCAGGGGGAAAGGAGTGAGGAGGGTGCAGGGAGAGACTGTACAGAAATCATACACCTATGAATGAGATCAATGTGGCAGGGGGGTACCGGTAGAGGGAGGGGTGGGAGCCTGGTGGAGGGGAGCTATGAAGGGGAGAAAAAGAGAAACAAATGTAATAATCTGAATAATAAAGATTTAATTAAAAAAAAAAGAATAGGCAAAACTAACCTATGATGACAGAAATCAGAACAGTGGTTGCTTTGGCACAGGTGAGAGCAAATAGAAGATTCTAAAAGTTGTCGTAGAGCTAAAACTGATCACATTTACGAATAGAAAAATCACACTGGCCACATTTAGGTGATACTTTCATTTTTGGAAATGCAAAATCAGAGTGAAGAGGAGTAGTGAAAATTTTTCTTTTTCTATATGAAAGCTCAGGTTGTGTTCAGGGTCTCAAAAATAATGTTGTCAAGTACACCATCAGTGGTCTAGCCCTGAATATTTGAATTAAAATGACTTTTCTTTTTTCCCCAATAGTACTCCTGTGTTAAGCCAATTATGAATTTGGGATATAGTCTAGGGGAGAAGTACCCCGTCTTGAGCTTTCTGAGATTGGGCTCAAGTCCACGGAGAGGGACTAAGCATCTTCCTTCTTTATGGATCCATGTCTTTGGATTGGAATATCTGTGTATTTATACTTCAAACTTTCAGAAATATTTTAAAAATATTTTTTTCTCTTTGTGAAACTTAGATTTAAAAATTTCTGGCTTTCTCTTATGACTGAATTCATTTTTCCTCTCTCTCTCTCTCTCTCTCTCTCTCTCTCTCTCACTGATGTTTGATTTATTTCTACCTTTTAAATAGTTAACATTTTAGCTTGTTTTATTTTACATATGGCTTTTAAAATAATTGTTACATTTCACTTTTAAAATGTTTTTTTAAACTAAGGAAAACAATTGTGGTAAACAATAAATGATAGCTATTGTTGTTGTGTTATTATATTCAGAAAATTCAGAAAATCTCTGTAGGGCCCATTATCTAGGTTTTAAAATAAATATTGAGTAGGTTTGAGGGAATATTAATAACAACTATGTTCTAGATCTAAATAAATGGTACCCATGTGAACACATCACCCAGCCAAAACTAGGACCTTTGGAACCCCTGTATGTTCCTCTTCCATCTTGCTCCCTCCTCCCTCAGATGTAATTGTCACCCTAAATTTCATGGTTATTATTCCCTTGCATTTTGTTATACTATCACCACATATGCATATCTCCTCCAAATAGTTTAGTGTTGCCTGCCTTTACATTTTATAGAATGAAACCATATTGTTTGTATTCTTGTACAGCTTGCCTCATATCTCTGGGTTCACTCTCAGCTGCATAATGTCCCTTTGTGGTCTCTAAAGAGAAGATGCCACAGTGAGATTAGACAAACAGTGATTGTGTTGGGAGAAAAGCACAGCAAAGATGTAGGAGGGAGGGATCAGGAGGAGGAAGGCAGAGCCTTTAGACCATAATGCAAGTTGGACACTAGCAATAGGGAAGAGAGAAGTGGGTAGGAAGAGCCTCGAGCTGCACTGCAGCTGTGATTACTCTGAGGAACTCTTGACCTGACTGACAGGAAGCCCCAGGCAAAGCTTACCTATAGAGGCTCCCAGTTCCAGGAAGGCACTGTGTTACTGTGCTCAGTAATGGCCTGGGAGCAGCCCAGGGATGTGACAGACTGAGGCTGTCAGTCAGCTCTCCTCCCACAGCAGCTTCTCCTAAAAGGAGATCTAAATCACCCCTGTTTTCCCAGTTTTGCTGAGATACAATTCACATACATCATTGTGTAACTTTAATGTAATCTATGTGGTGATTTTAGACAGTTTTATTTTAATGTGTCCTGGAGAAGATAATCTGGGGTTGAAATTTCAGGAGCATGGATAAACTTCATGAACTTGAATGTCCAGCTCTCTCTTCAGGTTTGCGAAATGCTCAGCCATTATATTTTAAATAAGCCTTCTGATCCTTTCTCCTCTCTTCAAATTCTAGGGCTTCAACATTGCATAGATTCTTTCTCTTAGTAGAATTCCATAATTCATATGGGTGTTTTTTCCCCCCTCTCTTTTTTTGTTTGTTTCTCTGACTGAATAATTTCAAATGACCTGTCTTCTAGTCCATAATTCTTTCTTCTGCTTAATCCAGTCTGCTATTGAAGGACTTCTGTTTGTTTTGTTATTAATAGTTTCTATGTCTTTGTTCATGCATTGCTTTCCTAATTTTGTCTAGTTGTCTGTTGCTAAATTTCTTTATGAGATTATTCTGAATTCTTTTAAAGGCAATTCATTGATCTTCATTTCTTTAGGGTCATTCTATGTAGCTTTATTAATTTCCTTTGATGGTTTTATGTTTTCTTGATTATTCATGATTCTTGTGTCCTTCATTGGTGTCTGCACTTTTGAGGAAAAAGGCATCTCTTTCCATTTTTATAGTCTGGCTTTAGCAGGAAAAGCCTTTGACCAGTCATCCCATACAGATATTATGGGTGGGTTGACTGTGGTATCTGTGGGAGGACTTGCTGCTAGAGTCCTTGGATGGGCAGATATGGTTTCTGGGTCAGCATCTGGGCAGGCCTGGTGCTTGAGTCCATGGGGGCTGGTTGGTTTCTGGGTTCATTGGGGCAGGCCTGGTGCTCGAGTCTGCAGTGGTAGGCTTGGAACCTTTGTCTGTGTGAGCAGGCCTGCATCTTAGGTCTATAGCAGCCAGTCAGGTGCTGGGGACTATTGGAGTGAGCTGGCATCTGGATCTACAAAGACTGGCCTGTTACTGGGGCAGGCTGGGAGCCTGGGCTTGTGTAAGTTGGTCTGAAGTCTGAGGCCATGGGGGCCACCCTGACACTGGGGTGAGCCTAGATTCTGGGGGCTTAGATGTTGGCCTGGAGCCTGGGTCCATGAGGATCATGGGGGACCAGCTTGGAAGTTGGGTTTATAAAAGATGGTCTGAAAGGTGGGGCTGTGGGAGCTGACCTGGTGCTTGTAGGTTGGGAGCTTATGTCTATAGCAGCCTGCCTGGAGCCTGAGGACATCAGGGCTGTCTTGGTGCTAGGGAAGGTCATGAACCTGGGCCTGTGGGATCCAATTTAGAGTCTAAATCTATGCAGTCCTGGCACTGGAGTGGGCTGAGACCCTGGTTCCATGGGAGCTGGTTGGGAGCCTGGTACCCTAGGAGTCAGGTTGGCACTGGGGAGTGCTGGGAGTCTGGATTTGTGGAAACTTGGGGATAATAAAAGCTGGCTATGTATTGGGATGGGCTGAGAGTCAGGGGACCAGTCTGATGCTGGTACAGGCCTGGTGCTGGAGTCTGCGGTGAAATTGGGTGCTCATGTTACTCTTTTTTTCTAAACAGAGAGTGTATCTCTTTCCACACTGGGCTGCCCTGGCTTGGGGGAGGATGAAGGAGGTTTTATGAAACTCTTTCCTAATCTCTTCAATGCATTTTTCTTATTCTGTACTCCACCCAGGTTCTATAATCCCTTACCTAGAATCCTTAGCTCAGGCGAAGGCTTTTTCATATGTGCATAGTTGTTCAAATTAATGTTTCTGAGAGGAAACAAGTGCTAGAAACTCCTATACCTCTATCCTGCTGGTGTCACTCCATAATTTTCTCTTCTGATGTGAGCAGTCTGTTGCCAAATACAAATATTGGCTGTTTTGTTTTATTTTATTTTATTTATTACTGTATTATATAGTTCTAGAGGTCCTGTTTGACTCTTTCAGATCTGTCATTTTTTTTATAGTTTGCTATTCTAAAAAACATTTTCATATATGTCATTTATTTCTGAAACATGGTTAAGATTGTTGTTTTAAGCTCCATGTATAATCATTGCGGAATACTGCTAGCTTGCTTTGTTTGTTTGTTTGTTTTTCTCCCTTTGGTTCCTGTTCTTATCATCTGTTTACTTGTATGCCTAGTAATCTCCAACTATTGCGGCTTGCTATCTTAGTAAAATTGAGTGGCTGTGCCCTCCTCTAGAGACTTTCTCTTGGCTTTTAATAGCAAATGTTTAACTTCCATGAAACCAATACCTTTTGAGAGTCCCTGTCTACATCAAGCTGTAATTATGCAAAGTAAAATTCCTGTGAGGGCCTGTGCATGGCCTCAATCTTCCAAGAATAATTGATTCTTTTGACACCTCTGCCTCTCCCCCTTGCCTCAGTGCCAAGACAGAGTTTGCAGAAAGGTGAGGTTGGTCTAGACCTGGCTTACTTGCCCCCTCCCCTGCCCATTATTCTTTAAGTTTGGGGGGGACCTAAGATTCTGCATTTCTGACAAGCTGCCAGATGATGCCAATGCTGCTGGTCCATGGACCACATGTTGAATATCAAGGACAATTCCATCTAATAATTTGCCTCTATGTAAACACTACCAAAATGAATAGTGAAAATGATGCTATAGGAATTGGGAAGGATTTGTAGGGCTGAAGTATTTATGTTACACCTTGACCTGAGTGGTGTAGAAGAGATATGAATGGACTAAGACAGTGATTTTCAATCTTTTCCATCTCATGCCACACATAAACTGATTACTAAAATTCTGCAGCATACCAAAAAATATATTTTTTGCTGATCTGACAAAAAATAGGGATACTTTAAAAAATCTACACAAATAAAAGAGAAATATGCAAACTGACCATCGCTTTGCTACACTCGCCAGCCAATCAGGAGTGAGTATGCAAATTAACCCAACAAAGATGGAGGCAACTCCACTCCCCAACCACTATGGGTCTCTGGGCAGCATGCATGTAGATGTGGAGCAGCTGGGTGGGGTGGGATGCCTGCTATGAAGGGGAGAGTGGGGCGGGGGGTAGAGGGAACTACAGGAGCAGCATTCTGTCTGGAGTGAAGACTGAAGTTTCTCTCCAGCCAGAGCAAAGATGGAAGGCAGTGGCCAAAGTGAAGGCCTGGGTCCCAGGTGCGGAGCGAGGGGTGGGGGGAACTGGTGCCGGCAGCCTGGGGAAGGAAGGCCTATTGTTCAAATCTTCATGCAATGGGCCTCTAGTATATATATTTAAAAAATATATAAAATATATATAAATTTCAGAGAGGAAGAGAGAGGGAGAGAGAGATAGAAACATCAATAATGGAGAGAGCCATTGATCAGCTGATTAGAGTCAGATTGATTGGTTGCACATTCCCTGCCAGAACCTAGCCCTTGAATGGAATCGAACTGGGGACCCTTTAGTCCTCAGGCTGATGCTTTCTCCACTGAGCCAAACAGGCTAGGGCAAAAATAAGTATAATTTTATTTATTCACACTAGATGGCTATTGTTGTGTTGGCTGTTGTCATTTTTTAAATTTCACAATCTAAAGGAAAAGAGGTCAGTGCCCCTGAGTAAATAGGTATTGCATGTTATAAAAATTCTTATGGGTCACTGGTTGAAAATCACTGGACTAAGAAATGAAACCTACAGGCAGATCTAGTTTGGCTACCTGAACAAAGAGGGGACTTTTATCCATAAACTTTATCTCTACCGAGTCCTTTTCTTGGGGAGAGAGAAGTTTTCTTCTTCCTATTTGACACAATGTCCCTTCTCAGGAGACTCTATCCCTTGACTATAAAAGATGTCACCTCCATCTTAGGGAGAGGTATGTATAGGCCTTGGGCTATTGGTTATCACCCCTAATGTCTCCTTCCAACCCCATCACTCTGGACTAAGTGCTAGCAACACAGAGCTCCCTGTGTTTACAGGATGAAATGAGGAATCTGAAAGGACTCTCATGTGGTGTGAGTTTGCATTAATTCCAATGTGTCCTGGATGCTTGCTTCCTTGTGCCCAATGGCAGAACACTGAAGCCTTCTTCTCAGATATCCAAGTGGATCAGTCCTGTTGAGGGAACACAGGGGTGATATCATAGGTTCCTTCCTAGAGCATTGAAGTGAGCTCATGCTAATGGACACCTGGGACAGCTCCTCTTTGTAGACTCAGCTGGATTTTGAACTCAAGTTCTGACTCAGGGATGCCTGCTGCACATTTACCTGTGGGGGCTTTATGATTTTATACTCTTGAAGAGGAGGCTGTGGGGCCACCCAGGACAAGAGCGTAATGGTCATTCATGCTCCCCTACAGCCAAGATCCTGGGGAGATTATTGGGTGTGAACATGAGGGTGTCTTTGTGTGGCTAGGTAGGCTGTTGAAGTAGCTCAAAGGTGAAGACCAAGGTGATCTACTGATGGTCATATCCAAAAGGCCAGTAGTGGCAGTGTGGAGTCTGGTACACATGTGGGGGCCTCACTAGGCCAGTTGCTCCTGTAAGCTGTCATTTTTGGGGGTCTGTGCAGTGTCCTTTAACCTGCACAGTCCAGCAAGGCACAATACTGTCATGGTACCCAATCACAGAGGTGAAAGAACTTTGTCAAGGACATAAGTCTGAAAGTTGCAAAGCCAAATTTTGAACACACATCATTTGAATATAAGTTTCTTGCTTTTGACACTAAAATGCTACCTTAGTGTGAATTGTCCTCAAGATAAACCAGGGAACTCATTTAGAAGAGGCTATCAAGAAAGCCAATGAAGGGAATTCTAGTGCTGGTCAGGGCTGTGGGCAACTGGGTCGGGAACCCTCTGAGAAACTCTAGCATGGTCCCACTAGAGGAGGGGAGACTGGGATACTTACCCATCAGTCCCTCTCCCCTTGGTTCAATAGCCCCAGAAGGGTGAGGCTGACAGGGGCTAGGCACATCACAGGCAGTGAACTCAACATTGCTTCAGCTTCCTACCTGGAAGATCTGCGCATCTGCTAGCTCAGAGCTCTGGAGCATTGAGCCAGTGTCCCTTCACTGTCAAACTAGGGAAGTGATGAAGGTCCACATGGGCAGGGTACCAGGAGCTGGCCTTGCCAGGTGAGGTACCCTGGAGTGGAGAAGCAACTTGTACACCTCCTCTGAGGAGCTGGAGGACTGTACCCTGGACTGTTTTTTCCTAGTGTGAGGCTGGTAGATAATATACTGCTTCTGGACCAGGAGCGGCAGAAGCTGCACAGTCTCAGGAGTCCACCCCTGCTTTACCTACTGAGGGCTTCGCTCTTAGGGATAATTTTGCTGTGTGTCATTTTGCAAAATCAGCTTCCAGTCCTTGGCCCTGGAGCAGCCCCCTAAAGTTTGTTTCCTCAAACTCAGTGCTGATGACTCACTTCCTGGTTTTGCTCTTGAAGATGTGGGCGGCTCTCCTTGCTCAGGCCTGGTTTGTGATCCTCCTATCACTTTAAGCATTTTTTAAATAACAGAAACTTGCAATTATTGAAATGATTGTTATGAAGAATTAGCTTTACACATGTGGGGAAGGAAGGAGGTTCTGCCTTGTAAGGGCTGCTCCATGCACTGATGCCCATGGGTCCCTGCTGCCTGAGGTTCAGTGAGGCTTTCTCTGAGGAGAAAGTCAGCTGCAGCAGCCATAACTTGTTATAAACCCTGAGCAAGGATTGCTGGGAAGGTGGTATCTTCCCAAACTCATGTTTCTGCAGGCTTCACTACTGGGAGGGGTGCTACAAATAGGGCCTCATGATTAGAAATCACACTCCACACTTCAGTCCATGATGCTGGCATAGAACTCACCATCCTGGTGGGGCCTCTGACATCGCCATAGTCCATATGCTTCCCAGCCATTGAGAGCATATTGATTTTGAAAAGTTATCTTGTCTAACTTTTGATGGAACATGGGTCCTGCCTACATATTAGTGAACTTTGTTCTCGGCAATGTGGGTTTCTCAGACATTTAACCCATGTAATCTTTCCTTCACATTTCTACTTGTCCCCAAGATATGAAGAAAGATGTTGGGCTACTATTTTTCCAAACACAGTGCTGACTCACAGGGCCCACAAGCATTGTACCAACCTCTTCCCTGACTGCTGAGATCTGCCTCCAGCCTCTGAGTGGCCATGTTGGTGTCAGAGATTATATTTCTTCTTGGCGACAGCACAACATTCCCTGAGCTTTCATCTTTCCAAGGTTCCTACAAAATTGTAGAATTGTGTCTCTTCGGTCTTTCCATTGTCAGTAATTTCCCTAGAGTTGTGGACCCAGAGGAAAGTGGAAGGGGCTCTATTAATAAGTACACTGGAGTGATGGGCACTGACTTGGATGCTCTTGGACCAACTGGGGTATATGGCCTCCTGGATACAAGGCTGGAACCATGTCAAGTTCTTCCCAGAAGTATGTCTTCACACCTGGCACTGGCCAAAGAGCCAAGGTGGGCCCAGAGTTGTCTCCAGTTGGAAACAAAGCAGCTAGTCTCCCTAACTTGTTTGAGAGGTTCCCCGGGGCACTTCAGCCCTGCCATGGGATGGAAGAGCATCTCTAGTCCCTTACCACAACTCCCTTTTTCTCCTCCCAGTTTTCCTATTTTTCATGCGAACACTTCATTCGTCCTTTGTATATTCAACAAATATTAATGAATTCTAATAATGGACCAGACACCATTAGTGACACAATGCACATAGTTAATAAGACAGACAAGTACCCTAGCCTGTTGGAGTTGGCATGTAGGTGATAAGATCATACCTCATACATGCATTTTAATTTGCATCTCTCTGATGATTAGTGATGCTGAACATCTTTTCATGTGTCTATTGACCATCTGTATATTCCCTTTGGAGAAGTGTCCCAGGTCCCTTCTTTGCTCATGTTTTTTTTTTTTAATTGTGTTGTCTGTCTCCTTGGTGTTGAGTTGTATAAGTTTTTACATTTTTTGGAAATGAATCCCTTATCAGATGTATCATTTTTGCCCATGCAGTGGAATTAGTTTTTATTTTGTTGATGGTTTCTTTTGTTGTACAAAAGTTTATATCACCTCATGTCTATCAGAATGGTTATCATCAACAAATCAACAAACAACAAATGTGGCACGTGTGGAAGGCAACTGATAGATGTTTCTCAGACTGATGTTTCTCTCTTAAAAAACAACAACACCATTTTGTTAATGGAACTATCTTTTGACCCAGTGATCCCACTTCTGGAGATATATCTGAAACACAAAACACTAATTCAAAGGAATATATGCACCCCTATATTCATTGCAGCATTATTTACAGTAGCCAAGATCTGGAAACAGCTGAAGTGCCCATCAGTAGATGAGTGGGTAAAAAAGCTGTGATACATTTACATCTTAGAATACTACTCGGCCATAAAAATGAAGAAAGTCTTACCACTTGTGACAACATGGATGCACCTGGAAATTATTACTCTAAGTGAAATAAGCCAGTAAAAAAAGAAGATAAATACCATATGATCTCACTTATATGTAGAATCTAATCAACAAAATAATTTAACAAACAAAATAGAAACAGAAGCATAGATACACAGAACAGACTGACAGCTGTCAGAGAAGAGGGACTTGGTGAAAAAAGGTAAAGGGATTAAGCAAGAAATATAGAGGTATAACACATAGATACAGACAACAGTATGGTGATAGCACAGCTGGAGCAGTGAGTCAAAGGGACAAGGGCAGGTGCAGGGGCAGAGGTGGGCCATGCTGAGGACTTCAGTTACTACTCTGGGTGTGATAAAGCCATTTGAGAGTTCTGACAGGGAAGTGATAGGACCACATTATGTCTTTGACCCTGATTTTGACTGGTGGACATTTCACTCCACAGGTGAGAACAGAGGTAGGCAGACCAGATAGGAGCTATGGTGTATTCTGGGGGAGAGAGTTAACAGTGGATTTCAGAGAACCGAACCAAAGCCAGTGGTTGTGAGTTTACATGGAGGTAAATTTTGGCAGAGAACAAGTAGGATTTTTTAACATTTAGGGCTGACCAACAATATTGGGCTTCAAGGGTAATGATTCCCTTCTATGCCATTGCTAAGGCCCAGTCTGATCCCCAGTCAGAGCTGGGAAGACACAGACCTCCCATGTCCCTCCGGCCCATGAATCCCCTGCCTTGGGCATAGTGCAGGTTTCAGCACTCACTATGGGCCACAAGCTGGTGTCTCAGCTGCTGGAATCATCATGCAGTGGTTAAGAACAGAGACATCCGGCTTATAACTTGGCCATGTGATTTTGTGTAAGTTTTGTCATCTCTCAGGGTCTCTGTTTTTTGCATCTATATTATAAAAGGCCAATGGCCATGGCCATAACGCTCTAACAACCAAACGACTGGTCACCAGGAGGTGCATTGATGGATTTTGAGATGCAGCGGGTCATGAAGTGCAGCAGGTTTCTGGGTCCCTCCAGTGTGGTGGGTTTCTGGGATTTTTCACACTGGGCCTCTAGTAAGAAATAAAAATTAATAGCCCCTCAAGGGTTGTTGTGAGGATGAAATGGTTAATCAGGTACTTCTCTTAGCTTATCAACATGGAATAAGCTCTGGACATCGGTGGTATAAAAATTCTGAAAGGTATGAATGAGGTGTGGCTCAGTCAGTGACATAAGTCACATCTCTGTCCCCAAGGCAGTCCCAAGGAATTTTTAATTACAAAGCACTGGCCTCACCCGTATTTCTTCACCACTGTTTTCTGGCTTCTGATCTGCTTTGGTCTCTCTCTGACCCCAGAATGGCCACACCTGTGTTGCCTCCCAGTTACCCAGTGACAATCACAGGACCTCTATGCCAGACCAGCCTTCTTGACAATGTGGGAACACCCAGACCAGGAAATGACCCAACCCTTAAATGCTCATTAGAAGGCTGAGAGTCCTGATCAGCTTTCTAGAGGAGCCCTTGCATGTGGTGGAGCTTATGGTTGCATTGGCCCAGGGCATCTCTTTGAGCAAAGGTAAGCCAAACATTGTGGGTAGCTCTCTCAGGGCCCTGTGTCTAGCCTTGAGGAGCCTCTGGGGCTGAAAGGCTCAGGGTCGAAGGCTCAGGGCATCAGAGGAGCTGGGCTGCTTTCTGAGTGTGGGTGGCTGCCTACTCCCCCTCTAGGGACTGTAGAATCAGGCACCAAGGGTCCTGAGGCAGGGAGGGAGGTGAACAACCGCTTCTCACTATGGGGAGTTCTTTCTGCTGCCCTAACCAGAAACCCAGAGACAGATGTCCTATGTCCTGGAGCCTGTGGATATCCACGGCAGGGTCCTTAGAGATGCCTGTTTGGATGGGGTACAGGGGGAAATGGGAGCAGAGAGACAGGCTTGCTGCCAATTACTTAGGTTGCTCAGACTTGAAGTCAGGAGAAGTGGTGACTTACCAGCTGTGGAGGGCTAACTAGAGATGAATATACTCTAAACCCAGAAACTTGTCCTAGAAAGTGACTGGGGGTACTCTGAACATTCTAGCAAACCCAGATGTGATGGATGGAGAGTACCCCAAGAGCATCATTGTCTGAAGAGCCAGGACCATCCAGTTACGACAGAAATGGGAGCTTCCACTTTGGGTTGTCTGGCCTGGGAACATGCTCTTCCCATCTTCAGTCTCATATGTGCAGCTGGGACAGGATCTCAAGGCAGCTTCTTCCAAACAATTTTTACATACATTTCCAGGGGGAGGGCAGGGCAATGAATAATGTGTTTTCTTCTCTCCTTCCTTCACAAGGCCAGATGATGACAACCTCCTCGCCATCATCTGATCTGCCTTATCTTCTTCACAGAAAACCTAAAGGCAACATGGTCACCCCAGGAAGTAAGTGGCAAATTACAAACCAGAGTGGCAGTCTCCATCGGGCCTCATCAGGGACAATAGGGCACCAGGTCCTTTCATTTGCTCAGCTACAGATGTATTTGTACATCATAAAAGCTGCACTTGAAAATCTCAGAGCACTTAGTTCTCATCTTATGTGTGTTTAGAATTGTTTACTTAGTTTGATAAAGAGGGCAAAGAAAAAATTAGACAACATATTGATTATATATGTCAATCAGAAAAAGACAAGTTACTGATATCCCTTGAAAATCTTTGGGGACCATGATTTCAGACACTTTGATCCACAAAACAGCTCCTCCCTTTCTCCTTATAGCCACTCTTTCTCAGAACAGTAAATCTACCCTAGAAATTCATAAGCCAGTACAGTAGCCTCACCCTAGCCCCCAATCTGAGGGAGATATATTTTGAGAACCTTAGCAGATGTCCAAACTCGCAGGTAGTACCAAATCCTATATATATAAAATTTTGTTTCCTATATATCACATGCCTTTTCACAAAATGGAAGCACTTTACGGCTATTCTTTGACACATTTGAATTGCCAGCATCACTACTCTTGAGGTCATTATTAAGTAAAATAAGAGATGCTCCGTGCTATATGCCAACCATAGCCAAATCCCATGGAAGCATTGATTACACAACCTGTCTCCATTGTGACACCTGGAACACAAGCACTGTGATACCACAAAAGCACATCTGATAACTCAGACGGTTATCGAGTGACTCCTGGGTGGGACTATATATAGCGAGGACATGCTGGACAAAGAGACAATTCACATCCCAGGTGGGATGGAGGGTGATGTGAGGTCCTATCACAACTTTAGAACGATATGCATTTTAAAACTTATGAATTATTTATTTATGCAATTTTCCTTTTAATATTGTCAGACCACAGTTGAGTGTGGGTAACTGAAATTGAGGGAAGTAAAAACAGTGAATAGGAAGGGGGCTGAGGTGGGGAATGCAGTCCAAGTCTTGAAGTTGATAGTAATCATGCGTGCTTTGTATTTTTCCCCCATCACCTGGCAGAGTTGGTATATCCAGGAACCTATAGTATTCGTGATCCTCTACAGATGGTGTGGGTGCTGGTGGGAAAGTCTTTAATCGCAGTTCCTTCTGGGGCCAATGTCAAACCTGGTGAGTGACAATGTTTGCCTCTTAAAGGGATACCAGCTCCACTGGGGATGGGGCTGACATTGTATGAGCTCGGCTGTGGCTTTCCTACAGCTCAGTGTCCATAGGAGGACAAGAAAAGACAAGGCGGTTCTGTCCCGCAAAGGAAACCTTGTACCTAGAAACGAGGAGTGAGGGATGGGCAATTCTCCTTACCCAAAGAAAATGTCTTCAATGAGAGAGAGTTGTCTATTCAGTCAACAGCCAACCTTTTCCTCAGAGCTTCTCTTCTTTACATTTCATCTATTGCTACCCATATCCTCAAATTAAATTCATTCACTTTCCACCACCAAACTGCACACCCTTCTAACTTGGTGTCCTCTCTTCTGGTAATAGGATAATACTTCTTCTTCCTATCAAGGTCAATCATACCTCAATGAAGCTGCGGGAAGAAGTCAGTGCAACTCAGCTCTTTCCCTCCCCTTGGGATTCAATGTTTGATTCCATCCCTCTGTTACCTGCATATCCCATCTTGTCTATCTATTGGGTCTTTTCTGTGCTCTGATATAATATTGTCAAGCTTAATACGAAAAAGCTTTTCTTGATGCCCACATTTAATTCCTACCATCGTTCTGTTTTCCTATATACAATGCACCATGCTATATGCCAACCATAGCCAAATTCCATGGAAGCGTTGACTACACTACCTGTCTCCATTTCCCCATCTGCTCATGCTTACATCATGTGAAAGAAACCTGAACAGGCGGCTGAGACCAGTGTGATGAGCCCATAGTGTTTTATGAATCCCATGGTCACGCCAACCGTCACCTAAGTGTAGGAAAACACAGGATATATAGAAGGAGCTCAGTTCTAACCCATTTGGCTCAGTGGATAGTCGGTTCATTGACTGAAGGTTTCTAGGTTCGATTCAGGTTAAGGGCATGTACCTCAGTTGCAGGATCAATCTCCAGCCTTGGTCAGGGCATATTATGGGAGGCACCCAATCTATGTCTCTCTCTCACATTGATGTTTTTCTCTCTGTGTCTCTCCTCCCTTCCGCCCTCTCTAAAAATCAATGGGAAAATACCCTAGGGTGAGAATAAAAAAAAAAAAAGGTGCTCCTTCCAGCTGAGTAAGCTTCCCTTAAAGGACATTCTTGGAGACCCCACCCTATACTTCCACTTAGAGCTCATGAGCTACAACTTAAGGTTTGGTCAAAGTTAGCTGAAAACTAGGCTCTGATAGGAAGGAAGGAAAAAGGAAATGGGTTTCTAACACCCATCTATGATGGAGCAGTTCTACCCCCTGGCTAACTAGAGGAGTCTTCTGGGAAGACCTGGCTGGTCAGCACTGGGCTGGGAAGAACAACCGAGGGTTGGCAGGACAGGCCTTTCTCCCTCCTAGAAATGATGTCTGTTTCCATGTCCCTATTTCCAGTTACTATTTTCTCAGTACCATGCACAGATCCAAACATCTCTAATGAAAAAGGCAGTCCAATCTATCTGGGAGTCCAGGAAGATCTCTGTCTGTTCTGTGCAGAAATTAATGGCCAGCCTACTTTGAAGCTTAAGGTGAGTGGTTATGCAGCTAATGAGAGAAGTACTGTGATTTTTCATTTTATTTAATATATTACTGAGTAAAAATAACATTTTTTCAACCCTGGATTATTCATTGTAAGGAAACCTGACTTAGTTCCCAAGCCAATACCTGCTCCCTTTGGAATGGGTGTAACACTTTAATGTCAGAGCATCCTCTGAATGCCAGAAAGGACACCACAAAGGTATTTCAGGAAGGCCAGGATGGCAGATTCTCCATTCCTCGTCCTCTTTAAATGTCTCCATGAAATCCTCTCAGATATTGGGACACTCCCATGTGAGCTCAGGCCATCAGACACAGAGGAGGGAAGGGCAGATTTTGAGTCTGGATTCTGCTATTTCCTGTCTGTGATCCCTGCATTGAAAGCAACGTTTATGGTCATGAAGCTTGTTCTTCTGCTGTGATGGATGCTGCAATGTGCAAATCCACTGGAGACTGGGAATCTTCTGAGACTGGTCTAAACCTGTAAATGGATGCTTAGCAGGAGCATCTATGACACTCTGTTCTGGGAAAGATGATGTTGTCTCAAAGAATCAGAAATACCTGGTGCTGTGGAATCTCAGAGAGAGCCAAACTGTTGAGAACCGAAGTGTTGCCTATGCTGACACCTGGTACTCTCCTCTCATCAGCCCATGCTCCTCTCTGTGGTGAAAGCAGTCACCCCTGAAGCTGAGTTAGTTGAGCTCCCTTATCCCAGTAATCCTCTCTGATAGGCCTCTTTCTGCTCCTAGGAGGAAAGCATAATGAAACTATACAAAGAGAAGGAGGCGAAGAAGTCCTTTCTCTTTCTATGCAGCATAGAGGGCTCCACCTCCACCTTCCAGGCTGTCGCTTACCTCGGCTGGTTCATAGCTACTTCCTCTCAGGCAGGACAGCCTGTCACCATCACCAAGGACAGGGGGAAAACTTACAACACCAACTTCTATTTCAATTCTTTACAGCCTGGGCTGTCGGTGGCTGATTCTGGGACAGAGAACCTCTATCTAGGTCATGGTCCACCTCACAAATGTCAGAATGGCTGTCATCAACAAATCAACAAATGACAAGTGCTGGAGAGGATGAGGGGAAAAAAGAACCCTCCTTCACTGCTGGTGGGAATGCAGACTGGTGCAGCCACTATGGAAAACACTAGTAAAAAATTAAAAATGGAACTGCCATTTGACCCAGTAATACCACTTCTAGGACTATATCCCAAGAAAACAGAAACACCAATCAGAAAGGATACATGTAACCCTATGTTCATAGCAGCACAATGTACAATAGTTAAGATTTGGAAACAACCTAAATGCCCATCAGCAGATGAGTGGATTAAAAAACTGTGGTACATCTACACAATGGAATATTACACTGCTATAAAAAAGAAGAAATTCTTGCCATTTGCAACAGCATAGATGGACCTGGAGAGCATTATGCTAAGTGAAATAAGCCAGTCAGTGAAAGAAAAATACCACATGATCTCACTCATTTATAAATGATAAAGAACATTATAAACTGAAGAATAAAAATAGATACAGAGGCAGAGAAGCATCGAACAGACTGTCAAACTACAGTGGGAAATTTGGGGAGGATGGAAGGGGTAACAGATCAACTGAAAGACTTGTATGCATGCATATAAACATAACCAATGGACATAAAACATTCGGGTGGGGGTGATGAGGGCATGTGCCAAGGGGCAGGGGAGGCCAGGGAAAGTTCAATGGGGGAAAAAAAGAGATATATGTACTACTATTAGTAATACTTTAAACAATAAAATATATTTTTTAAAAATTCAAGAATAAATGCATTAACAGTAAAATAAAAGGAGAGACTACCAAGCACTGATATTCATCTACAGCCCACCTCATGCTCAGCACTCAAAGCCATCTCCAAAGCCATGCTCCTTGTACACCATGCCTTCCAATGGAATGTTGTTCCAGTATCAAAGTTGAGAGTCATTTTTTTAAAAATATTTTACTAGAGGCCCAGTGCACAAAATTTGTGCATGGGGGGTATCCCTTAGCCCAGCCTGCACCCTCTCCAATCTGGGACCCCTTGAGGGATGTCCAACTGCCTATTTAGGTCTGATCTTGGTGAGATCGGACTTAAACAAACAGTTAGATATCCCCCTCACAATCCAGGACTGCTGGCTCTCAACTGCTCCCCTGCCTGTCTTCCTGATTGCCCCTAACCACTTCTGCCTGCCAGCCTGATCATCCCCGACCCACTCCCCTGCCAGCCTGATTGATGCCTAACTGCTACCCTGCCAGCCTGTTTTCCCCTAACTGCCCCCCTCTGCAGGTCTGGTCACCCCTCAAGTGCTCTCCCCTGCAGGCCTGGGTCTCCTAAACTGCCTTCCCTGCAGGCCTGGTCACCCCCAACATTCCTCCTCTGCTGGCCTGGTCACCCACAACTGCCCTCCCCTGCTGGCCATTTTGTGGTGGCCATCTTGTGTCCGAATGGGGGCAGGATCTTTGACCACATGGGGGGCAGCCATCTTGTGTGTTGGAGTGATGGTCAATCTGAATATTACTCTTTTATTAGATAGAATAGAGGCCTGGTGCATGGGAGGGGGCCAGCTGGTTTGCCCTGAAGGGTGTCCTGGAGCAGGATGGGGATTCCCTGGGGGTGTGGGGCAGCCTTGGTGAGGTACCTGTGGTGGTTTGCAGGCTGGCCATGGCCCCTGGTAACCCAAGTGGAGACCCTGGTATCTGGGATTTATTTATCTTCTATAATTGAAACTTTGTAGCCTGGAGTGGAGACCTAGGCTGGTCAGGGCTGCAGAAACATGGCTTCCTCCATCGCTGGGGGCAACCCTAGCCTCCTGCTCTCTCGAGCTCTGTGGCTGGCCACTATTTTTGTTGGGATTTATTTATCTTCTATCATTGAAACTTTGTAACATTGAGTGGAGGCCTAGGCTGGCAAGGGTAGGCGGAAAGCTTGGCTTCCTCCATTGCCAGGGAAATCCAAGCCTCTCTCCTGTTCTCTCTGATGCTGCAGCCATCTTGGTTTGGTTTATTTGCATATTTGCTCCTGATTGGCTGGTGGGGATGGCTTGTGGGTGTAGTGGAGGTACAGCCAATTTGCATATTACCCTTTTATTAGATAGGATTAATTTTTTACAGAAAAGAGGGAGAGAGATAGAGAATTAGAAACATCAATGGGAGAGAAACATCTATCAGCTGCCTCCTGCACACTCCCTATTGGGGATGTGCCCACAACCAAGGTACATGCCCTTGACCAGAATTGAACCTGGGTCCCTTCAGTTCACAGGCCAATGCTCTATCTACTGAGCCAAACGGGTTAGGGCTGAGAGCTACTTTGTATTCTTTCCTGATCTTATCCTATTTTCCACTTTGTTGTCGTTCAGTTGCTGGAAACCAAGATCAACAGTAATTAGTATAAATGTGAGAAATCCGTCAGAAGGATGACGTGGGGTCCTTTGATATTCACAGAGTGAATTTGCATTTACCCACTGCTGACTCAATGGTCTAAAGCAAACTCCCCCTTAACCTGATAATCTTACTGTTTAGTAAACAATCACCTTTGATATGTCTGTTTGCATCACTAATAGGCAATTGTGTATTCTAGTAAATAAAAGCAGATGAGAACCAAGACTCAGTAGAACTTGACTACTACAGTTAAGTTTTCCCTGGCTTCCTCCATAATTTCAAAATGATTATTTCTTGTCTTGTGTTTTAATTTGCACATCAGCTCTTCCTCCAAGCCTTTGAACCCAAAACCACGCTGGCTGTGGTTTTTCACATCCAGTTAAGTCAATATCCCAAATGCTCCTTGTACACAACCCTCTCTTGTTCCTTCCTCCAACCCATGGCCTAGAGATGTGAATTGCAAACATTTTTGTTCATACCACTCTTTCAATACAAATACTATTTATTAATTTTATACATATTCATACTCTCTACATGGTTCTCAGAGGGTCCCAGCAGGACTTGGTCATAGCTGCCCATGGCAGTGCTAAGCCCAAGAACATATCCTTGTGTTGGCTGCCCTAGTGTTCCTGCTTCTGTTTTCCCAGCCCCTACTCCTGTTCACTTCTCATCACCCTTCATACAAGCTTTGTTTCAGGCTCTGCTTTCTGGTGTAAACTGAGACTGAGACAGATTCAGAGTGAGCTTCTTTTCTCTGCTAGTTACTCTCAGCACATTGGCTTTCCTCCCCCAACATCTCCTGTCATGCAAACATCTCAGACACGTGCATCCCTGTGTATCTCACTGCCCATGTCTCTAACATCCTACATGTTTGAAGTGTTGACCGACCTCTCCTCATCTCTCCAACCAAATGCAGTATCTGGTCTCCTTTAGGGTCCATAACATTTTGCCTTCTCACGTGACATTTCTTTTGCTAGACTTCGTGCTCAAGTTTTTCTTCTTGTCTTGGTCTTTTTGCTCTCTTCTTCTCAACCAAATTCTAGGTACAAAGAGAACAGATATTGTGTCTTTTATGCCTATTTACTCCCCTTAAGTGCCAACAATTGCCTCTTACACAACAGTTTCTCAAAAAATATTGTTTCTTTTATTTTCAACAGATACTGGCTATCTGCCTTTTGATGTGGCTTTTCCAACTTATACCCCCAATGATGTGTTTATCTTTCCTTCCCTGACCAAAACCTACTTTTAAATTAAAACCATTGCTCATCCAGTGTATAAAAATATCTTGTTGTTACTATAATTTGCCATTGACTGCTCAGCACATTCTAGTCTTGGCTTCTAACTTCTCCACCAATTTTTTTGAATATCACCAATGACATCTCTGTTTCCAAATCCCATGGACATTCTGTTGTCCTCATCTTTTTTAAAAAAAATATTTTATTGATTTTTTACAGAGAGGAAGGGAGAGGGATAGAGAGTTAGAAACATTGATGAGAGAGACATCAATCAGCTGCCTCCTGCATTCCCCCTACTGGTGATGTGCCTGCAACCAAGGTACATGTCTTTGTCCAGAATAGAATATGGGACTTTCCAGTCCACAGGCTGACTCTATCCACTGAGCCAAACCGGTTTCGGCATGCTGTCCTCACCTTAATCAGTGTTAGACACAGCCCACTGCTCTGCCTCATTCTTACACTCACATCTATGTTCCCCAACTCCAGTGGCTTTTCCCTCTCATTTCTCTTCTCCAGTTCCTCTTCCTGTGACTTCAAAAGTTGAAGTTCCTCAGGCCTCATCTCTCCTCTATGCTCTTTCCCTGGATGACATTACTGGTTCTCATGAATGGAACACTGTCCTGATGGGTGGGGAAGTTTGATCTGGCCTAAGGCTCTTTTTGGAATACCAATTTATGTTGTCCCAGAGCATGCAAATTGAATATGTCCTAAGTAGTAGCCTCAATAATTGTCCAACATGCCCACTCCCACACCCAGTTACTCAAGACATAAACCTAAGACTTGTCTTTGATTACTCCTTTCCCTGAAGCCCTACAACCAACCCATCAGGTCTATCCTCCTTTCCCTAAAGAGGTTTATCTTCAAAATACACCTCAACTCCATGTGCAAGGTATGCTCTTCCATCTGTTAACATCTTCCTCTATCTCTTTTTTCAGTGTCCTGTAGTTTTCTGCATAAAGGTCTTTTACCTCTTTAGTTAGGTTTATTCCTAGGTATCTTAATTTTTTTGGTGCGATGGTAAGTGGGATTGCTTTTTTAGTTTCTCTTTCTATAATTTCACTGTTAGTGTATAGAAATGCCACAGACTTCTTAGCATTAATTTTGTATCCTGCTACATTGCCGAATTCATTAATTAAGTCAATTAGTTTTGGAATGGAATCCTTTGGGTTTTTTATGTACAATATCATGTCATCTGCAAATAAGGACAGCTTTACTTCTTCTTTTCCAATTTGGATGCCTTTTATTTCTTCTTGTTGTCTAATTGCAATGGCTAATACTTCCAGTACTATGTCGAACAGGAGAGGTGAGAGTGGGCATCCCTGTCTTGTTCCTGTTCTTAGGGGAAATGGTTTTAGTTTTTGCCCATTGAGTATGATGTTAGCTGTGGGTTTATCATATATGGCTTTTATGATGTTGAGGTATGATCCTTCTATTCCCACTTTGCTGAGAGTTTTTTTCAAGAAAGGATGTTGGATTTTGTCAAATGCTTTTTCTGCATCAATTGATATGACTATGTGATTTTTATCTCTCAAGTTGTTTATGTGATGTATCATATTTATTGATTTGCAGATATTGAACCATCCCTGCATTCCTGGGATGAATCCTGCTTGGTCATGGTGTATGATCTTTCTGATGTACTGCTGGATCCGGTTTGCTACAATTTTGTTGAGGATTTTGGCATCTATGTTCATGAGAGATATTGGCCCATAATTCTCTTTCATTGTGTTGTCTTTATCTGGTTTTGGTATTAGGGTGATGCTGGCTTCATAGAAGGTGTTTGGTAGTATTCCTTCTTCTTGAATGTTTTTGAATAGTCTGAGGAGGATAGGTTTTAATTCTTCCTTGAATGTTTGGTAAAACTCTCCTGTGTAGCCATCTGGACCCGGGCATTTATTTGCTGGAAGCTTTTTGATTACTGCTTCAATTTCTTCCATAGTTATTGGACTATTGAGATGTTTGGCTTCCTCCTCATTGAGTTTTGGGAGGTTATATTTTTCTAGGAAAATGTCCATTTCTTGCAAGTTGTCCAATTTGTTGGAATAGAGTTGTTCATAGTATTTTTTAACAATCCTTTGTATTTCCACAGGGTCTGTTGTTATTTCTCCTCTTTCATTTCTGATTTTGTTTATTTGGGTCTTCTCTCTTTGCTTCTTGGTGAGCCTGGCTAGGGGTCCATCAATCTTGTTTATCCTTTCAAAGAACCAGCTCTTTGTTTTGTTGATCTTTTGGATTGTTTCTTTGGTCTCCAAGTTGTTTATCTCCGCTCTGATCTTCACTATTTCTTTCCTTCTGAGTGCACTGGGCTTTTCTTGTTGCTCACATTCTAGCTCTTTGAGTTGTAGGTTTAGGTGATTTATTACCATTGTTTCCTGTTTTTTGCAGTAGGCTTGTAGGGCTATGAACTTCCGTCTCAAGACTGCTTTCACTGTGTCCCATAAATTTTGTATTGTTGTGTTGTCATTGTCATTGGTTGCCATGATGTTTTTTATTTCTTCCTTGATCTCTCTGGTTACCCAGTCGTTGTTTAAAAGCATGCTGTTTAGTCTCCATGTGTTTGATTTCTTTCTGTTGTGTTTATTATAGTTGATTTCCAGTTTTATGCCACTGTGGTCTGAGAGAATGCTTGATATGATTTCTATCTTCTTGAATTTGAAGAGACTTTTCTTATGACCCAACATATGATCTATCTTTGAAAATGACCCATGTGCACTGGAGAAGAATGTATATTCTGTGGCTTTGGGGTGAAATGTTCTGAAGATGTCAATTAATTCCATCTGGTCTAGTGAGTCATTTAGGATTGATGTTTCTTTGCTGATTTTTTGTTTAGAGGATTTGTCCAATGGTGACAGTGGGGTATTAAAGTCTCCTACTATGATTGTATTGCTGTCAATCTCTCCCTTAATATCCTCCAAGAGTTTTTTTATATATTTAGGTGCTCCTATATTGGGTGCATATATGTTTACCAGAGTTATTTCTTCTTGTTGGATTGTTCCCTTTAGTATTATGAAGTGGCCTTCTTTATCTCTTGTTATGTCCTTCACTTTGAGATCTAATTTGTCAGATATAAGTATTGCAACCCCAGCTTTTTTTTCATTTCCATTTGCCTGAAATACCATGTTCCATCCCTTCACCCTCAATCTGTGTGCGTCTCTTTTCCTAAGGTGGGTTTCTTGCAGACAGCAGATATATGGATCATGTTTTCTTATCCAATCGGTTACCCTATGTCTTTTGATTGGAGCATTTAATCCGTTTACATTTAAAGTTATTATTGATAAGTACTTATCTGTTGCCATTTTTTACCCCCGAGTTCCTTCTTCGCTTCCTCTTTCTTTTTATTACAGCAGACCTTTTAACATTTCTTGCATTGCTGGTTTGGTGGTAATATATTCCCTTAGTCCTTTTTTGCCTGTGAAGCTTTTGATTTCACCTTCAATTTTGATTGAGAGTCTTGCAGGGTACAGTATTCTTGGATTCAGACCCTTCCTTTGCATGACTTTGTATATTTCATTCCATTCTCTTCTGGCCTGACGAGTTTCTGTTGAGAAGTCAGTAGCTAGTCTTATGGGGGTTCCTTTGTAGGTAACTTTCTGTTTCTCTCTGGCTGCTTTTAAGATTCTTACTTTTTCGTCGGTGTTTGCCAATTTAATTATGATGTGCCTCGGTGTTGGTTTGTTGGGGTTCATTTTGCTTGGGACTCTGTGAGCTTCTTGGATTTGTGTGGGTTTTTTCTTTTCTATATTGGGGAAATTTTCTGTCATTATTTCTTCAAACACGTTCTCTAATCCTTGTTCAGTTTCCACTCTTTCTGGAACCCCAATTATGTGGATGTTATTTTGTTTCATGTTATCCCAAAGTTCCCTTAGACTCTCCTCTTGCTTTTTAACTTTTTTTTCTAGAAGCTGCTGTACTTGGGTATTTTTTCCTACCGTGTCTTCTAGCTCACTGATGCGGTCCTCTGCTTCTTCTAGTCTACTTTTGATGCTTTCTATTGAGTTCTTTATAGCAGTGATGTTATTATTCATTTCTTCTTGTTTATTCTGTCAAATTTGTCTTCCATTCTTTTCAACCACATTATGATAATTTCTCTGAACTCTTTCTCTGGTAGGCTTATTTGTGGTTCTATTTCGTTTACTTCCTTTTCTGGTGAAACCTGCCTTTCTGTCTTTTGTGGGCTGTTTCTTTTTCTGCCCATGGTCTTTCTTCTCTGGGTGTCTGGTTATGTAGTGTTCTCTCCTACGTTGATTGAAAGGCACAAACTACAACACGACCAGGTACACCACACAAGGCACTGAGTAGAAATGTATTCAAGATGTTAATAATCACAAATAAGGTGACCACCAATGAAGGACAAATTAGGGGTAAATAGAGAAAGAAGAAGAGGAAAATGAGGAAGAAAGAAAAGAAAGAAGTGCCAAAATCAAATTGGGAGAGTGAGAAAGAAAAAAAAAAGATAAATAAATGAACAATAAAATAAAATAAAATAAGAAAATAAAAAGGAGAAAAAGGAGAAGGAAAGAGGAAGAGAAAAAAGTCAGAGAGAAAAGAAAGTGTATAAGAGAGAAAAGAGGAACAAAATATAGATGTCAGGAGACAACTTCAATAGAACAGTCACTAATCCCAATAAAGGCCAGCAACCAGTACCTAGAGATTGATGCAAATTGCAAATAGCAACTAGAATCGAGGGAGATGAGGGAAAAGAGAGGTAGAAAACAAAGCAAGCAAAAAGCAAAATAAAACAAGTAGAATAAACTAAAACAATCTCTCAAAAAAATTTCAAAAAATCAATATAATCACTTTTCAGGCAAATAGCAACAAAAGGACATAGAGAAAAAACAACTTTTTGGCTAGTGAAGACAAGAGGGGAGAGGTTTGTGTGGACTTGTAGTAGGGGATTTGAAATTAGATATATAAATGGGGTGAAATTTTAACCAGGTAAAGAGAAAAATAGGGAGAATCTAAAGTTGGAAAAGGGAAAGAGAAACAAGACAGCAAAATTGGGAAAGTTAGGAGGAAAGTGTTGGCATAAAGGTGGAGTTGAGTTGGAGTAAAATTATGCTAAAGGGAAGATGAAAATAGAATGTAGAACTCTAATCCCGAAATAAAATAGAGAAAACAAAATGACACTTTTTTTCCCAAAAAACGGTGAAGTACTAGTAGTAATTAATAATACTAGTTTAAAACAAAAATATAATAATTATAAAGGTAAAATCAATTGAGGCAGAAAGAAAAAAATATTCTTTTAATTAAAATATGTGAAAATGAAAAATAAAGAATTAAAAATTAAGAAAAAGAAAACAGAAAAAAGGAAAAATAAAAAAAAAGAAGAAAAATAGAATGGTCCTTCACTTCCACTATTATTCTGCTTGGCACTCCTGTTTCCCAGTAGGGGAGGTATTGCAGTTCCCTGTGTTCCCCTCTTGGTGTTTTAATCTCTTTATTCTTTTGTGGTTATGCGAGAGTCAATTTGTGTGTCATCCATTGTGTGGCAGTGTTTCAGAATTGATCTCTGAGACAAACCACAGGACCTCTCTAGGCTGTGCTCAGATCCTGCTACTCTGTGGTTCCCATAACCTGTTTGTGGGGGTTTTGCTGCCTGGACACTGCAATAACTCCCAGGTTGTCCCTCTGCCCCAGAGAAAAAGAAAAGAAAAGAAAAAAAGAGTCGTTTTCCAGAGCTCCCCTCTGTCAACAGCTCAGAGGGCCTGCCTTCACACTCAGGGATCACGCCCTGACCACCTCTGCGGACCTCTCCAGAGGCAGCTTTCCCGCAGCCCGGCTCCCACAGTGTGCGCGTCTCTGCCCTGTGGGGGTAGGAGACCGCACCCTGGCCCAGGCGAAATCTGACCCTTCCACGCGCGTGCGTGCGCAGTGTGGATCTCTGAATCCTCAGTCTGCTGTGTCTGTGCTGCCTGGGAAGCCGCTCTCTGGGTCCTGGTTGCTCTGTGGGTGCCTCCGTCAGCCGCAGCTTTCAGACCTCGGCAGACATCCACCTCCCCCTTAAGTCAGGCGCAATCTGACCTTTCCGTGTGCTCTGTGGATCTCTGATTCCGCCAAGTGTCTGCGCCGATTGGAGAGCGGAGTTCTGGGTCCCCGGGTTCCTGGCTGCTCAATGGGTGCCCAGCCGAAGGCTTCAGACCGCCGAAGACATCCACCTCCCACTGCAAGATGGCTCGGGCTCCGCGTTCGCGCTGGTGGCTCCGGAGGACAAAAACCCCGTGGCAGTGGGGCTGCCTGGCCGGGAGAGCCTCCTCCAGCAGTTCCCCGCCTTCCCCTGGAGGACAACTGACTCCTAGCTTGCCAACAAACACTCCCAATGCAACTCTCAGCCGCTCTCTCTCCCTCTGCCCAGCGACAAAGCTTCAGACGCGACGGTCTACTCCGCTGCCATTTTCTCCTCTCCCAACCCTCCTTAGTAGGACTAACTCCTTTGGGATAAAACCTACCTTGCTGTTCTTAAGCCTTGATGTCACAAAGAAGGGAGTACCAGTGTTCACAAAGTCCTTCAGCTTGTGAAGGGAGCTCTTGTGGCACTCTTTTTTCCTTGTTGTTAATCATCACTTGAAGATATTTTTCCCATTGATTTTTTGTTTTTTAAAGAGATAGTGGAAGGGCTGGGCAAAGAAGAGGCTGTGAGAGAGAGAAACGTTGACATGAGACACATTGCTTGGTTGCCTCCCACACGCACTAGACTAGGGGCAGGGATCAAAACTGCAACCCAGGGATATGCTCTTGATCAGGAATCAAACTTACCAGTCTTTGCTATGTGGGCCGATGCTCTAATCACTGAGCAACACTGGCCAAGGCTCTTGGGCCCTCTTTAATGTCTATTTCCCTCTGAGGGAAACTACCAGAGGGAGAAGAGTGCTCTCCCACTCCTTCTGTCCCCTTCTGTTACACACCTGGTTTTCTTCCCCACCCTCACCCCTCTACCCAGTGTGTTCCTATCATCCCGTAGACCACATACCCTGGTGTACATCTATTATCCTCCCGCTCTCACAGGTGCCACACTCTGTGATACATTATGTGCTCATCCTACTTATTAGAACCTGAGGTGATGTGGCCCAGCTGCTTCTTACCTGACTTCCTCTAGGAGCCAACTGAACAGGAGAAAGGGTGCATTCTGCTCTGCTCTTCTGTGACCTACATTCTCAATGCTCATCCTCACATGAGGAAGCACTACAGTCCTGTGCCTGTCACTGGGTGTGAATGAGTCTCATGGTCTTACTCTGTGCTTCATTGGTTTGCAGAAAGGAATCCACACTCTCCAATATCAGCTTTACCAATGATAAACTTATCACTCAACAATAAATATTAGATTTTGTCTTTTAAAAAATAATTTATCTTTATCATTGAAAATGTTGCAGATGTCCCCCTTTTATCCCTCCCCCCTTACTCAAGAGTTTATATTAATCCTCAATTGGTTCATAACTCAAGTGGGAAAGATAGTGTATTTATTACCCCTCCTCTTAAACAACTAACATGGCAAAAAAACAAAACAAAAAACTATTCTCACCTCACTGCCAGGGTCATGGGTGTCCCACTCCAGAGAGACCTTGCATTAGGGATAGCCTGAAAGGACAACAGAGCACAGCAGCACAAGAACACTGGTGAAGGGGGAGGCCAGACATAAACCGGGCAGCCACACCAATGCTGGCCACTCATATGGAACACCACGACATATGCTTGGATCTGCTATCAGGGTCAACTGTCAAGGTCCCATGACTGATTCTCACCTGTCCCTGCCCCTCAGCCTAAACCACCAGGAATAGCTCCTCAGGTCGACAGCATCAGGTTGCCATGAGGGGGACTGTGGGTGTTTCACCAGACAAAGGAAGAGAAAGTTATTGTCCGAACTGGGCAATGATAATGTTTAGTTACAATTTAAAGCAATGTTTCAATGGGCTGAAAACAGAGGGGATATGTGGGAAGGGGTTGTATCAGGTCAGAGTGAGAAAGGGCCCAGGTCTGTGTTATCTGAAAACTCAAAGCGAGGCAGACACAGAAGGCTGTGTCCAGACTGTTGCCTGGACCTATGCTCAAGGTGGAATCATGGCAATCATAATTCAAACTGATGTAATTCAAACACCACATTTCAGAGAGTCCATGGTTTTAAAGAACAAAGTTTCTTAGAAACTGAGGAAGCAGCAGTCACTCAAAGAAGGGAGATGTTATGGCACTTGTGGCCTGTCCTTGGGAGAAACTTTGCTTCCTGTTCATGAGCTGCTGGCTGTGTCTGTGTCCTGCCGTCTAGCTGGTGAACGGCTGGGAGGCTTTATTCTCTCACTTCCCATGATATCACTCAGTGGAGCTCCTCCTCTTATTCCCGAGTGGAACATGAAGCTCAGAAGACCTATGAAGCCTGGGAGAGCACATACATGGAAAACAGACCCACCAGCAGCCATAGGCTCTCTCAGCCTACGAGGTCATGGAAGGACCCCGAGGCCTTTCCAATCACCAGCTCCTCTGACCCAACCACAGGACTGAAGGGACTATTCTGTGATGGGCTGGGAGGCGAGCATCACAGAAGGGGAGTGGATCCACTTGCTTAGAACTTGCCATGTCCCTGGCCTGGATGAACATGCCCTCCCTGTCCCACTCAGGACAGCAAGAGACAGGTCAGGGAATGACATTGTCCTCTCTCAGAGCTCAGTGTCTCTGGGTCTGTCTGCTCCCAGAGGGCCCAAGACCACCTCAGAGCTAAATTTCTTCGATGCCCATCTTCTCTGTCTCCAGCCCTGCTGTGGAGGAGCACATACAGTTCCAGCAACCTGCTGCCCAGTGAGAAGCATCCATCCCTTTGATGGTGGCACAGGTCAAAGGCACAGCAGAGCTTGGGCTCAAAGGCCCAGACCCTGGTGTAGATCAGCATCTCTGGCTCCCGTGGACATGGACCCCTATACTCTGACTGGCTCAGGCTTGGCTTCTGAGCCTTTAGCCACAAAAGCACTTGGAAGCTCCTCTTTCTGGAAAGTGGCTTGTTGGTGGGGCTTTCGTTGGGCAGTGATAGTGCAGCACAGGTCAGACTCCTTAGAGATACTCAAGGAAGAAATCCCCAACAATAAACACAAAGGTAGGAAGTAACAGGGAGGTTTTGTGGGACTGTCCTGAGTCAGGTCCTGAGCCCTGTACTGTCTGGTCCTGGAAGCTGCCTGGGGCCAGGGGTGGGGGAGGGTATAAGGAAAGAGGGGGTGATCAGAGGGTTAGATAAAGGTATCTGGTGAAGGTGTTCTACCTACTGGTCCTGGTTCCTCGGGGCCCAGCACAGGCCACTGCTGTGGGCCTCCTGGCCCTTGAAGAAGGACTCAGAGCCCTCAGCTAGTAATCCAGAAGAGAAAGGCATGTTCTCCAGGATGGAATCCTGGCCTGCAGCTTTCTGCATCCTCAGTGCTTGGAAAATGTGGGAGGTTTATATAGATAGAGACTCCAGCATTCCCTCCACTAGCAGAGATTAACTGGAGTGTGGGTGCCATCCTGGGAAGCTCTGATATGCTCAGGGTGGGTGGGAGAGAACCCCAGAGGTTCTGGTGACTCTACATGGAGAAGCCTGAGGTGGGTAGAAGGTTTGGACCATGGGGTTTTGCTTCAAGGGATCAATGGGTCAAGTGATGAGACATTCAACCTGGAAAAAGTTTGGGCACAATGCAGGTCCCTCTGTGATGCTTGGTGACAGGAGAGGCAAGCAACAATGGTGGTCACATTCTCTCAACCATACACACCCACCTTCTGCAATAAGAAAGACCAGCATGCCCCAGAGAGTGCGGATCCTCACCCCAGCACCTAAGAATGCTTCCTCTCCTCTCCTCGAGTTTCGTCCCCAACATCTGGCCTGGTATCAAGAACGGGACAACTTCCTCAGAGCCAAAACAGCATTCCTCAACCCTCACCCCACATTCTGAGAAAAATTACAATAAAATTGTGCCACTTGGACTTTGACATTGTTTGGGAACCAGATAGATACCCTGTAGAAAAGGCGAGTAGATGCAGCAGAAGTTCAAGTTGTGATTGCAGATAAGGGGAAAAATGTTTTGATATTTATACCTAGAAGCTTTGATTGCTCTTGTAAATGAGTTAGAAAGGGAAATAGCCAAGAAGAAGAAAAACCTGGGGTCACAGAAGAGGGACTTTGCTGGAAGGTGCCTAGGGTTCCTTTCCTGAACGGACCTGAGGATTGAGCTAAAGAAAGACAAGCAAAGCCATTGGGGCATGGGAACTCGGGGGAAGGTGTGTCCAGGCTCTATTATTTGAAGTTTTGCATTTTTATTTCTATCTGATTTTAAAGCAACATGCACATATCACTGATGAAAATGAACTAAAAGAGTCTGATTCTGGGTTCTTGTTTTCTCATTTGCAATATGGGTCCCTCCCCACCACCCCACTGGGAGAGGAACTGAGTCCCCATTAAGGAGATAAACACAGAAAATTGGGAAGGTTTGTCCAAGTCACAAACCATGACATCTTTCCTCTTTCCTCTTACCAAAAATCTGTGAATGCACTTGAGGGCTTTAAGCCTGTTCTCTATACCTAGGTTGGAAGTTCTGCCCCTATCCCTGGCCTTCCTGGTGACAAATGACAAGCAGTAGCTCAACAACATCTCCTGCCCCCAGAGGAGCACATTTCTATGGGTGCCCAGACAGGTCATTCTCAATCCTGCAGAGGCCCTGAGCCAGAGAATGAGTAAGCTCCTGACCCTGCTCTGAGTGCCTCATTCTGACTTCTCAAAGCTGAGAACCCAGGAGCCTGGTTTAGAGAGAGGATGATGTGGAAGGCCCAGATGGGCCACAAAACATAGGACTGCGCCTGGGCTGATGGCCTGACTTGCCTGTCTTTCTGGGTACCAGACCCAGTGCCTTGTGAATAGTGAGGCTTTATAGTCTGTCTGGTGGGAACAGGTATTGCTCCCTCTAATCCTCTAGAGAAGCGGTTCTCAACCTGTGTGTCGCGACCCCTTTGGGGGTCGAACGACCCTTTCACAGGGGTCGCCTAAGACCAGCGGAAAACACATATTTCCCATGGTCTTAGGAACCAACACACAGCTCCTCGGTGTAGCAAAGTGTAGCAATGTAGTTTACTGTTGTCATATGAAGACTGTTACCCATGCTACACCACTATTCAAGACAAAATTTCATTTATTTGTAATTAGAAATAAATATTTCACAATATATAATTACATATTGTTTTTTTGATTAATCACTATGCTTTAATTATGTTCAATTTGTAACAATGAAAATACATCATGCGTATCAGATATTTACATTACAGTTCATAACAGTAGCAAAATTACAGTTATAAAGTAGCAATGGAAATAATTTTATGATTGGGGGTCACCACAACATGAGGAGCTGTATTAAAGGGTCGCGGAACCACTGCTCTAGAGGATTTTTTACCTGCAGCTTTGAGCAGGTCCTTCACCTGCGTGCACTGCTTAGGACTCGCGATTTTTGCAATGGGGACCCTCCGTAGACTTCCTGGGTTCTCTTCCATGAAGATGTCCCCTCTCTGCACTCTGTCTGTCATCCCTAACAACGTTTATCTGTTGATTCTCAGCTCTGTCTCCTCTACTTGGAGAGAATGCTGGGATGTCTCCTCCAAAGCTGGGTAATTAATGGGAGCACTGTCCTTTCCTGGCTGATGCTCAGTGCTTTCAGACCATTGTTTCTCAGGTTTTATCTCCCCCTCCTCTACCTTCTTCTCTTTCTTCTCCTCTTCCTCCTCCTCCCCACTCCTTTGAGTAGATTCAGGTGGGAAGTTAACTTTGGTTATTGTTACCCCATCTTTCTGGAAGTGGATACAGAAGCCAAGTTGTATGCATAGAAGGAGTCCCAGGTTATAGCCTCTGTGTGATGGGGTACAGCCAGGCTCTCAGTGTGCCTGACAAACTGGTCTTCGCAGGATTTTACTGTAGCTGCAGAGATCATTCACAAGAAGATGAAACTGTTACCAGAAATACCAGATCGAAGTTAGGTTTCAGGTGATAATGCCAACTGATGTTCATAGCCTTCTGGTCTAATTTATTTAAAGCACATAAAATTGGTCACGAGTTAGGTCTTACAGATCTAACATGCTGAATAATAAACATAAACTTAAAAAATAAATTTGAATACATATATAAAAATTTAAATAAACCATTAAAGAATAAAAATAGAATTGTATGCCTCTGACACATTATCAGAAAATTAAGTGAAACAAACAAACAAAAGAATAAATCAATTGAACAAAAAGTATGAATATAACAAAACCAAAATTATGGGAGGCAGAAAACCTAAAATAAAATGATAGGATAAGCCCAAATATGTTAATAATCTCAATAAAAGAAAATGGATTAACTTTATTATTCAAAGAGGCACACTTTTAAAAACCACATATGAAGATGCACTCTTAATTCTTATGCTGAAATAAAAGAAGTAAGACTAAACTGTTCCCAGCAAACTGGGGCATATTGGTAGGGATTAGGGATTGGGTGAAGGCTAGATTTGGCTATAAAGGGGGCCTTGAATGATGGAATATTTCTGTATTAAGATTGCATGGAGGTTGTACAAAGCTACAGGATGGTAGTATTGCAAACAAATGTGTGTGTGTGTGTGTGTGTGTGTGTGTGTGTGTGTGTGTGAATAGAGAGGTCAGTTTTTCAAAAAGAAATAATAATCTCAAATGTGTGTGCTCCTAATAGCAGGTCTTCAGAATGCAGCAAAAATTAATGAGATTGAAAAGAAAAAGAGATTTATCTCCAATGATAGTTGGATAATTCAACACTCCTTTTTTCATAATTGCTAGAACAAGTAGACAGAAAATCATATATAAAAGACCTGAAAAACACTGTCAACCAACTTGACCTAATTGACATTTATAGAATACTCTTCCCTCAAACAGCTGAATACACTTTGTTCTTCAGTGCACACAGAATATTCACCAAGGTAGATCAAACAGAATGGAAATTACACAAAGTGTATGCTCAGGCTATAAGTGAATTAACTAGAAATCAATAACTTTTCAAAGCTTACTACAAAAGTGTATTAACCAAAATGCTGCGATACTGTCATATACAGACAAACATATAGGCCAGTGGAATAGAATATAGAGCCCAGAAATAAACCCACACATATGGTCAAATGATTTTCACAAGAGTGTCAAGACCATTCAATAGGAAAAGGACAACCTTTTCAACAAATAGTATTGGGAAAACTGGTTATCAACATGCAAAAAAATAAAGTTGAACCCTTACCTAATACCATTTACAAAAATTAATTCCACATAGATCAAAAGACCAGAATGTAAGAGCTATCCAATAATACCTTTAGAAAAAGACATCAGGGAGGAGCTTCATGTCATGAGATTTGGCAATGATTTCTTGGATATGACACCAAAGGACAATAAAAGAGGAAATAGATGAGACTACATCAAAATAAAAACTTCTGTACATCAAAAGACACTATTAAATGTTCTTTAAATGAAAGAATGAAAAGATTTCCACTGACTGGGAGTCTTTTTTATGTCTATTAAGGGGTTAATATCCAGAATTTACAAAGAATTCCTATAACTTAACAATAAAACAACCATATTAAAAAACCGGCAAAGGACTTGAATAATCCTTTGAATTTCAACAAAGAAGATATACAATGACCAATAAAAACTTGAATCAGTGCTCAACACACTAGTCATCAGGGAAATGCTAATCAAAACCGTAATGAGACACCATCTCAACTTGTCAGGATGGGTATTAAAAACCACAAAACAAAATAAACATATAAGTGTTGGTGAGGATGTGGAGAAAATGGAGCCCACATGCATGGTTGGTGGGATTATAAAATACAGTCACTGTGGAAAGCAGTGTAATAGTTCTTAAAAATATTAAAAATAAAATTACTGTATGATCTGGCAATCCCAATTCTGGGTATATATACCCCAAAATATTGAAAGCAAGGACTCAAACAAATATTAGAACATTCATGCTTGTATTAGCATGACTCACAACAGCCAAAAGGTAGAGGCAACTAAAGTATCCATCAATAAATGAAAGGGAAAGAAAAAAAATAAACTAAAACAAAGAAAATAAATAAATTAAAAAAAATAAGGTGTGGTCTATCCATACAATGGAATGTTATTCAGCCTTAAAAAGGAAGGGAATTCCCATACATGCTACCACATGGGTGAGGATATTTTGTTGAGTGAAAACATCTAGTCACACATACACCCAAGGCTGAATTATTCTCCTAATATGAGGTACTTAGAGTAGTTGAATTTAGAGACAGAGGTGGAATGGTGAGTGCCAGGGACTGGGGAAGGGCGATAGGAGTCATTGTTTAATGGGCTTAGAGGTTCAGTTTCGCAAGATAAAAGCTTCTGGAGATGGATGGTGGCGATGGTTGCACAACAGTGTGAATGTATTTAATACTGCTGAACTCTATGGTTAAGACGGCAAATAATATGTTTATTTTACTACAAATATCCTGTAAGTATACAATAAAAGCCCAATGACCAAAACAGCAGAACCAACAGAACAGCTGCTTTATCAGTCACTCTGAGGTGCACTGACCACCTTTTGGTTCCTTTCCCCTGCCAGCAGTCTCCAATTACTGATGGTGAATGGAGACCTGGGATGGGTGGTGGGGATGGTGTTGGCATCAGGCCAAGGCCTTCCCCCTCCACCCCGCCCCCAGTGGTCACCCCACACACAGAGGACAACCGGCCCCTGGGATGGACTGGTTAGCCGGCAGGAACAGCCAATCTCTTGGTCCCTCTCCCAGCCATCAGGGTCCCATCACTGGATGGCCAATGGGGAACTGGGTTGAGTGGTGGCAGGGGGCAAGGCTGGCTGCTAGCAGCTGTCGAAGATAGCTCTGATCACAGGTTAGGCCTAGGTATTATACTCACTCACAATTTCATGCACCAAGCCTCTAGTAATAATAATAAATTAGAAGACATATGTATAAACACCTATGTGATAATTGTTATCAAACACACACACACACACACACACACACACACACACACTATTAATTAAAAAAAAAAAGAAAAAGAATGGACAATCTCTGATCTTGAGGAGCTCATGAAAGCGAATGATCCCATCTCTCGGTGCCAGCATCATCCACAGAAGAAGGAGGGCTGAACCTCCCCTGGGGGAGACTGTGTATCTCTCCTTGCCTGTGTGGTGCTGCTGTTGGGGACTCACTGCTCTTTCATGAAGAAAGACAGGAAACAGGGGGAAAGACCTGGTAGCTGTTTGGAAGACATGCATGCAATGTGCCCCCCCTTCTCCCCTCATTGAGGCTGGCTGAGAGTGCTCTCTCTGGTGGGTCACAGCTGTGCACGAAGAATCTGTACTCTGCTGGACAGGTAGGAATAGTGCAGTCTGACCAGCTTGCTGACCTTCCACATTAGGCTTGTTTCCAACATCATGCCCAGCCCAGAATCTGCTCAAGTCCTCCCTTGAGGTCCAGCAATAGCCAAACCTCATAACTCTGAGAGGTGAGACCTTGGGCTCTGGAGGCCTCTGAGGAGCAGCCTAAGGAACCCCTGGGCCTGCCCTGGAGGGTCTCTCATGGGGTCTGAGGTGAGGAGGTGGTGGGTGGCTCTGGCCCTGCCCTCAGTGACTCAGTTGGCAGCAACTGCTTGTGGGTGTGACACATGGATCTTCGTCCTGCCTTGTGAGTTACCCACAGAGATCCCCATCCCAGCTCATAGAGCAGCCCTCTCCAGCCCCAACCCAGGAAGATGCCATGATACTAAATAAACACATCCAGGCTCAGCTCTCAGCTGCAGCGCCCTGACCCACAGCCTCCCTATGATTTCACAAGGATCCCGTTTTTCTCAACTGTGCTGTGAGTGTAAGTGGCACCTCTCCTCTGTCGCGCTCCACAGTGACCCTAGGCTGTGTCTGGGGCTAGAACTGGGGAAGGGGAAGTCCCTGTCCACTGACTGCTCCCTGGAGGCCATATGTCCTTACATCATCGCCATCTCTCCCATGCCCACTAACAAAGTCTCCGCAAGGAGCAGAGAATTTTCTGTGCCCTGAGGCGGCCACTCTGTCTTCGTGGAGCCTGTGTCTCTGGCCCAAGTCTGTTGGTTTCCATGGTCTTTCCTGAAGCCTGTCCTTCTCAAGGGGCCATTGGTCTTTCCTGCACACAGACTCCGGGCAGGGAGATTGGCCAGTCTGCCCTCACCCTATGCTGCTTGAATCTCTAAGCTTGCCATGGTGTATCTGTTCGCCTTGGGGAGTGGGGTGAGTCCATGTGGAATTTAACTGCCAGAGCACCAACATCAGCTCCATCTGTTACTCATCTGTACCTTGGGTGACTTACCCTTTCCAAGTCTCGTTTTGTCTCACCAGGGAAATGGGACAAAAATAGCGCATACCTTGCGCATTGTGGCACAGTGTCGGCACCTCTTTTGAGCGAGTGCACATGTTAGCCTTCCCTGGGAGTAATCAGAAAGGCCCGCCACATATGCTGCAGTCCTGCAGCCAGCTGAGCCAGCCTCCTCTCCTTCTGGGGCACGTGAGACATGTTAGCAAGTGTTTGGTCTTGAACCAGCCTCAGATTTAGCTCAATGTGAACCTGGTCTCTGCCATGTTCTCAGTGTCCTCTTGACACACCTGGGAGGAGTACAGGAGGAGGCAACACATGGGGTGCCGGAAGCAGGTGTCTGTGGGTTTGTGCTAAGTGCTGACCCTGCCTTTTATCCTCTCTGACTCTTCCTGGCAGTGAGTGGGACAGTACTGTCCTCTTTAGGGAGAAACAAAAACAAGGCAAGAGAAATCATCAGATCAGAGTGATGAAGCGTTTCCTAAAGTTGACGGTGACAACGATGACGATAAAGCTGACATTTAAACCACTACTATGTGCCAGGCACAGTTCTAAACACTTCACATGTCTCAATCTTTTTTTGTTTTTAATCGTCACCCGAGGATATTTTTTCCCTTGATTTTTTTTTTTTTGAGAGAGTGGAAGGGAGGGGGAAAGTCAGAGTGAGAGAAAGATTGATGTGAGAGACACATCAAATGGTTGCCTCTCACACATGCTCCGACCAGGGCTGGGGATTGAGCCTGCAACACAGCCATGTGCCCTTGACTAAAATTGAACCCATGACCCTTTAGTACATGGGCCAAGGGTCCAACCATTGAGCCAAACCGACCAGGGCAACTCACTTAATCTTAACAATAATCCCGGAGGAAATACTATTTTGTCCCCATTTTATGGACAATTGCAAAACACAGAAAGACTAAATAACTTGACCAAAGACACATGCTAATAAGTGACAAATGTAGGACTTGAACCATGATAGTCTTGACCAGCATTCAGCAAACTTCTTCTTTTAAAGGGCGTGTACTAACTATCTTAGGTTTTGCCAACGACGCAGTTTTTGTCACAAACATCAACCCTGCTGTTGTCGCACAGATGCAGCCATAGACTATGTAAGCAAATGAGCTCAGCTGTGTTAGCTGTGTTCCAATGAGATTTCATCTGTAAAACAGTGGGCCCATCTTAGCCTACACGCCACAGTGTGTCCACCCACGGTCTTAATTCTACATCAAGAGGATGAGGACCCAAAATCATCAAAACTGTCTGATAAATAAAATCATAATTGTGAACAAAATGTTGACATTTTGTTCCTTCAGTTCAATGCAACATTATTTATTGAAGACAGATTGCTCACCAGGCACTACCTTCCACACTTGAACAAACCAGATTGAACCCTCACCCTCCAAGCCTCCTACCCATGAGCTGATCTTCCAGCACAGTCAGATGGGGAGCTAGTGAATAATATTTATCACAAGTGCACATAATACACAGCGCTTGTGTATTATCCAAATAGTGAGGTCTGGAGAGAAGCGGATCACAGTGATGGATGTGGGAGCAGGAGGAGAGGCACGGGAAGGCAAGTTGGTCTCACTGAGAAGGTGACAATTTCAGCCAGAACTTTAAGGAGGTAAAGAGGTGAGCCCCGTGTGTATCTTAGAGAAGAGTTCTCCAGGCAGAGGAAACAGCCAGTGCAAAGGCCTTGAGGTGGGAGCAAAAGACCTTCGTGATCTGGGTGTCCCATATAGGTGGCGAGAAGGGATGAGGCTAAAAAGAGCCTGATTTTGTGATCCCAGAAAGAGCAAGCAGGAGGCTGCCGTGCCTTTATGATCTGCTCTTTAGAAGCAAGTTGCCAAGTTCCCTACTCTCAGGGGAAGGGACCCACTCTCCACCTTTTGAAGGCAGAATATCCCAGAATGCGTGGATACATTTTAAAACCACCACACAGTGTGTGGGAATTTGAGGTAAAATAACATTGTCTTAGGTAGTGCCAGTTTAATTTTCTCAAAGTCTAAAACATGATACCCATGCAAGCACATAGCAAGCACGTGTCAAAGATTTATCATGAGCCGAGATCGGTTTGGCTCAGTGGATAGAGCGTTGGCTTGAGGACTGAAAGGTCCCAGGTTCGATTCCGGTTGGGGGCATGTACCTTGCTTGCGGGCACATCTCCACTTCTATATAGTCACTTTGCAAATAAAAGCCTGTCTGTTTAAAGTCACTTTGCCTATAGAACAATGCCTTCAGCATTTCTTTCTGGTTTTATTACTTTTTGCACTATTTCAGTGTCATTTTTGTTTGGCTAGTTGAATAATTTTGTAATAAGGTAACCTCTACACCTTTTATTTTTTTATTTTTCTGAAAGGGGTCTATCACATTAGGGACATTACGTGAAGATTATTTTCTAACTTTTGAACAACTTCATGTTTTATTTATCCTTGAACACTTTAAGGATCATTTAGCCCAAAGTCTGAACACAATTAAAATAAAATTTATGCCCTAACAGTCAACGATTATCACTGGTACTCAAGACATAATTAAACTGTTCATTATTACACTTGGACCTTTACCTTTCATTCAAATCGATCACAAAGAGTATATGGGTGAATAAACACTGCCTGAATCATTACACAATCACATATTATTTTACCGGTTAGGGACTGAAGAAAGATCAATCACAGAGAGCATGAGATCGATTTTATTTCCTAAGGAAATTCTCAGACAAATGATCCAAGAAGCTGATACAAATATGTTTGTCACAACCTGATTTCCAATAGCAAATGATAAGCACAATGCAAAGGACTAATGATGATTGATTACTATAAGTATGCGATGCTACCTCTATACAATGGAATACTAAACAGCTGTTGAATGCGAGGACATCAATATGGCAAGGTACTCTGTGGTTTTGCTACATGAGCAGCATGTTGAAGAGTATAGGTTCTGTGATGCAGGTATGTGAAGGCTGCAGGCAGCTCCCCGTGTGCAGAGGAAAAGCTGTGTGTATGGGGTTCCTGGTCATGCTCTGGTAGTGAAGGCACACATTTTTTTTCTTTGCTGACCTGGATTTTCAAATTTTTCTACAATGAATATGCAGACTTAAGTATCTAAGCAGGATGTTTAAGCAGCACCTCCAGAGCCCCACATCCAGGCCTGGGTATTGAAAGGAGGATGAAAGGAAGGGAGGGGGGAAGGAAGGAAAGAGGGAGGCAAGGAAGGAGAAAGAAGGAAAGGTAGGAGAGAAAGAGGAAAGGGAGTTATTAGGCTACTTTTCCTGAGCTGCCTCTTCACTGACACTTTTGGAAGGCCTGAGGTCCAGGAACCGGGGTTCAGCGGGAGCTGGAAACCCTGGAAATGTTCAGAATTGCTGGGAGGAAGACGGTCTCCAGAATCTTCCTTCCTTGGGAGAGAGGGCGGTGTGAAGCCTCATGGGGAACCCTGCTCGTCCTGTCTGGGGCAGTTTCAGGCTCCTCCATGGCATGTTATTAAAGGCCAGGCCTCCTGTACTGTCCGGTCCCTGTAGGAGCAGGCAGACACGGTGGCTCTGCCGGGAGAAGGGGTGCTCTCAGGTGTCCCCTGGAGCTCGTTCCATTCTCCCAGCAAGACCAGGGTTCTCTCTTGATCCCAGATCAGGATCCTCTGCTC
Source organism: Lasiurus cinereus (assembly GCA_011751065.1). Taxonomy (NCBI): domain Eukaryota; kingdom Metazoa; phylum Chordata; class Mammalia; order Chiroptera; family Vespertilionidae; genus Lasiurus; species Lasiurus cinereus. The sequence goes on along the minus strand of JAAGEH010000041.1, from coordinate 12,123,823 downwards.
TGTGGAGGTTGCTTATATGCTGGGAGTTGGAGGCCCCTGCCAGCTCAGCCTATCTCCTCCTAACATCAGTTTTTTTGAGACAGAATGGTCTGCATGCCGAAGGGCAGGATGGTTCTGAGTGGGGCCCTGTGCTTCCGGTGAGTATGAGCTTTGGGGCTGATTGTGTCCTGGGGGACAGTGTAGGTGCCTGCTGTCCAGCCTTTTCCCAGAGGAACAGGCCTGCCCCATCAGAGCTGCAGCTCCCCAAGCAGGGTGGGCAGTGGGTCCTTGCGAATAGCTCCCCCCCTGCCTAAGACACATTCTTACAGCTTCTCCCGGGCAGCCCCTCAGGGGGTTCCTCTGTGGGCCGAGAGACAAGGGCCCCCTGTGTGGAGCAGCAGCCTCCAGCATCCATATTGAGACGGAAGTCAGGAGACTACCTGAGCCCCACTGTAATGTCCACAGTGTGACCAGGCATCCCTGGCCCCTGCCCCACTAATCCTGCTGCCTTCGGGACAAAATAACTACACCAACAAAACAAGTGTCTGACTTCTGGTATGCGCCAACCAGGCCCTCGGCCACGCTCTGGACATTGTAGCCATGAATGATACTTGTCCTCACTCTTACTGCACTCAGAGCCTCAACAGCTTTTCCCAAAGTGTGTTCTGTGGAGCCCAGTCCTGCAAGCCACTGTACACAGGGGACTCGCTGACAGATTGAGTGTGGGACATGCTCTTTATGGCTCCTTGTGAGTGGCAGCGTCTGAGGAACTTTGAGGCAGAGATTTGTTCATATTAACTGACACCGAGCCAGGTACACACTTTATTCCACATGATGTCTGGGGAACCACCTCTGGACACACCTTACCTCAAAGAACGTCAGGGAATCACCTGAACTCACAGATGAGAAGCACATATGAAAAATAAAAGGAAAGCATTTTACAGGAAAGACATTGTGACAGTGGCAGGGCATCTGTGGCTGAGCAGAAGGAAAGCCTCTGATGTCTTCAGTGACGATTGAGGGTGGGATTTTCATCTGGGAGAGCCGGGCATGTTGAACTCGCTGTCTTAGTGTGTGATGTGCAGACCGGGCCCTGGGGCGAGTGATTTGTCCACTGCAAGTCGGCAGCCATGGTGGCAGAGCAGGACTGGCATCTGGGACTCCAACTTTCCAACATGACACAAAAGGGGCTGCTTGGTGTAGGAAAGACTGAATAGGGTGAAGGAGAGAACCCTAGGCTCTGTGGGAGGCTGTGGGGCCATTGGGGCTGGAGGAAGATCGTACCATTCCTTTGGCACAGCGGGGAGAGAAGGACAGTGCCTGGAACTAGGGAACTCCGGAGCATGGCAAGCTGGACTCCCCCTGCCCTCCTCCCACTTCCCTGACTGAGTGTCATTGTCCTGATGTTCCAGAATGAAGGATGCAGCATTGAAGGTGCTTTATCTGCAGGATAACCAGCTGCTGGCCGGTGGGGTGCATTCAGGGAATGTAGTGAAAGGTGGGTGGCAACAGACCCTTCTTCCCTAGGGCTCTGCCCTGAAGGGAGGGACTGGGAGGGGTTAGAACAGCCTTGTAAGACCCATGCCTGACACAGTAGCCAGGGCACCCTGAAGCCTGGCTCCTCAAAAGGACAAAAAGAGTAACACCTCCCTGCAAAGCGAGACATGTGCCCAGTGCCACCCAGCACCACTGTGCAGGAAGGGACTGTTTTCCAAGACAAATGCTTTGTCCTGCCCTCACAGCTGGACTTAAGCCACATATTCTTTTCCTGGGACACATCCAGTGTTGGGAGAACTCAGCAGGCTCCCTGGGTCTTCATTTCCATGAGGGCAGGTTTCTGTCCCTTTAACTTGGGTCCCTCTGCTCTAGGGAACCCCTGGCCACTCAGAGTGGCAGGACCCTGAGAGCTGGTGGCACCCCTGGCCTGGTGCTTATTCATTCTGTGCCTCTCACGACAAGCAGCAGGCCCTTTTCTCTGCAACAGCCCTCACCTGCCCGCCTGGGACAGGCTCACTGGTCCTGGGGCCAGGCAGACCCTCTGCGAGGCTGTATGTGTGCATGTATATGTGTAGATGTATTTGAGTGCCTATGTGCACATATGTGCGGATGTGGGGGGAATGGCACAAAGGATTGAGACCCTCTCCTGTTCTTAGGCATCTCCCAGGGGGTAGAAAAATGTTCAAGTAACTCTGAGGAGGGGCCGAGTATGGAGAGGTATTAAAGGAGGAGGTCAGATGTCCTGTGAGGGCTGGTAAAGGCTTGAGGATTTGATTATGAGCACGAAGGTGGGCGAGGGGATGGGAGGTGGTACAATGTGCTGTATGCCTTAATGTCTTTGGGCCAGCTGGTAGGAGAGCACCTTTCCCTACATGACAACTGCTGAGGCCTGGTAACAACACACCTCACAGAGACCTGCTCCCCCAAGTCCATGATGCGGGGGCGGGGATGGAAGTAGGTGGAGAATGGGAGGGAAGGCAGGCAAGGCACTGCATCTGACTTCCTTCCTCTAGGTGAAGAGATAAGTGTTGTCCCCAATCCATTTCTGGACGGCAGCCTCTCTCCAGTCATCCTGGGTGTCCAGGGAGGGATCCAGTGCCTGTCATGTGGGACCGGGCAGGAACCGACTCTGAAACTAGAGGTGAGTCCTGTGGGCTCCACTAAGCAGCCAATGCTGGACCCCTGGGGTCAGGCTTTCAAGGTCAAGGCCGAGCGCCTCTCCCACCAGCTTCTGTTATTGCCTTGTGTCCCAAGCTCTTGTCCCAGCCTCCTGGCCACTTCACTTACACCCTCACCTGCTGTGCCCTCTGTCTGCAGCCAGTGGACATTATGGAGCTCTACCGCAGCCACGAGGGTTCCAGGGGCTTCACCTTCTACAGGCGGGACACAGGGCTCACCTCCAGGTTCAAGTCAGCTGCCTTCACAGGCTGGTTCCTCTGCACTGTGCCTGAAGCAGACCAGCCTCTCAGGCTCGCCCAGCTCCCAGGGGATGCCAGCTGGGACCTCCCCATCATGGACTTCTACTTCCAGCAATGTGACTAGGGCAACCCATCTCCTAGGACCTCGGGACAGAGCCCACAGGGGTGAGTGGAAGAGGAGGAGGCCCAAGTGATCACCTTCTTTGGTTCTCGGACCCTCACTTGACTGACTCAGTACATGGCCACTCTCCCTTTTCCTGGTCCCTGTTTGAGTAAATACTTCTAGATTTGGTGATTAGTTCAGTTTCTTTCCCTGCTGATGACGCTCCTGATGTGGAACCTTGCAAAAATGACACGAGGTGAAAAAAGGGGAGTGATGGGAATCCTCATGCTTCATGGTACCTTGCCCAGTGCCCCTGAACCCCACAGGCCAGCCTCCTCCCAAGTTGAGCCTATTAGACCACCAGCTGCCCACTTGGAGTCCCATCACTACCCCTGTGCAGGGTAAAGGGTTAGGGACCCAAGTCCCAGTCCTTTCCCCTTTCCTTAATTCAGCTACCATCATATGTGCCTTCTCCACCCCACCCCCCTCACGCTCTCACCATGGGCACAGCAGGTGGTGGTGCCCAAGGGCATGGTGCCCAAGGGCATGGCTCCAGTTTGGAAGACTGAGGATGGGCAGGCAGTCACTCCTTTAGAAACCCAAGGTACAATTAAAATCCAACATGCTGGTGTCTATTCACATGGAGGTGCTTATGACACATTAACCAAGAAGTGCAAGTTACACAGTGGCATATCTTAATTCCATTTTAACTAAAAGTCTTCAAGAGTTTACTTCAATTTTAGCAATGTCAGGCTTCTGGTATTAGGTGATTTTTTTTTGTTTTTTAAAATTTATTTGTATATTCTAATTGTTCTACACTGAAGATGGACTACCTGAGTCATGATCAGAAGAATTAATTTTGAGGTGAGCAAAGCAGACATCATTTCTAGTTGTCCTTAGCTCCCACTTCCTGGGAGTAAGATCGGGTGGTTGCCTTCTGCTGCTTTGGTCGATAGCAGCATGGGTCAGATCTCAGCAGGCTAGGAAGAAGGACCTGGTAGGTGCCTGCGGCTGGAGTCTCCTGGGGAAGGAACCATCAGAGAGAACACCCTGCACTTTGACGGGGAGTGGTCACGGTCCCTGAGGTTTCAGGGTGTGGGATTCAGCCTCCCAGGGTCTCCAGTGCTGGTTGAGTATGTCTCCCTAAATCCATGTCCTTCTGGGAACCTCAGACTGTGACCTTATTTGGAGATAGGGCCTTTGCAGGTGCAATTGGTGAGGCCATTCTGTATTGGATGGGCCCCTCACCCATCCAATATGCCTGCTGTCCTGGTAAGAACTGGAGGCCCAGGGAAGAAGGCTGTGTGGAGATTGAAGCAGAGACTAGAGTTGAGCTACAATAAGGCACGAGCGCCATGGCCCAGGCACCCACCAGGAGGTGGGATTTTCCTGCCAGTCTCTCCAGCTGAGAGAGAGCACTTCCCTGGTGTTTTAAATCACCAAGTCTGTGGTAATTGGTCATGGCAGCCCTAGGAAATGAACATTCCAGTTTCCTGGGGTCCCTCCCACACTGTGTCCTCTCCCATATTGCATCAGTTCTCTCTGTGACCAGTAGAATATGGCAGAAGGAACGTGGTGCCACTTCTGAAACTCCCACTGCATCTACGTTGGTCTCTCTCATTTCTTTGTTCCCTTAAGCTGGGGAAGCACCTGCATGTTGTAAGCAGCCAATAGAGACCACAGTGGTGAAGAATGAAGCCTCTTGCCAAGGACCACGGGAATAAGTATGGAAATTGCCTCTGCAGCCCTGGTCAGGCAGCCATGATGCTGCTGAGTGCAACCTGGGAGGACAGTGACACACAACCACCCAGCCAAGCTGCTGTAGTCATTGCCCTCCCCCCAAACCATGTGAGAAGATACATATCTGGTGCTTTAAGTGACTAAGTTTTTGGAGGGTCAATTGTTTGGCAGCAATAGATGACTAATACACAGGGAAGAGAAGTACATGCATTTATTTTATTGTGATGGCAATTTTCTCCAATATTTTCATTTTTCTTCTCAAAGTGAACATTGGTCCCTTTACTTCTCTAAACGTTCTATTTAAAAGTTGATCATACTAAATTTTCCTAATATTCTCTGTTTCTGCAAGGTTTAGTTCTTCCTTGACTACCTTTGCACCTCTAGCCATGTGTGCCAGGACTGTGACCCCAGTGTTCCTACCTAAACCCTGGGGATGAGAGCAGAAGCCAGGGAGGGACTTAAATCTGAGCCAGGTGTTGCACCTGCTCTTCACCTGTCAGACCAGCATGGATTCCACTGAGGACTAGCAAGGGATGACCAGGCCAGAGGGTCTGACTCCTAGACCTTCAGCCACAGCCTCCCAGGCCTCCGTGCTGAGAACATAGCTCTAGGCTATTTCTGTAGCTCCAGTTCACGCTCTGTGCCCACTGGCCCAGCCATGTTTCCTGATTGTCATCTCTTCTGAGGAGCTTGTGCTGAATTGAGATCCCTGGTCATCTGTTCTGATACTCTTATATGTACCTCTATGTGACCTTCCTTTCAGTGGAATAAGTTGACTTGGGCTCTCTGGTCCCTAATTTGACCGCAAAGTCAAGGATGCATCAGCTTGTTTCCAAGTACCTGCATAGTCTTTGGCAATTGGAATTGAATGAGTGGGATGTGGAAACCACTTCTTACTCTGGAACATTCTCTTTCCTCCTCCATCTAAATTTTAGCTGCTCCACCCTTAGGGAGCAGCTGAAATTCCTTCATTCCTGAAGCTTTTCCAGTCCGAAGTGGCTCTTTATCACTTGTAGGATGATAAAACTTAAAAGGGATTTAGCAGGAATGTGCATGTACAGAGGAATTGTAACCACCCCACCATTCTTTTGATATTTTTTTCTGTAAATGCTGACTCTGGTATGTTGCTTGTAGATAAAGAGCACGTTTGTATAAAAATCCTAGGAACTAACTTTAGAAGATACAGACTCCAACTTTTAGTTGTCCCTGACCTTCAACTGTAAAACCAGGATGATGTGAAACCAGGATAATGTTCACCAGACTGTCATTTGACCAAGATCCTTATTGGAAAAGATTATACTGGTCTACATGTGGAATAACTTTTCAACACCATCTCCTTGAACTCTTTGTTCTGCTTTCCCTCTTCCTCCTTATCTAAATGCTACCTGCACTGAGATGTCGGGATTGACTATGGACAAAAGTCCCCCATCTTCTCAGGTGACTATCACTTGAATAAACCTCTTTCCTTTTTCATCAGCATCTGTCTCGTGAATTTGACTTTTGTGGCACTAAATAGCCAAACCTTGATTTTGGTTACAAGCTGACATGTTGATTGAAAAGAAAAGAATGTAAAATGCTGTGTGTATGAACCAGAGGCCCTGGCATCATAACATTCAAATGAAATAGGTCTCATTGTTTTAGATTTTTTCCATTTCAGCACAAACCCCCAGCCTCAGCCAGTATTTACAGAAGTATATACCCATGACATATGTAGTCTGTGCCAGTTGTCATCACTAAGGACAATACTGTGTCCTGAAGAGCAGAGAGGGTCCCATCCCATGTCTCAGGGAAGAAGCAGAGGTGCTGAGGGCTCATATCCTGAAGAAGCTGTACAGGGAGAGCCCTCTTCAAGCACTCCAAGACCCCTCAGTAGGAGAACACACTTATTCTATGTGATTCCAGACCATACAAGTAAGACCAGTGAGTGGATAGAGCTGTTTTTTTTTTTTGTGTGTGTGTGTGTGTGTGTGTGTGTGACCTGAAAATTTTAACCATATGATCACACACACTATTAGGGTTTCTCCAAGAGGTTGTGAGATCTCTGGCCCTGGAGGTATTGAAGTAGAGCCTGCTTAGCCTATTACTCATGGATGCTGTAGTATTCATTATGTCATGTCCAAGACCCTTAAATTATATAAATTTGGTTTCTTACTCAAGGAAATTGTTAATCTGTATTGTCTACAACACAATATGCCCTTGGCCCACAGGTTGAAGTCTGGTCTTCTTAATTAATTTTTCAAATGTTTTTGACTTAGCTCCCCAGATATTACTTAACAGGGATATGTAATGGATGTCCTTGTCATATAGCAGTGTGACTAAGCATTCACTGATTGCCTGGAATCATACCCTGAGCCTTGGCCCTTTACACAGAGGGGCAAAAGATTGAGAGAGGGGGTCAAGAATGACTGCTGAATCCTAACCAGTTTTGCTCAGTGGATAGAGCGTCTGCCTGTGGACTGAAAGGTCCCAGATTCGATTCTGGTCAAGGGCATGTACCCTGGTTGCAGGCACATCCCCAGTTGGAGGTATGCAGGAGGCAGCTGATTGATGTTTCTTTCTCATCGATGTTTCTAACACTCTATCTCTTTCCCTTCCTCTCTGTAATAAATAAATAAATAAATAAATAAATAAATAAATAAATAAATAAGAATGACTGCTGGCCTTAGAAAACAGAAATCTGGTCCTGTTCCTGCCCATCTTCTCTTACATCTCATTCTGCAGGTATCTGGGTATTAGACTGACCTCTCCCACTTCCTCCCTGAGCCCTGCAAATGTCCTGAGAGGAAGAATTACAATAAGGCATTGGTCCCAGAGAACACTACACCTAAGTGTTCTGCCCCTTGTGAGTGGGTAGTTGGATGAATGGATGGACAGATGTGTAGATGGATGGATTGAGATAAGTTCTGTCAGTTAGGGGCTGAGTATTTACACTGGCCCTGCTCACACCATGTCTTGTGCTCTAGTCATCCAGGGCACATGGCACCTGGTCAGTTCATGATGATCTAAGTTCAATGTTCTCTGAACATGGATTTTCTCAGATGTTCTGTATCATCAAGTTGATTCCCTATTGGATGTACCTCCTATCATTCCAAAAGGGTCATACTCATATGCGCTAAGGCCCCACTTTCATGCTGCCTGGCTTCAGCTATCAGAGGTCGTTCTGCCCTTAGGCCCCTTGGACTCACTCCACTTGCCTCTGCCACCTTTAAGCCTAGAATGGAGTTCATGGGAAGGCAACATGAGGACATCTGATCTCAGCATTGTTTATCTAGTGGCCTAAACTACCAATAACAGTGTCAATGACAGTAGCTATGAGCAGGAGTCCAGCTCTGGGCTTCTGCAAACAAACATTCATTAATACCCCCACCTTCTCATTACCCATACTTGCTGTAGGTATTGTGAAATCCTCAGGTTCTTCTTCCCCATACTGGAGCCAGTTTTAAAGATGCTGCAGGCCCAACCCACCAGATCAGACAGTATAAACCCAGGCAGGTGCCCTGGAGAAGTCAGTTGGTGGTTCTAGGCACTGAAGATTTGCAGGTCAGTGTGTGTGTGTGTGAGAGGGGGGCAGGTAGTGTTCTCTCTTCTATCAAATTTCCCAATATGCCCTTTTCCTTAACTTCTCCTGGTAACTCTCTAGATGACAAGGTGTTCTATCCACAGAACACCATGGGATGCTGGGCAAGTCCTGGGGCACATAGAAAAAATTGGAGGAGAAAGTTGAATCAAGATAATGTCAATATTTAGAACTATAGACTTTAGAATGTAATGCCAGAGTAACTTTCTAGGCCAGTGGTGTTCAGTTGTGCTTGGTGAGGTTTGGGCTCTTTAGAGATAGCCCAGTGCCTACTGTAGTGCTCAAGGACAATGCTTGCATGTTCTGCTTGACTCAGCAAAAGCAGGCCCCTTTTATCCATTTTATATTCAAGTTTCTGTGTAAAACTTAGTTTTAAAAGTATAGTCACTCATTCCAATGATAATAAGTTGGAGATTCAGGATAAAGGGGATTATCCAAGGCTGAATACAAATGAGTAGCAACACTAGGTCTTGAACTCACCTTACCATTTAAATTCACTCTGTGGTTTTGTGTACTGCCCATGAGCACTACTGTGTCAGAAGGAGGTTGGAGGGAGCTACAAGTCATACTTTATGGCTGCAAGATCATGTTAATTTTTATAAGGGAAACAAATGTCTATATATAGAACAATAAATAATACAGTGAAATTTAATAGGAGTGCAGAGTAGGGTGCAATAGTAAAGGGAAGATTTATTAAACTCTGAGTCATGGCATCATAGATAGTTTGATCTGATTCTTAATAATCACACACTAACTTAATGATTTTATAGATGCTGAAACTGAGGGTTGAGGTTAGGTGAACTTGTATGGCTTGTTACTCTGAGCTGCCAACTAATTTGGCAGAACTAGACATTTAACCTATAGATAATGATTTCATGTTCAGTGACCCTAATGCCACAAGTCAGAGTGGACAGCAATGAGGAGGAATGACTTTGGAGGCAGGGGAAGCAAAGACAGCCCTGAGTGTGGCCATTGGGAGATAGGAAGAAGTTTTATGCCTGGAGGGGTGGCTCAGTATCCACAGAGAAGTGAGGCAAAACTCATATAATTAGATCTGGGCCAGAAGGTGGTGAAAGGGCAGCCACTGTGGATTGTAGAGCTGGGCGAGGATGTGTGAGAGCAGTACTTAGAAGATGAGTCCATGTTGGTCTGGATTGAAGGTAGAAAAACCAGGAATATTGGTAAGGTCTAATGGTTGTTAAGAAAAAAAAGTTACATTTTAAAGAATAATCTATCACAGTGGTCAGGAAACCTCGGCTTGCAAGCCACATGTGGCTCAAGAGCTGTGGTTTGCTGCTCTGTTGACTAATGCGTTTGCCGACCACTGATCTATCAGAACTTGTTAATAAATCAAACATAGAGTCAGGAGATGTGGCTGAAATGGCCCTCAGGTTTTTGAATCTCACTGGCTAGAGGAAGATTGTGTAGATGGGAGAAACGAAACTGGGAGGAAGATTGGACTGGGGGTACGTGGGAAGAAGGTGATCAATTTGACCTTAGAGATATTTGATTGAGTGTGATGGCAAGATGTCCAGAAGGGGATGTCCTGTAGCTGCTGGAGATAAACTAGGGTGTTCAGTCTGTATTTAGTGTGTTCAGACTAACATGATCATTGCAGTTATGGAAATGGGTGAATTGAAACTCTCTGGGAAATGAAAGAGAAGTGCTTAGGATTTTGACTTGTGGCTTCCAGTGTGAGGAATGCTTCCAAAGGAAGGGCAAATCTACAACATTCGAGAAGAGGACATGAAGAAGTGTGAAGGGAGGCAGTCAACCAAGGGTTTCACGGGACAGTGGCCAGCTATCAGAGGATTGAGAAAGAGTCTAGATTTGGTGCCACAGAAGCTAATGTGGGTCTTAGAGAACATATTCATGTGTAGGAGACCTAAAAGAAGATAGGATGGGGATGGTGTGCAAATAGCATGGAGGATGTCCAGGGCTATTTAGTGCTGGTATGTGACCCAGGACACTGATGAGCTCTGTGACATCCAGAGATGGTGTTTAAGGAGAGGTACAGGACAAAGTCCAATGAAAGGCCACTTGAGGGCAAAAGAGAAGGAAAAGCTCTAGAGATGGAGTGTGTGGTACACTGGGAGGGACTCAGGCTCCTGGGCTCCCTGATGGACTAGACATGGACTTCTCCCTTTGCCTCACTTCATCAAAGTATAACCAGGACCCAGGCAGAAGCTGATGTGGGAGACTGTAGGGGAGACACTGAAATTTGGGGCTATGCCAGGACTGGAGGCTTCTGGGGATTCAGCTGCCCTGAATTTCTGCCGGTTCTTGGAGCTGATAGTGACTGTGGGAATCCTGCTGGTCCAGTTTCACATAAGGCCCTCCACTGGGTCTGCCCCAACCAGACCTTGGCACAGCTACCAGGATGCGCATACTTTTGCTGCCACAACCAAAGGATTCCCCTGTAGATTGACTGAGAGAGAGAGCACAGCATCAGGTGGGCTTTGTTGAGGCCATGCTGCTGTGGGCCTTTCTAGGCTGGGGGATCATCTGGTGCTTTGCTACTCAAAGTGTGGTCCAGGGACCAGCAGCATTGTCACTTGGTTGCGAGCTTGAAATGCAGAGTCTCAGGTCCCACTCCAGACTGAGGGAATCAGAATCTGCATTTAGCAATAACTGCCAATGAACGACATGTTCACAAGAAAGAGAACTGAGCTAGCCTAGTGGTCCAAGCCTGGCTGATCACTGGGATCACTCCAAGCCCAGGAAAGACTCATTAAGAGTCCTCAGGTGACACAATGGGCAAACACATTGACTTTATCTGAATGCCTCACTTAAAAAAAGTAAAATTGCCTTAGCTGGTTTGGCTCAGTGGATAGATCATTGGCCTGTGAACTGAAGAGTCCCAGGTTAGAGTCTGGTCAAGGGCATGTACCTGGGTTGCAGGCTCAAGCCCTGGACTTAGGTTGGGGTCCAACCAATCAATGTTTCTCTCTCTCTCTCTGCCTCTGCCTCTCCCTTTCCCTTCCTCTTTCTCTTCCCCCCCCCTCTCAAAAAATAAATAAATAGATAAATAAATAAATGGGAAAATATCCCAGGGTGAGGATTAAAAAGAAAATTAAAACTTACTTTATACTAAAACTGAAATTCATATTTATATAGAAAGAATGCTAACATCTTGAAAAAATAAAAACCATTCATGATTCTGCTACCGCAGGTTAGTGCTGTAGTGATATGGGCATCATTTGCTTTTGTGTTTTCGAATGCTTGTGGATTTCAGTGGCATCATAACCTATGCATGATTTATATCCTGCACTTTTCACTTGATATATTTGGAACCTGAAAAATTTGGAACATTTTTTATGTCATAAAATCTGCTTCTACAATATCATATTTAATGTGCACATACTTATTTACTAAATTTGCTGTAATTTTTAAATCAATGGCTTATTATTGAACATTTAGATTATTTCTAACTTCCTGCTATTGTGAAATTAATGTAGTGAAGATCTTTGTGATTAAATGTTTGGGCAATCTCTTATATTTTATTAGAATGAGGACAATGGATGAACTTACTAAGCACAAAGGCTTTTTTAATACTTTGATCACATCACCAATATCTCCCAGACTTGCAGTCCTGTCTGGCGCCCTGTTATCCTTTACTCTCACCAACCCTCACTCTGACCGCAAACCCCAGAGACAGGAAATGGGCTGAGGCAGATCCAGCACTAATGCTGTCTCAGTCTCACCTCTTTCTCATACCCAGGCCTTGGAGCTTGGTGTTGCTGCAGTGGCTGGAGCCCGCCATCAGCATTAATCTGTCCTCTCACCTGCATCCATGCACCCTTGGTGCCTCCCTCTCCCTCTCTGAGTCCTGCTTCTTTCTACTGCCTTTCTTCCCCCACTCCCTCTATTTTCTGCTCTCTTATCTTATTTCTTTTCTTTCCCCTTCTTGGTGAGAATCTTACCTGCTCAGTAAACCTCAGCCCTAGCTATCCTTGCATTTTACTTTTCTGGGCTATTTTCCAACCCTTACCACACTTAAGTCCTAATTTGCTCTGGTTCTTTTCAAGTTAGATTTCAGACCAGCCCTTTGGAAGGTCATTTTTAGGGCAAAGCTCTGGGGCAGATTACCTGGCTAGAAGGAGAGGCTTTGTGGTTTGGGGTTTATATGGGGAGACTGGCTTTAGTTTAGATCATCCATCCTCAAAAACACAAGTGTCTGCCTCAAGCCTCTCCTGTTTCCATGTGGTATAGTGGTGGGAACTTGTCAGGGTTTGGATGATCTCTCTTCCAGTCTGGACAAGGCGATCAGTCCCTTAGAACAAGCTGTCTCACTCTTCAGGGCAGGGTCCACACCTCCTGCTCGGAGGGAGAGGGTGGCTGTGGTGACTATGCCTCTGGGAAGTGGGGCGAGATTCCAGTGAGCCCATCCTCAAGCTGTGAGGCTCCAGCCCACCACCCCAGGCTCAGCATGTGAAGTGCTCCTGGAGAAACCATTTGGTGAATGTATTCTCCAATTTCGCAGGGCTGGCTCCAGGGCATGTTCTCAAGCTCACACCTCTGCCAGTTCGACCTGTTCCCAGACGCCCAAATGAGAGGGACCTGCGCTGCCTAGAGTGCATGGAGTTAGGGAAACCTCGATGGACTCATGGAGTCAGTTATGGAACAGCGGCCTTGTGGGACCTTCTACCCTCTGCCTGGGGATTTGGGGTACATGGAGTGTCTGCCCCCAGCTCCACTGCCCTCCTCTCACTGCCCTTCTCTCTTTTCCCTCAAGGACCAGTCACCTGGGATTGGAGAAATGTGCTCCCTCCCCATGGCAAGATACTATATGTAAGTCCTCCCTTTCTTGGTCAAGAGCCTGGGGATGACTCAGGAGAGGGAAAAAGGCCAAGGCAGAAGGACAAGCTTCCTTCTTACCCTAGAAACCTCAATTGCCCTGTAATTAAGCTTAATCAACACTGCAATAACAATAGTCTCTTTCCTGAGCATCTATCTGCAAGATGCCAGCCATTTACTGTTTTGTCTCCATCCTAAGAAATCCTTGAAAGGTTGTTACTAAGCCCATTTTACAGATTGAGAAACAGGCTCAGAGGTTAAACAAATTCCCTGATGTCACCCAGAGCCAGGGCCCAGACTCCATATCCTCTGAAAACTCAGGGACCATTCTGCATCTCAGAGACAACACCTCTATATGCTGGCCTCTATGGCCTCACTCCTGATCCGGGTTTCTGTGTCTTAATTGCATTTTATCTTGTTTGACATTTGGGTGCTTACTTATAGTTTACTTTTTATTGTCCATGACTTTTTATTTAAATTACCCCAGCCCTTAGGGAAGGTGATGGGATGTAATGAAAATAAAATACACTGGCCACTGGGATGACTATCCTCAGCTCCCACATGGACATCCTGTCCCGACATGGGCCAATCGGGGCTCCAGGAAGTCACAGCACAGCTGGAAGTCAAGACACATGCACAAAACAGGCAAATGACAAGACAGATTCCTACTTTGAGGTATCTAGCTTGGGTTCAGGTCTCCAAATAGACTCTGGCCGGCAGATGCATTACACACTGTCTTAGAGGACCAGTTGGCAAGCCCAGGCTCCTCAGATATCTATTTTTTATTGTGTAAGTGAACTTGCTTTAAACACATAGTCATTAGCTAAGGGTATTGTAATTAGCTGTTATTGAGAAAGGAAGCTCTCCTGGAGCCAGTGGCATTGGCCCTGAGCCTCTGCCCTGGAAAGTAAGGAGGCTCCTCTGGCCTGAGAATGGCTGACAAATGTCTCTGAAACCAGCCAGGCAACCGAGCTAATAGCCCACACGGCTCTGAGGTTGCACACACTTGCTCAACATGGTTTCTCAGCCCCAGGCATGCAGTCACTCTCCCAAACCACCATTACCACCACGGCCAACAGCAGCGGCTGTCATTAGGCTACTCCATTTTTCTGCCTACCTCCTTATTTGGCCTCCATAATATGGGTGTCCCATAATATGGGTGTCCTGAGCTCACCTGCTCAGTAGAGGGGACCGTGTGGCTTATTTACCATCACATAGAATTTTTTCCCCAATTTATGAATTTTCTTCTATTGAAAAGTGCTTAGATAGCTGAAAAGCAAATCACACTTCAATATACACTCAATTGATTTCTTTAATAAGAGAATAAACATCTATGCATAACTGGGGCAGGCCCAGAAAACCCAGAAGAAGACTCACTGTAACCAAGAGACATCTCAGCCTCTTAAGATTTCTCCAGAAGGCGGTGGAAAAGGGCTACATCATCCAGAAACTTCTCTACCCCCCAGTGAGATGGCACCCACTCCCCTCAATGCCCTGAAGGCCTGACAGAGCCCAAGCCTTGTAAAGGGCAGAGGTGCAGCCTCTGATGAGATCCAGGAGGCCTTTCCAGCCTTAAGATGACCTCGTCCTTACCTGTCCCTTCTCACCTGTAGGAGGAGAACAACCCCAGATACTTAGTATGTAATCAGATTATAGGGTTGGGGCTCAATAGTGCCATCAGCATTGCCATCTGTTCCAGAATTAAGGATGCCGACCAGAATATTCTGTATATAAGAGGCAACCAGCTCCTGGTGGGAGACCCTGATGCGGACAACTGCTGTGCAGGTGAGCCCTGAGCCTCTGCTGCCAGGACCTGCCCAGGCTCTATCTGCCACGTGCTCTCCTCTTTTCTCCTGCCTCTATGGACAGTGAGAAGAGACAGGGAACAACTGAAACCCCCTCCTAGTAAGAGGGCATGACCCTGAAGGTGTCCTAGCTATGCCCTGGACCAGTTCCTGCCCAACGCAGCTTATCCAGAGCTTATGATGTGGGTCCCCTCATGCCCTGGCTCTCTCCTGTCTTCCTTTCCAGAGAAGATATGCATACTTCCCAACAGAGACCTGGACCGCACCCAAGTTCCCATTTTCCTGGGGATCCAGGGAGGCAGGAGCTGCCTGGCCTGTGTGGAGACAGGAGAGGGGCCTTCCCTGAAGCTGGAGGTGAGACCGTCCTATTCTAGGGGACTCTGTAGAGCTGCCTGTCCTCCAGGGCACTCTGGCATCTCTGCTCCCACCTGTGGGTGCCCTGCCAGGTCCACACATCCCTCTCCTGCAGTTTTCCGCCATCTCCCTCTGCACCTAAGGTCAAGACCCATGTCCCCCACAACCCTCAGGAGGCCATTCCTGATAAAGACCCTCCCTGTCCAATCCCTCACTGACTAAGCCCTGCGGCCTCCAGGGCTGACTGCCTCCTCTGCAGCCTCACCCTGCAGCCAACCACTTGCTCCCTCTCCCTTCCCCCCAGGATGTGAGCATCGAGGATCTGTACAAGGGCGGTGAGCAGGCCACACGCTTCACCTTCTTCCAGAGAAGCCTGGGCTCCGCCTTTAGGCTCGAGGCTGCAGCCTGGCCCGGCTGGTTTCTCTGTAGCCCAGCTGAGCCCCAGCAGCCAGTTCGACTGGCCGAGGAGACTGAACCCTCTGTCTGCACTGAGTTCTACTTTGAACAGAGTCGGTAGGAAGGCAGCAGGCAGAGTTCCAGCCTGGTGTCCCAAAGCAGGCTCATGTGCTCGGGGCTGGTGATAGGCAGAGCGATGTCCACATTCTGATCTCCAGCACCTAGGAATATGTCACCTTACAAGGCAAAGAGGACTTTGGGTAAATTAAAGGTCTTGAGATGGGGAGACCATCTTGGCTTATAGGGTGGAGGGGGATGAGCAATGTCTCACGGAGTCCTCATAAGAAGGAGGCAGGAGGGCAAGAGTCAGAGAGAGGTGGGAAGATGCTGTGCTGCTAACTTTAAATATGGAAAGGGGCTGTGGCATGAGTGCAGCTGGTCCAGAAGTTGGACGAGACAAGGGAATGATTCTCCCCTAAAACCTCCAGGAGGAAACAGTGCTGTGACTACTTGATTTTAATCCCCTGATGCTGTTTCAGGCACCTGCCATCCAGAGCTGTCAAATATTAAATATGTGTTGTTTTTAGCACTACAGTTATGGGGTTTGTTACAGCAGCTGCAGGGAACTGATACAGGGCCTCAGGCCCCACATGCTGTGTCCAATGCCAGGGAACCTTGAGATCCCCAGAAGGCCAGCCATGGCTGCTCCTCTAGTCCATCTGCTCCAGAGCTTCCAGAATAGCCAAGTCACTCCAGGAAGACTCCAGCTATCCTCCTCTGTTCATGGGCAATACCTTGGACAGCTAACTGTTTCAGCTTTAGTTCAAGTCTTACAACTTTTCTATGAGATACTTCACAGTGTGTCAGTCATTCAACTGATGATCGGTGCCTTTATCGTCTGCTGGTTCTGATAGTGAGGAGCAAGGACAGGCAGCGAGGGATGGATTTCTCTACAGGACAGGGTGAGTTTAATGTTTCAGTGGAACTGATATGTTGAGATGACTGTTAGGGATGGGAAACAAGCTGGAGACTTTGAAGTCAGACTGACACGTATCCTTGGGGCTTGGTCTCTCTCCACTTACAGAAGATGTGTGGTAGGGCACTAGTCAGAGCCAATGGCACTGGGCTCTGAGGGGGTGGGCTGCTGGCTGGCACCATTCCTCTCATAAAATCGCTCCACATCCGTGAGACAGGTGCCATGAGCCAAGGAATTTCAGAGCACTATGATTTCACCTGGAGCGACCCACAGGGAAGGCTCCTGAACCCCTTCCACAGGCAAGGAGCCTGTACGAAGAGACGTGAAATAATGTGCTGCATGTGGTGAAGCATCTGACGCCAATGGAAGTTCTCAGTGTATTCCCCACTTATTTCAGGGGCTGAAATAGAATGGGGAACAGAGCCAAACTCCCTTCGAGCTGAGAATTGAGTGTTAGAAACACTAACGAAGCAAGCAAACAAACAAGAAAACAAACAAGGGCAGTTGACCTGATAGAGGTTGGTAACAGCACGGTGGAGAGGGAGGTGTCTCTGACTTTTTTGAGAAGGTGACACATGTGCTGAGATGGAGAGACAGGAGGAGTGGGGGGAGGAGTGATCCTGGGGAGGTGTAGCCAACACAGAGGCCTTGAGACACAGGGGACATGGTGTTCATTTAGCAGCAGAAGGCCTGGTGGTTGAAGCATGGAGAGCAATGCAGAAGGTCAGGAGTTGAGCAGACCACAGGGCTGATCAGAGGTACTCGAAGGCAGAGTAAGAGCTTTGGTCCATTTTTAGATGCAAAGGGAGGCCAGAGGACAGTCATTCTGGGCTTCAAAGCTCTGACCAGTTTAGCTTCTCCTTTTGCCTCTCCATGGCCTGGTGTTTATGTGTTGGGACTGCCCTGTGACTTTTTAGGGCTTGTTCTGTTTAAGTTTGGTTCACCAGTGTCCAGAGCAGCTGCTGGTACACTGGGAGGTGCTGAGAAAATACAAAATCTGCAACAACTTGGTGGATGATCACTTAGTTCCTGTCAGGTCAGCCTGAGGAGCTGGAGCAGCAGGGGGACGGCACCAATGCAGCCGGAGCTGGAGCTGGAGCTGGAGTGGGCAGGCTTCTCGAGGGCAGGGCCTTTAACCTGGGCCTCTAAGAAAAAAAACTTTTCCAGACAGCAAGAGTGGGGAGGGACCCTGCAGGCAGAGAGGACGACTCAGAGAGGTGATGATGGAGCAGCTACCTGGTGCTTGTTCTCACCCTTGGGCTGGGGCCCAGGGCATGTGGCTGAGAAGCTGCTGAAAACTTAGGTGAGAAGAGAGGTGGGGGCTGACTATGAGTGCTTTAGAGGGAGGTTAGACTTCATCTAGGAGGTCTGGAGAAGTCATCCCAGGATTTCAAGGCCCTGGAGGTCTACACCAAACCCACCTGCAGCTGCCAGCATTTTAGCTCTGCTTGGTTTCCTGCTCTCTCCTCCACACCCACAGGCCTTCTGCTGGGTGCTGCCCTGGGTCAGTGTGGCACTCTGGCTTGACCCATCTCTGGCCACAGTCCCTCATCTTCTTCACCCCTGGTAACTCACTTGACCC
The DNA here is from genome assembly GCA_011751065.1 of Lasiurus cinereus. NCBI lineage: Eukaryota > Metazoa > Chordata > Mammalia > Chiroptera > Vespertilionidae > Lasiurus > Lasiurus cinereus. The sequence continues at coordinate 12,105,599 of JAAGEH010000041.1, read as the reverse complement.
AGCCTGAGTAGAGCACACCCGTGTCAGGGAACGTGGGTCTGCCTAGTGGCTGTGGGCACAGCTCAGAAGAGAAGGGTCAGCCAAGCGAACTGGATCAAGTTCTCTACTCATGTGAAACACCATTTGTGCACCTAACATCTTCCAGTTCTGCATTTGTGTTCAGGAGAGTGAAAGGCACACCTAACTTGTGCCGGTTCTGTGTTTATGCTTGGGAGAGTGAGAGGTTCTGTGAGATTGAGAAGACACAGTGCCATGGAAGCCTGTCAGACTCTGGGGAAAGTGATGGGTGCTCTAGTTCTAGGGGCTCTGGTCCTGGGCATTTCAGAGAGAACTGAAGTGCTTTCTGACAGGTGCAGGTCAGAGATGCCACCTCCCGAGCTGTCCCTTAGAAGCCTTTTCCTACCTGGTGACCACACCAGAGGCTTCTTCCCACCACCATCCCTTCAGCACTATCCTCACATACATTCTGGGAGAGGCTCACTGTGGGTCTTACCCATAATTCACATCTCAGAGTCAACCGGAAGGTCAGAGCCAGAGACAGTAAGCTGGTGCTCAGAGCACATGGTGACCACTCTTGAAGGTCTGGGAGGCATGGGCAGGGCAGGTCCAGGCAGAGAAGATGGCCCAAAATGGGCCTGAAGGAAGTGCTGTGTGTGGCTGTGTGTGTATGTGTGTTAGTGCATGCATGCATGTGTACACATACGTGTATGGTGTGTGTGTGTATATATGCATGAACTTATCTCTGTGTATGTGTACTATGTGTGTGCATGAGTGTCTGTGTGTGCACATGGACTTTGTGTGTGCTTGAGTGTCTGGGTGTGGATGCGTATTGTATGTGTGCATGAGTGTTTAGTGTGTGTGTATTGTGGGTTCCAAACATGGGCAGTGGTTGATACATAAAAGCCCATGTTTTCATTCCAGGAAGCTCTGGAGCAACGTCATACAGAGGGTGATATGTTCAGGATCTCCTGTAACCTGGGTGTCACTCCAACCAGAATTCAAAATGTAGTTATATTCCCTTTGAGCACATTTTTATCCTGTGATGCCCTACAAACAACTGCTCAAAACGTTGGCCACTTGCTGAGACTGGTTTGACTCAGTGGATAGAGAGCATCGGCTTGCGGACTGAAAGGTCCCGGGTTCCATTCCGGTCGGGGGCATGTACCTTGCTTGCGGGCACATCTCCACTGTGGGGCGTGCAGGAGGTGGCTGATCGATGTCTCTCTCTCATCGATATTTCTGACTTTCTATCTCTCTCTCTTCCTCTCTGTAAAAAATCAATAAAATATATTTAAAAACAAGCAAACAAACAAACAAAAAGTTGGCCACTAAGCCCCATTGTCTGCACAGCTCAGGGCAGTGCTAGGCGGATCCCAAACTCAGATTTAGGGAGGAAACGTAAAAATGAGAAAGAAAATTTAATGGGACACAACTTTTCTTGGGTACAATTCTGCGAAAACATACAACCATTTCCCAAATGAACATGACGGAAATGAATAAAATGACACCAACAGAGAAGTTTGTCTTGGTCAGAAGCACTGGTATTTGAGTTATTTGAGTTCACTTCCTGTTAGAGTTTACATTTGTGTAACTACTGGTAAATAAAGGATTTACTAGTATTTTACCAAAACAGAGTCTATTTACCTCCAAACAAATTCCAATCTCTACCCCCTAAAAGACGATTCTGAAGCCAGGAATCTGCAGTTTAGCTTTCATTCTGCAGGTGGCGACAAAGATCAACTTCTGCCCCATGTTGGGGAGCAATTTCCATGAAGTATTAGGTCAGCCCCTTGCTCCATATCTCCACCTCACTTACAGTAGATGCATCTATCTCAGACGATGTGCAGATCCAAATCACATGACAACTCCTTCCTTCCCACAGTAGCAGATTCCTGGCAACTCCTCACAATAGGAGCAGACCTCTGAGCCTGGGAGGGAAGAGAAATGTAAGCGCACTCTCTTATGTTTGTGCCTGTATGTGGAGGAGCAAACATGCCTGACCCACCTCCTCCTGTGACTGAGTCTGCAATAAGTCCTCTGCTGTGAGTCCTCCTACACTTGTCCCCTCTGACACATTTAGGACACCGCTCCAGAGCATCTGATAGCAGGCGAAAGCAAGAAGGCTGCAGCCTGGAGTATTAGCACGGCTCTGCCCTGGAACTCTTCCACAAAGTTTTCTGGAGCTTTAGAGAGCAGTACTGGTCACATGACCTGTGTGCTTGAAGGACCGCAGACTCAGTTTTTTCTAACCAAGTACTTCCCACACTGATGCCAGGGAACAGAGTTCCAGGGAATGCTCATGGTTTATGGGAAAAATAGGTCATTGTGGTGGTTAATTTTATGCAGCAACTTGACGGCTAAGTGATGCCCAGATGGCTGCCAGACACTGTCTCTGGGTGTGTCTGTCAGAGCGTCTCCGGAAGAGCTTACACTTGAATCAGTGACTGAGGGAAGCAGACACCTTCCCAGTGTGGGTGGCACCGTCCAGTCCACCGAAAGCCCCAGCAAAACAAAGAGCCAGAGAAGGGGTGAGTTTGGCCTCTTTTCTTGAGCTGGGATGTCCATCTTTTCCCAACCTCAGACTTCAAAGCCCCTGGTTCCAGGGCATTCAGATTCAGACTGAGTTCTACCACTGCATTCTCAGCCCTTCAGACAATAGACCGTGTGACTTCTGGCTTCCATAACCTCGTAATGGTAAGCACTTTCTTATACTCTTTGTATCCATCATCTATCTATCTATCTATCTATCTATCTATCTATCTATCTATCTATCTATGCATGTGTGTGCACGCACACACACACACACACACACACACACACATGTATTTCTTTTTTGGGGGGGCAACCCTCATACCTGTTTACTTTGCTTCAGTCACACCACACTCCTGACTGTTCCCCAGAGATTGCAGGCATGGTGCTACCCAGGGCCTTTACATCGGCCTTCTGTCTGAAAGTCTCACTTCCTCCATGAGGCCACTCTGATCACCTGACATTGTCCCACACCCTCCTCTCCATGTGTCTGTGCCCCTGGGTGCCCAATGACATGATCATGTGCTAACGCACTCTGACTACAGTGTGCCCTGAACTCCATCTCCTTCAGGTCAGCTGATGGCAATGAGAGCCCAGTCAGTGTACATGACACTGGGATGCGTGTTTCCATGACACAAAGGGAATCACTAAAATAGGAAGCTGACAATCAAAACATAAAACTCTCCTACAAAAAGCACGTGCTTCAAATGTGACCAACGTGTCACCCCTGCTTAGCCTGTTAGTCACCGAAGATCATGGAACATCTCCCTCATTCGTAGGCTGCTCATCAGAGATACCTCCCGACACACTAAGGGGGTACAGGGGTCACCACATGGAAATCCAGGAGTACTGATTCTGGGAAGTCCCTCCAGTGGGCAGGAGGGCTTCACCGGGGCTGGCTGGTGGGCAATGGAGGAATGGCGTGGGTAACATGACCTCTGTTCTGTTCTGGAGGTTGGATGTCTCTTTAACAGTTGCGATGGCACTTCCCAAGCTGGCCAGTCACTCAACCAAAGAGAGGGGAGCTCCTGCTCTAAAGGGACCCTGAGGAAAGAAGAGGGGCGGCAAAGCCCGTGCCACTCACACAGACTCTGCCAGCAGAGAGGCGCTGGCCTTTTATCAGTGTCTCATTCATGGCATTGACCTGTGTGCTATGAGGCAGACCAGCTGCTCGCACGTGAGCATAGCGCTGCCAGGATCCACATGTGAATATGCAGGTTCCACTGCCTGGTTCTGGGGCTGCCCATGTCTTGATTTAGACCTGTTTATTATGGCAATATGTGACAGACAGTGGGCAACAAAGGGCTCTGTGCTAAAAAAGCCAGTATGTCTAATGATGTTCTAGCTGATGAAAATAAAATTAGGAAAGGAAGCCTTTTGTGATTCCCTTGAAGGGGCCATAGGTGGTTGGAGCAAAGCGAACAAGGAAAAGGGGGTGAGGGAGAGACAAGGCTCTGAGGAAGATGTGGGCATGTTAGCAGCCTGGTCCTTAGCAGGAGGGCAATGTGGGGACCCCTGGGTGATTTCAAGCAAGGCAGTGACAGGTTCAACAAGCCTCCTACCAGTGGTGCTGGGTGCTGCCAGGAGAATGCATGTCAGCATGGCCTCTGGTGGCTCCCTGTCTCCCCACTCCCCTAACCCCTTCCCCCAAATCCTGTCTGCTGGCCTCCAGTGCAGATGAGAACCAAGTGTCTAGTGGCCACTGTGGGGGAGCTGGGAGAGGTGAGTGGATGCGAGGCACAGTACGAAGGTAGGGTTGGCAGATCTGGGTGATTATACGCAGAATGAGTTTAACGACCAGTGTTGTAGTTTTCAGCATTGAGCTTGTGAGGTGGATGAACTGCAGAGACTGAGTCATTTAAAAGAACAGATGGCCCAGGATGGAGAGGTATTTGAGAGTCAGGCAGAGGATGCCGGGCCTTTAGTGGAGGTTTAAAGGCAGAGCTATAGATGGACAATCAGGAGGTATGGAGTGTGGACGTCTAGGGAGGCAACAGCTTCAAGTGAGTAAGCGTGGGGACACAGTAATGCCAGTCCGGCCAAGTTCAGAGTGTCCATGGGATCCAGGAGCTGAGAGGCCCTGGAACGCTTCCAGGAGAGCAGCTGGGTCAGATGAAGGGTGTTCAGGAGTAATTGGAAGGTGAGGACATGGAATAGTGAGCACAGATCATTTTCCAATAAATTTGGTTGTGACATGTGGGGAGAGACATATGTGTAGCTAGAGGGAGACACAAGGCTAGGGAAGAAATTTTCAACATGTGATAGGTTTAAATATATGTAAGGTTGGGATAAAGGGGGGATGCAATAGGGGTTGGAGTTAAGTGCCTGGGCTGTGGAAAAAAGTTATCTGAGCTTAAATTTCCACTCTGTCTTTTCTTATCTGACTAAATAGAATGAAGTAGATACACTCTAGTTACCTTTAGAATTCTAGCTGGTTGTCTAAGTGGATAGAGCATCTGCCTGTGGACTGAAGGATCTTGGGTTTGATTCTGGTCAGGACACATGTCTGGGTTGTGGGAGCTTGATATCCAGTGTGGGAGAACAGAAGGCAACCAATCAAGGGCTCCCTCTCATCATCATTGATGTTTCTCTCTCTCTTCCTCTCTGAAATCAATATATATTAGAGGCCTGGTGCATGAAATTTGTGCATGATGTGTGTGTGTGTGTGTGTGTGTGTGTGTGTGTGTGTGTTCCTTAGCCCAGCCTGCATTCTCTCCAATCTAGGAGCCCATTCACAATCCAGGACTGCTGGCTCCCAACCACTCACCTGCCTGTCAGCCTGATCACCCCTAACCACTCCTCTGCCAGCCTGATCGATGCTTAACTGCTCCCCTACCAGCCAGATTGCCTCTAACTGCCTTCCCCTGCTGGCCTGGTCACCCAAAACTGCCCTTCCTTGTCTGCCTGTTTGCTCCTAACTGCCCTCCCCTGCTGGCCTGGTTGCCCCCAAATGCCCTCCCCTGTTGGCCATCTTGTGGTGGCCATCTTGTGTCCACATGGGGGTGGCCATCTTTGACCACATGGGGATGGCCATCTTGTGTGTTGGAGTGATGATCAATTTGCATATTACTTCTTTATTATATATATAAAGCCCAGCCAGGGTGGCTGAGTGGCTGAGTATCAACTGACATATGAATTGGAGAACATGGTTCTATCATTGATGTTTCTCTCTCTCTCTCTCTCTCTCTCTCTCTCTCTCTCTCTCTCTGTCTCTCCCCTCCTTTCTCTTTGAAATCAATAATAATAATAATAATAATAATAATAATAATAATAAAGAATTCTAGATGTAATAGAGTCTTAAGCTTTTATCTTTCCATAAATGCACCTGGGAAAAAACAGCTAATGACCTTCTTTAGACTTAGTGCCGGTACCATTTAAGGATATGAAAATGCTGTCTCAGTATTATTTCCAAGGAAACTGTTTCATGCATCTATTATTGTGAAATAAACCATCCTGAAACCTCTTGGTTTTAAAAAGAAGACTATATTCTGTTTGTGAATCTGCAGTTGACCAAGGCTAGGTGGGGTCACCTTGTCTCTTAGCTACTCATGTTTCACAGGTCTGCAGGTGACACTGGCTCTGCACTGGAACCTCACAGTGACTATTGGTCCCAACACCGTCACTCATCCTCTCCAGGAAGCTAGGCTTCCCCACAGCACAGGGGCTGGGTTCCCAGAGTGTGTGTCTGCAGGGAAAGAGCTAGTAGGAATTTGAGGACCTGACTTGGGAAGTGATTCAGCATTGCCTTCTCCTTACTCTGTTTATTAAAAGTGCATCATTACTGTCAATCACCTTTAAAGGAGCAAAATCAGACTCCACCTCACAGTGAGAAAGCCTCAGAGAATGCGTGGGCTTGTTTTAAAACCACAGTAGCAATATAGTGCCAATGTAGACAAAAAAATTACAATGACAGGCTTTCTCAAAGTGTTCTCCCAAAGCTGCCAGTGTTCTATGACTTTCTTGTTGAAGCAATATTTGCAAGGGCATATTTCTTTTATCTAAGAGTAGAAAATCTGATAATAGAAATGAATAATCCATACAGTTTTCCATAACATACAGGGAGGAAAAGCAATAGTCTTATGGTCATTCTCAATTTATTGCTCCTCGAAACAACTGTGTGAACTAGTGTCCGATCCATTTTGTGAGGCAGTCCCATGTCTCTCCCACTGGAACAGAGAGGGGGAGGGAATGGCTCCTTCATTGCAGAGGCTATCTGTATGTCGTTATGAATATTAGCACTACAGGCAATGGCACTCCTATGAAAAGCAAACGCCTGGCCTTTACATGTAATGTTGCCCGCAGGAATGGGAAAAGGATGAAATCACATTTTATCTCATGAGAGTGGGTAAGGCACATGGAGTGTGTTCCTCCCATCAGGTGCAAACTTGTGCCAGTGGAGTGAGTGTGCTGACAGCTATCAGCACATCACAGCTTTATGGGGAGGACAGAGAAAGCTGAAGCTGGCAGAGCCCTGAGCGGGACGCAGCACAAAGGATGCTCATTAAGAACGGAGAATCACCCATGACATGCGAACCTCAAGGAGGCTGAAAAAGGTGGCAACTTGGATAAGAGTATGCTACTGCTTTTGCTGGGTGAGAGGGAAGAAGGAAAAGGTTTAGGAGGTTTCAGTACGGGTTGATGGAAACTTGAGAATGTCTCCTTCTACTAGTTATGTTATTTTGCTGTAAGTGAGGAGACAGGAGGGGGGACAGGAGACTGAACAAAGTTGGGAACATTTGAAATATTTTCTATGAAGATGGGACAGCCAGCAAATCAAAGATACATGGAAGGGCCCAGCCAGTGTTGCTCAGTGGTTGAGCATCAACCTATGAACCAAGAGATCATGGTTGGATTCCTGGTCAGGGCACATGCCCTGGTTTCAGATCAACTGAAAGACTTGTATGCATGCATATAAACATAACCAATGGACATAAAACATTCAGGGGGGTTTCAGACTCCATACCCAGTGAAGGGTGTGCAGGAGGCATTGATGTTTCTATTTCTCTCTCCCACTCCCTTCCTCTCTGAAAGCAATAAAATATATTTTTAAAACATATACATGAAAGGGTTGTTAAACAATAGAAAGGCCCATAGGATATTGGGAGAGTGGAGGGGCCAGGCAGTGGAATATTGACAAAAAGATGGACCAAGTGAGGGGATGGAAAGAAGTAAGACAGCAGCAGATGGTAGAGCAAAGTTGACTAAGTTGAAAGATTGGGTCGCTGGTGGTTAAGGGGAAATGCAAAAAGAATGAAGAATGAAGGGAGGGAAGAGAGAGGGAATCGAGGCCATAAAGATGGGCTGTTATGATCAGTGGGTAGGGTTTTGAACTTTTAAAAAATGTTTCTTTCAATTCTCACCTGAGAACATATTTCTCATAGAATTTTTTTTTTGAGAGAGAGTTACATTCATCTGAGAGAGAGACATGGGTCCATTGCCTCCTGCACGTGCCCCAACTTCCTGACTGAAATGGAACCCACAACCTGGGTATGTGTCCTGACTTGGAATCAAACCCACTACTTTTTGGTGTATGGGATGCTTCAACCAACTGAACCACATGGGCCAGGGCTAGGATTTTGAACTTTTTAGAGAAAAAGTTCTGATTGATGACCGAGCACAGTTTGTGGCTGTGGGAATCAACAGAAAAAAGAGGGTAGCAGTGGAAGTCACTGGAGGTGAGAAAGACAAGCGACTGAGAGGTCCTTTGAGGATCTGGACAAAGAGGAAGCTGTGGTTCTGGGTACCAAACATTAATTCATGGAGGGGGCAACAGGAGGCCGGTAGGTGAAAGCTTCAAAGAGAGGTATAAAAGTCAAAGGGCTGAACCTCTATTTGTTTTAAAGGGCTGTTTATTTTTATGGAGGTCATAGTCTGATGCCATTGGGCAGGTGACCCACTGTTGATCCCAGCTTTCTGTCCTGAAATGTCTGGGCAGGAGGTCTTTATCCCTGAGAAAGTTGCAGTGAAAACATGTCTCCAGAAGAGAGCCAGGAGTCAGCCAGGGCAAGAACCCAAGAATCGGGCAAATATTTGGAAAAGGGAATGGAAAGATAGATTCATTCATTTACAAAATAACCATTGTCCACTGCTGCATGTATGATACTGTTTTGGGCTGTGGGTATCTCCTATCAGATAAAAGAGAAACATGCAAGTTGATCATATCTCTGCTACACTCATCAGCCAATCAGGAGTGAGTATGCAAAATAATCCAACCAAGATGGTGGTGGCCACAGAGCTGGAGCAAGCAGGAGGCTTGGGTTTCGCCCAGCAATGGAGGAAACCAAGCTTCACTCTGCCCTGGCCTGCCTTGGCCTCCACTCAAGGCTACAAAGTTTCAATTAAAGAAGATAAATAAATCCCAACAAAAATGGCCAAGGCTGGAGCCAGCCAGAGACTTGGATTGCCCCCAGCAATGAAGGAAGCCAAGTTTTACTCCACCCTAGCCAGCCTTGGCCTCCGCTCAAGGCTACAAAGTTTTAATTATAGAAGACAAATAAATCCCAGATAGCAGGCCTCCGCTTGGGTCACCGGGGGAAGGGGGGCAGCCTGCAAACTACCACAGGCCCCTCATCCAGGCTGCCCCATGCCCCAAGGGAACCCCCACCTGATCTGGGACACCCTTCAGGGAAAACCAGCCAGCTCCCACCCATACACCAGGCTTCTATCCTATTTAATAAAAGACTAATATGCAAATTAACTGTCACTTCAACACACAAGATGGCTGCCACAAGATGGCCAGCAGGGGAGGGTAGTTGGGAGGAACCAGGCCTGCAGGGAAGGGCAGTTGAGGGGGAACCCAGGCCTGCAGAGGAGAGCAGTTGGGGAAGACCAGGCCTGCAAGGGAGGACAGTTGGGGGGAAACCAGGCTTGCAGAGGAGGGCCAGATCAGCAGGGGAGAGCAGTCAGGGGTGATGAGGGTGGTTAGGGGTGACTGGGTTGGCAGGAGAGGGAAGTTAGGGGGGACCAGGCCTGTAGGGGAGGACAGTTGGTGGTGACCAGGTTGGCAGGAGAGGGCAGTTAGGGGTGACAAGGCTGGCAGGAGAGGGCAGTTAGGGGTGACCATGCTGAGAGGGGAGGGCAGTTAAGGACAATCGTGCTGGCAGGGGAGCAGTTAGGCATCAATCAGGCTGGCAGGGGAGGATGATCAGGCGGGCAGGCAGAAATGGTTAGGGGCAATCAGGAAGGCAGGCAGGTGAGCAGTTGGGAGCCAGCAGTCCTGGATTGGAGAGGGTGCAGGTTGGGTTGAAGGACACCGCCCCCCCCCCTCCACTGCACGAATTTCATGCACAGGGCCTCTAGGTTGTAAATAAGAGTAAGGAAATTGGTATTCTGGTGCAAGAGACAGAGAATAAACACCCAGATAAATACACACACAAGGTAATTTCTTATAGTGATACAAACTGGGAAGGAAAATAAATGGGGCTATCAGATGGTGAACAACCAGTGTGAGGAGGAAGTGAGGATTTGTTTGTCACAAATGGTGTCTCCAGAGGAGCAGAGGCACAGTGGGACTTGTGTCCATGGTAAACCTAGATCGACTTTGTTGGATGAACATTTGCTGGAATAGACAGTTCTGTTTAAAGAAGATGGAAGACAGCATGTTGTGGGTTGTGAACCATTGCTGTGGGACAGGTGATTTTGCAAAATAATAGCCAGGGTTTTTACAGCAGCTCTTGCCCAGCATAGCCCCTTCAGAAGTTGCTCATGCATGACCCTATTTGACCTCAAGGGCAGTGACAGACATTTGTCACCTTAGTCACCACTGTACCACACTGGAAATCAGAGGAGACACTGCTGCTTCGAGTGGGCAGCTTGCATGCAGCACAGGAAACAGTGGTTCTCAAAGTTGAGCAAGGGGAAGTGGCTAGCACTTCAGACATGACACTCCTTGAGGCTTAGAGGAGACCTTTTTAGGGCAAAGAAAAGGAAGTTGTATTTTACCAGAGGTTGTTAAGCATAAGAAATTTACTTTCTTAGTAGAACTTAAGCTAAGGTTAGTGGGAGACCAGCAACAATACTGGGGACAGAGCTATAACTGCTTGGTAATGAGAACTGGGGACTTTGGAGGGGTTCTCATCCTGGGTGACCCCGAGAACAGCAGATTGGGCCCTGTGATGCCAGGGCATGTGATAGCCAGGGCATCAGAGACACCACTAGTGTGGGACCCATGGCCGTAGCCCAATCCTCCTGAATCTTGCATCCTGCCATCTTATTCCCTCATTCTCTCCTCACCTGGGCTACTTTCAGAGATCATGAGGAAGATACAGTTTTTGGCTGCAGTGAAAGCCCTTCCCTTTTAATATGACAAAACTAATTTATTACTGATTGATTTACTCCAACTTTATAAGTTCTTACCTTTATTCATGATACTGTTGTAGAAAATAAACTCAGTGATTAAAATGTGACAGTTCATAGTCCAGTGGGAAGAACTGATTGTTTTTACAAATGACACTAGAGGCCCAGTGCATGAAATCTGTGCCCTTCTGGGAGAGGTCTCTCAGCCTGGCCTGCACCCTCTCACAGTCTGGAAGCCCTCAGGAGATGTCTGACTGACGGCTTAGGCCCATCTGCCATCACTGATGCACTCACCAGCTGTGAGCCTATTTCAGAGCTTCTGGCTGAGAGGCAGCTCTTGTGTTGCACATCTGCCTCCTGGTCATGTGTGTCATAGTGATTGGTTATTCTGCAGTTTGGTCAATTTGCATATTAGCTTTTTATTATATAGGATTACAAAACAGCATAAATTAAAATTTCACCTGTGCTCTCTCTCCCTCAGGCCTCACCAGTCACATACACAGCTTTCATATTCTGCACCGTATTCTCTTCTACATTCGAGGTGTATTGGTTCAGCAGACACCTGAGATGGGTGTCCCCTCTGCACCTTAAATAACACATGACTTGACTTGAATGAATTGCCTTCCTCCAAAGCCCTCAGAACAACCTTGTCCTTCTCCTGTATCTTCTTTCTGAATAAATGCTGCCATCCCTCATTTATCTAAGCCATAAACAAGAATACTCTTGATATCCACCTTCAGTTCTCACTAAGTCCTGTTGAATTTACCTCCTAAATACTTCTAGGGCCTTTTGTCCATCCTGATGGTTATCTCTGTAGTTCAGACCTTTTCTTCTCATCTGTGGGTTACCTAGGCAATGCTCAACTAGCCTCCTTACTGCATTTGCCTTGTTCAAAACCTTGGTGCACTGCTATCAGGGTGGTCCTCTGCCTTTTCTTCTTCCATGGTTCCCATGTGCTTTTGGCAGACAAGATCCCTCATACTCTGGACCCTGTGGCTCCCTGTACCCACAACATGTTTCAGCCACTGCCAGTCTCCTGTAGGTGCTCCAGAATCCTCAAGCTCAGTGATGGCATGTGCTGCTCCTGGTAAAAAATCATTTTTGGGGACTCAGCTCAGGACTCAGACCTTCAGGGAAACAACATATATCTGGCTTTCATAGGAAAGTCACCCTGGTAAGTGGCCAGCAGTTAGGAGATGTGTTCAAGCTTACTCAACTAACAACAGACAGAAACAAGGTTCACATCTCGTCCAATCTGATTTTAAACTGTGATTTTTTAAAAATCATTTCATGATGTTGTTGTTCCACTGTAGTTCTGAGGAAGGAAGTCAAGGCAGTTCCTGACAGGTGTCCTGATTCTTCTCAGTAACACAGATGAGGTCCCCCTGACATAGTTAATGTCAGGGTTAAAGGGTCACTTTGAGAAGTAAGAGGTGAGTAAAGCTCAGAGAAATGGCCATAGGAAAGGAGACTAATCTTTAGTAATCTGGAGAAGATGCTTCTCAGATGGAAAGTTTCTTCATGTTATGAGGTCACAGGCTTCCAGACCAGTGGGTGTCACAATGATGATAGCAGTGACTCACCTACCATCTGCTTTTCCAGAAGAGAGAGGGAGTGAGAGGCTGGGCAGTGTTTAGGGGACCTGACTTCTACCCCTACAGTGGTCTATTCCTGGACCTCCTCAATGTGAGCACAAGAGGAAGTGTGTGAAGGGGTTTCCTCAATGTCTAAGGGCTCCAAGGGGACAGGAAAAACAACTGCTAATTTCCAGACTCAAAGTTGGACACTTGTTGTCAGGGAGCTGGGTGTTCTGTGCTTCATACACCTCCCCAAATCCACTTGTTGTGGCACTGAGCTGGGAGCAAAGAATCTGGTCTTGGTCCACTCCCTGCTCCATAGTCTGTGTGCATAGCTAACATTTACTGGGCATTTAGCATATGCTAATAACTTTCTGAAACAGGTTTTCCTTTGACCCTTCTTGAACTAATAAAGAAACAGAAGTTCAAGGAACTCAATAACTTGTCTAAGGTCACAAAGACAGTCAGTGGTGTGGCCCAAACAAACAAACAAAAAACAGGCTTATCCAACTTGTGATCTCAGGAGAGGGAGGTCTCTGAGGTATATGGTTCTATTTGATCCGTTTTTCTATGCATTAAACAAGGCTCTTATTTCAAGAAACTTGAAGTAGCAGCGAGGAAACAGATGAAGTCTCAAATGTATACTAGCACATTCAGCCATGTGGAAAGGGGCGGGGGGAGGGGGAAGCATGGAAGCCCTGCAGAAACTCTAATGCTGATGGGGAGTGTGTGGGCATAACTCTCAGAGGAGGAGGCCTCAGAGTTCAGGGTGAATGAGTTTCTGGCTGGAAGCAAGGTCTTCTGAGTAAGGAGAAACATGCAAAGGCATGAAGATAGCAGGCATGTTTGGGAAGAATGAGTAGATTAGTGACCATCATGATGAGTCAAGAACTTATGACATCAGGGGACACTATTGGCATGATGATGACTGAAGATTCTGTGAAAATAAAAACCTTAACTCTTCCAGATGAGCCCTCCTCAGAACCAAGAAGGTGAACATTTGGGCATTCTTCTTTGTGATCATTATGTTGCTCATTCAGTATGTGCTCATTGGTGGGATTTGTTTGCTCAGAACAGTAAAGTCTATGCATGTAGCCACAGGCTCCTTGGTTTGTTACTCATACAATGTAGTTGTCAATGATGAAGCCCAAGCATCTACTCAAAGTTTTGTAAGTGGAGGAAAGTTTGCAACTTCATTCCATCTCCTCTGAGAACGGTGCACTTCAGCAACCTCCCTTTCCTTCTGAGGCCCAACGGATGACATGGCACAGTGTGTAATAAGCACTTTTCAAGTTGGCTACCCAGCCTTTAAAATTAAACATTTCAAATAGCTACATATTTTTCTAATACAACATTATTAATTAACTAGAGGCCTGGTGCACAAAATGTGTACATGAAGAGGGGATTCCCTCAACTCATCCTGCACCCTCTCCAATTGGGGGCCCCTTGAGGGATGTCTGACTGCCATTTTAGGCCTGATCCCAAGGATCAGGCCTAAAATGGCAGTCAGACATCTCTCTCACAATCTGGGACCACTGGCTCTTAACTGCTCACCTGCCTGTCTCCCTGATTGCCCCTAACTGCTTCTGCCTGCAAGCCTGATTACCCCTAACTGCCCTCTCCTGCAGGCCTGATGTTGCCCCCAACTGCCCTCCTCTGCTGGCCAATTTGGTTCTGCTTGGTCAGTTCCTATGCCAGCATCAAAAGCTTCACCTTCTAGGAAACCATTGGCTCCCCACAACACCCATATTTGGTTCTCATTGTTCGGTTCCTATGCCAGTCAGTATCAGAAGCTGTGTCTCCTAGACAGCCATTGGCTCCCCACAGCACCCAGATTTGGTTCTCATTGGTAGGTTTCAATGCCGGTGTCAAGAGCTCCAACTTCTAGGCTCCCTACAGCACCCAGATTTGTTTCTCTCAGTTCCTATGCCAGTCAGTATCAGAAGCTCTGCCTCCTAGGCAGCCATTGGTTCCCCATAGCACCCACCTTTAGTTCTGATTGGTCGGTTCCTATGCCAGTCAGCATCTCCAGGCCTAACTCTGGGCCTGATCAAAGAGGCGAGGCTTAACAGCATCCCCCATGGAGGCTGGGAGAGAAAGAAAAGCCTGGCTGCTGGCAAAGATCAGAAAGAAAGAGAGAGAGAGAAAGAGAGAGGTAAGTATACTGATCAACAGCTTCCATTGAGGCTGCAGATCAGACCCTGACTCACTTTCTGGGTCTCAGCCACCTGAGAAGTCAGTGTTGGGTTGCTAGGCTGCAGATGGGCAACCCAGCGCCGACTTCCAGAAGGTCTGCATTTGGTCATAGGCTCAGCCCCTTTCCAAGCCCCAGGCTTTAGATTTCAGTGCTGAAGAGGTTCCCAGGACCCAGGTATGTATGCAAATTAACCTCCATATTTGTTGGGTTAATTTGCATACTCACTCTGATTGGCTGTGGTCGTAGGGGAAATACAGTCAATTTACATGGTAAGATACTTCTTTTTCTTGAATGCTGAGGTTTCTCTTGGTATTTTGTTGTTTTCATTTTTGCTGAAACGGTGGTGTGGCTTTTATAACTTGTGTTATTTTCTGTTAAAAGGTTCCCTGAAATGGGATGAATGGGTCAAAGAGTCATCATATTTTTATGGGTTTGGATACAAGTCACACAATCACCTTCTGAAAAGCTGGAACTGTAGACTATCACTGGCATCAACTTTCACTGCAGCCTCACGAATGTTGGGAAATGTGCTTTTCCTAATTTTTGCTAATTTATTAAGTGTAAATGCCTATTCTAACTCTGATTTCCTTGTTAAATACAGAAGTTGAGAATTTTCTATATTTGTTTTCCATCTGATATCAACTTTCTGCAAATTTCCCTTTGCTTGCTCACTTACCTAATAGAATTTTAATATTTTTCTTTTCAAATTGTATGCGATCAAAATCACATGTAGGAAAATAGTCAAAAGGCTCTCATAGAAGCTACATAAAGATGGACCTTAAGCCAGAACAACAAAGGGGTAGTGAAGAACCATACAAAGTAAGAGTTTAGAGTTTATCTTCATTTTTCAAGTAGCTCCAGAGTAATAATTCTTAACCTTTTATGAGTCTACACATCCTTTTGAGATATGGCTCCTTATCCCCAAAATGAACCTAACCTATTACATAGAATTTAAGTGATTTCATGGACCACCTGAGGCCTGTCCACTGAGATCCCTCTCAGTCAAGGTCCTTTGTTCTATAAAAACTGCTTTAACTACAATGTTCATTTAATTATGCTTATTTAAAAAATATTTTTATTGATTTTAGAGAGGAAGGGAGAAGGAGAGAGAGAAACATCAACAATGAGAGAAAATCATTGATGAGCTGCCTCCTGCATGCCGTCAGGGGAGATCAAATCCACAACCCAGGCATGTACTCTGACCAGGAATGAAACCATGACCTCCTGGTTCATGAGTTAATGTTCATGAGCAACATTGGCCAGGCTAATTATGCTTATTTTTTACCAGTCTGAACAAAGGCTAAGTTGTTATGTTTTCTTTGAAGGTTAATGTTATAAATAATTCAATGTAGTCTTCATTTCTTTGTGTGTGTGTGTGCGTGTGTGTGTGTGTGTGGTGTATGTATATGTGTGTTGCTGTTTTTTGTTTTTGTTTTTTTAATTTCAGAGAGGAAGAGAGAGGAAGAGAGAAACAAACATCAGTGATGGGAGAGAATCATTGATTGGCTGCCTTCTGCAGTCCCCACACTGGGGGTTGAACCCAAATCCTGGGCATGTACTTTGACCGAATAGAACCTGCCCTTTAGTCTATAGGCTGATGCTCTATCCACTGAACAAAACTGGCTAGGGTTAGTCTTTATTTCTTTTTCCTTTTTCTTTCTTTTTTTTTTCTGAGAGTTTTGAAATTATTGCTGGGTGGACTTCAATGTCCCAGGTAAAAACTTGGCCTCATGATTCAGACCTTCAATTTGAGATGTGACAAAGTCTTAATGATGTGGAATTCAGGTCACTCCAACTTTTATTGTGACAAGGGATCAGTGATATGGGAACCTCTGAGTTTGATATAAAAATAACAGGTCGAGGCTCCAAAGACCTACAATTTAACAGATTCAACATTTTAAATTACTATATTTGAAAAACTTAAAGTGAAAAAAAAAACAGGATAAAAAAATAAGCAAGAGAAAAGTATAACAAATGATTTAGCAGTTTTGAGGAAGTATTTAAATTGAGCTTTTAGAAATAATAAATACAGTTTTTGAAATAAAAAACTCAGTGAATATGTTTCAACAGCAGAAGAAATGCATTGTTAAAAAAAGGAATTATTGCTCTGGAAGAGTCCAAAAACATTACTCAGCATGCAGAACAAAGAAATAGGGCAAGTCAGTGTGGGACAGAGTGTTTAGACACTGTGAGAAGTTCTAGCATAATCTAGTCACAGCCTCCTAAGGTGGAAGCAGAGAACAAAGAAAAAACAATGTTCAGAGTTAACATCTTAGAATATTCCAGAACTGGTAAATAAATGAATCCACAGATCCAGTAAACATAGTTCATCCCCAGAAAGATAAAGATAAGCTTGTGTGCAGATGGACTGCAATGAATCTGTAAATGAAGTTGAAGAGGTTATTTTAGAAGTGCCTGATGGCTGACGTCATAATAGAAATGGAAGCCACCTTCTATCTACTGAGAGAATAAACCGTTATTGCAGAATTATGTACCTACCAAAACTAATATGTTAAGAGAAGGGACATAATAAAGATGTTTCCAGATAAATACTAAATAACTTTACTATCAACAAGCTCTCCTTAAAAGAATGTCTAAAGGGTTTTATAAAAAGAAGAAAATTATTCTAAAATAAAATATATTCCTTTTTATTAGCTGCTATAACACATTGCCACAAACTTAGTGGCTTAGGACAAGTCAAAATTTCCTTTTGTCATCTTCCCTTTCCACAGGTCAGACTCTGGCACAAGTCTTACAGGCTGAAACGGGGTGTCAACGGGGCTGCTGGAGGCTCTGTGGAGAAGCGCTTCCTGTTTTTTCTACTATTTGTCGACTTCCTTGTCATCTCTGGGCCTTCCTCCTCCTTCAGAGTTAGCAGCTGAGGTAGGTCCTCCTCTCTGCATATCACTCTGACTCCTCTCCTGCCCTCCTCCACTTTGAAGGGCCCTGTGATTCCACTGAGCCCATCCGGATGACACAGAACAACACCCCTGTTTAAAGTCATCTCATTAGCAAAGTCTTTCCATTTGTAACCTTAATTCTCTCTTTTCCATGTAACCTGACACATTCACAGGTCTGGGGATTAGGATGTAGATGGCTTTGGGGTCATTCTTTGGCCTATCACATAAGATCTGGGATGAAAGCAAGAATGGTGAGCCAAGAAACCAGTAAACATGTAGGAAAATCTAAACAAACCTCGTAAAAAATATATAAATGTGGAATTAGAAAAAGGACAGACCTAAAATGCCATCAACAATGCCTTACAGGTTGAGTGGGAGATGATTGAGGTTAAAAATGCAAATAGAGCCATGAATTTTGAGGAAAAGAAGGTAAACTATTTATTACCTTTAGTAATATGAAAAGTAGAATATTCCTAGAAAAATTTCAATAGTAACCACTAAAAAAGCAGAAATAGATTATGTAACTTCTAAACCAGAGGGGAAATAAAAAAAAATAACATCTACCACCACCACCACCCCCCAAAAAAAATAAGGCAAGAGAGGAGGATAGAAACATTGAAAAGGGTTTAAAAAATGTAAGTGATAAAGTAAGTTCAAACATAGTAAAGATTATAACAGGTGAACATGAACTAAGCTTCCTAGTTGGGGGACAGAGTATCAGGTTGGATTTTAAAATCCGGCTCAATGCTGTTTACAAGAGACATGCCCAAAATATTCAATAGGAAAGTTGAAAGTATAAGAATGAAAGGGCACACAGTCAGGCACTAATTAGCAGGGCACAGGGCCAGTCCATTCATTCAGAGAACAATTTCTTTGAGAAAAGAAAAGAGATGGCCACCCTATAGTGACCAAGTATTTAAGTCACCACAAGTAGATGACACAGAACTTGTACGACTGCGAATAAAACAACACATCCCAAAACTTCAACATATATAGACTTTGGAAGAGCCATAGCCACTAGGGGACACATGCTTACTATGTTCATGTGACTTTACTAAAAGCTTTGCAGGTTCATCAAAGTGCTAGCATAATTCCCACTTTACAGATGGAAAAGCCTTCCCCACAGAGAATAGGGTTGGACCTGGGCCATGGTTTCTTCTGGGCTCTGCTCTCTCATCACTGGGCCCACACTTCCCTTGAAGAACTTGGCATTGTCCATAGGGCCACAGTTACCATCGAACAGGTTTAGACAGATCTGGGTGGACCTTCTCTAGCTGCAAATGAATAATGAGGCCCCAGGGTACATTTAGCCAGTTCAGTCACAGCTTGCACACAGTACATGCACATGGGCAGACACAGCCCTCTCCAGGCCTGACAGTGGTCCTCCTCGGAATTTCTTTAAGGAGCCATTGCCATGCTGGGGCTGTAGGAAAGCCTACTCTCTGTGCCCTTGCCCTTGCCCATCACTTTCTTCCTGATATCAACAGCCTGCTACTACTCACCTACATTAGGCCCCTGCATATTAACCCCAGAACAGGCCTCAGACCAATCCTCATATTAAAGAGCAGGTCTTCCTGTAAGACCTGTAGGTTCTCCCTCTATCCCACAGCTTGAACTTCTATAAAAACAGTTCACATGCTGACCAGCCCACAAAGCTCCAAACATCCCCTCAACCGCAGCACTGAAGCTAGAGTCTCCCCTGGCAGGTGGTAGCCAGGTGTTAGGGAGAAGGCCAAGGTCCTGCCCCTTCCCAATTCTGCAGTCTTAGTAAGTCACCTCCCAGTTTCAAACCTCTGATTTGCTGGTCGACAAGTGCCTTTGGCTGTTGAAGAGATGCAAATATTAGACACATAAAAAACCTGGCAGGGTGCCAAGCACAGGTAGGCATAAACAAATGCTGCCTCCTTCCCATGTTGCTCAGGAAGTCCACATGCTCTTAGATGGGCTAGCCCTTATTTCTATAGTGGCTTCAGAGCCACACCAAGGCCATGTTGGACATGGAATCCAGAAACGGATTCTTAACCTAAGTTCTGTCCACAGACTTCCCTGTCACTTGCCTCCATTTCTCCATTTGCCAAGTGGAAGCATTTGCAATTGGCCTCTGTCACTTGGCGTTTCCAAAAAGCCTAGGCCCAGGCTTGCGGTGGGTTTATGCTGCCACCTCTTAGGTCACGTGTAGCCCTTCTTGTGGAATAAGAATTCCATCTTATACATATATAGGGTTAGCAGTTCACCAAGCACTCCCATCTCATGGCCCTGTGTTAACTGGTCTTGGAAATGATCCTGCAAGGGAGATAAAATGCAGGTCAGGTGCTCTGATCTCCATTTCAGAGCTTGGGAGGTTGACAGTCAGAGAGGAGTAAGGGCTTGTCTGGGACACCGTTGGTGGGTAACTGAAAAAGCTAAGTGTCCTGACTGCTAGTGCTTCCTTCTGAAGGAGGCATCATGGTGGTGACAAGGGCTCTGAGTCAAACAGCCCCATGCCTCAGTTTCCTCAACTGTAAAATGGAGATAATAAAAATACATCTGACAATTGTGTGAGAGTCAGGAAGAGTATGTGTGTGACAGCATGACGGCTGCTGTGGTCATTGTATCTATGGATGCTGAGTGTGCTGCTCAGGCCTCCTCCCTGCCCATAGGAATGGGCCACTGCTGAAAGGTCACAGCTTGTCTCCAATGGAAGCCTGCATTCAATGACCAGTCAGTGTAGAGATGTAAAGGCCTGACTCCCTCGCCAGGGACACCCTCCCTCCAGATGGGCAGAGGCTTATGACTGGGCTGCATCACGCCTCAACCTCACTTTCTGCTCTGTTCTTCCTTCTTCACATCCCAAGATAGCTCTTAAGTAAATGCCTCTCATGCTAATCTCCACAGCATGGTAGGCTTGTGCACATATTGAAAGCATCCTCTGCCAGTCAGTCATGAACCACAAAGCAGGTGACTTTGCATGGAACCATTATACAGAGTCCTGTCCTATGAAAAGCATCTATGTTCTTGCAACAGACCAAGATGGGAAGGCCCTCCCCCATCTAAGTCCATAACTTGGTACAGCGCTGGGATACAGCATCTGGGGCAGCCTACTGGCCTGGGCAAGCCTGACCCTGTGCTGTTCTGTTCCGGACACAGCCTTCTATCCTCAGTGATGCAACCCTGCCACCTAGCACAGAGTGTTCCTGTCACCCAGCACAGAGAGGCTTGTATCTAGCTGTCTGCCTAGGAATCTGAAATATCGCAAGACCCTGTGGTGGGAATGCTTCTACTTTCCCCTTGGAAGCCCCTAGCCTCAGAAAAGGAAGCAATCCCAGGTGACCGACATTTGGGGCAGGGCTTCCCACGTTCAAACCCCCGTGATACAAAACAACCAACAGAGACACCTGATGGCTCCAGTTGCTCTTTGGGGAATAAGACACCATAATTATGACCAGCTCCCCAGAGAAGCATACAATGTAAGAAGGAAAATGCAAACTTTCCTATGGAAAATCCTGGCACTCCTATTCTGCCCCAAGTTCAGGGTCCTTGAAGGGGACCGGATAAGGATGAACAGGCCACGCTCCTCACCCTGTGGGCTTCTCGAGTTGCCTTCGGCCCTGACCACTGCACTTGGTGCTGAGCACTCAGACCTGCCTGCATCCCAGCCATCCTCCCTCTCACTTCCTCTTGCCAGGCTGTCCCATCTCCCTCTGAGACCCTACCCTGAGCCCTGTGGGTTGGGTATACCTGTTCTGTGCTCCCTGTATCCACATCCACAGAACCCCGTGATATGGTTTTTGGAGATGTGGATACTGAGCCCTGGAGACAAGGACATGCCCACCACGCTCACCTCTGTCCCCTCAAGGTCTCGGGTCGCACCTGGCAGGTGCGTGGACACCAGGAGGGTCGATTACTCTGAACTAGCTCTGCCTTCTGTTCTACACTGTCTGAGGATGGGAGGATGGGTGGTGTGTGAAAAGGAGGAGAGGGCACAAGGCAGGTGCAGGCAGACAGATGGGGCCCTGTGGGCAGCTGGGGGTGGCCTGTGTTCTCAGATGGGAGAGCTGCTGTGCCTGCCCGGAACCCATCCTCTGCATTTTCATTTTCATTTGCCAGACTTCTCAGTCTCCCTTGCATCACTTGTTGGCTTTTACAGGATTATCTCATGCCTGGCTCTGGTTGCAGGAAACAGACTTGCTTGAGCTTCTACTGTAAAGGAGAGTTTATGAAACAGGACACGGTGACAGGAAGCACAGCCGGATCTCAGGAGAGACTGTAACTGGGAACAGGAAGGTCATGGGCCACAAAGCAGTCATGGTGGTCTGTCCACTGCCTCCTCACATCTATGTCTGGGCTTCATTCTGAACCAGTCTGTGTGACTCTGAGGACATCTGTGAAACCGGGATCAGGCAGTGCCCACCTCGTGGGGTGGCTTAGGATAGAGATGGCCAAATGTAAGGTGCTTGGAAGACAGGAGGAAATAAGTGTGAACCTCTGGGCGCCAGACTTGCCTCTCAGAGGCAACTCCTATGTGGTAACAAATACAGCCACCATGGTGTCTCACTGGCAGGTGCCCTGGCTGCCCCAATGCCCAACTTTCCAGGTTTACAAAATCTAGTTCTTGATTAAAACAGGCGTTTCTCTACAGAAGCTGCCTCAGAAGTCCCCCGCCTGGCTCAGAGGCATTCCTGCGGCTGTGAGCCCAGCTGGAGAGCAGGAAGTAAAGGTGTGGAAAGTCCCTGCGGTTGGTTGGAGCACCCGGGACAGGGTTCCACCCACCCCCTGCACCTCCAAGCCAGACCTCAGACCTGTGGGCTGAGTGAAGGGATGCCAGGCACGAGTCCAGGCCTCAGAGACAGGATTAGGGGACCGAGAAGGGCGCAGCAGACCTCTCCAGATATGTTTAAGGATAAGGAGTGAGCATGTCTATCCTTCCCCATGGGAGAGACAGGTTTGATGGCCATCTTCGGAGACAGCACCAGGTATGCCTGCCTCTGCCTTCACTTCCCTGTGCCTTAAGCCTATGCCCAGGCAGTGCCCACGCAAGGCCCTCTTTCCATGCACTCAGGGTATGAAGCACTTTACAACCTTCCCCATCATTCCTTGTTAGCCTGCCTCTAATCTAAGGTGGGGCAGGGAGTGCCGACCATTTTACAGCTATTGTACTGAGGCCTAAAGAACAGAGGGGATGTGTCAAGAGTGCATACCTGGGGACAGCAGCCAGGACTCTTGTTCTCTCAAAAGAGCCCTTGCCTCTGTTTCTCCAGGTGTCAACCCAGATGGCTTTAAGGGTTCTGAGTTATCTTCCCTTGATGGCAGGGTCCAGGGGCATGAAGCCAGAGAGCAGGTTCTAGATGGCCATGAGGAGAAGGTTGAGAACACAGGGTCTTCCAGTGGAGGTGGGGAGAGTATTTGGCCTTGAAGACAGTGTCACATGGGCCCCACGAGTGTGGATCCTGAGGTAACTGGAAAAGGCATGGATGCCCTTTGCTCCCTAAGGCATACCCCAACCATGTTATCCTCACACCACGAAGAACAGCACGCACCCACGAGCCTTCGCAATTGCTCTTTCTTCCAGCTGGAACATGTTCCTTTTCTTCACCTCACTCAGGTCTCAGCTCAACGTTACCTTTCTGAGAGGCCTCCCCTGACCACTTTCCCTACAACATGCACCCACTGGATGTTCCTCAGAAACATCGTGTTTCGATTTCCCTCGTAGTACTTAGCATCATATAAAGTTGGTTTATTTATTTACTTCTTTCCTGTCTGCCTTCCTCCATTAGAATATCAGTGAACTTGCCCAGCTAGCATGGCTCAGTGGTTGAGCATTCACCTATGAACCAGGAGGTCATGGTTTGATTCCTGATCAGAACACATACTTGGGTTACCGACTCTATCCCCAGTAGGGGGCGTGCATCTCATCATTGATGTTTCTATATCTCTCTCAGTCTTCTTTTTCTCTGAAATCAATAAAAATATATTAAAACGTAAAAAAAAAAAAAGAATATCAGTGACCTTGTCTGGCTGGAGGAGTGGCTGCCACACGGTCCATATTGTCTGCATTGCATGAACTGGTGGCAGTAAGGTGGGGTGGGCACACAGGTCCAAGCCCACTTGTCCAGCTCAGGTCCTCACATGACCTCCAGTCTTACACAGATAAGAACCAGTTTGGCTTCTGTTAGCCTGAGTCACTCTTCTGGCATCAGGGCCTGGCCAGCCTGTGTGGGTGTGGAAGGTAGCTGTGCTCTCCTGCTCTCCCCAGGTCTCAGGAAGAAGCAGCAGCTCCCAGGAGGCAGTGGTACACAGGTACTGCCCCGCATCCTTTCTACACAGAAGCCCGGGCTGGAACCAGCGGCTGGAAGACCTCAGAAGATCTTGTATTCTCTCAGGTCCAACCATGGCTTCAGGTAAGCACTTTCCACTCCTGTATTTTTCATCTGAAAAATGGAAAGGAAAATATCCATCATTGGTGTTTGCCAAATGCTTTCAGGCTCTGAGAAGCAAGCTTCCAGGGAAATGACAGGGGCGTGGAGATCCAGGCTTGCCTGGGTGACCTGGCCACTGTGGAGGCCACAGCACCACTGGGAGACCATGCGGTTGTGGTGCCACCAGCAGGTGAACAGGAAGCTTGCCCAATGGGAGGAACACCCTGGAGCTCCTAGAGTCTATTGCTCATTTCCCCTTGTGGATAGAGACATGAGAATTGGGGACGTATTTCTGTAAAATGAGGGGAAGAACAGTGTAAGCTCAGAGGAACACTGAGAGAAGCTGGGATTGGCCACAAGATCTGAGGGGTAACAGGGAGGATGTCAGCTGTCACTAGTTAATTCCAGCAGATGCTTGTCCCATGAGAATGCAGGCTCAGGTAGACAGAATTTCTGATTTTTCAAGAGTCAGAGATCCTAATTTTGGTATGTGTAGTATTTTGATTAAATAAAGTGATCAAATAAAATAGTCTATGGGCTACTGGTTTGCAACCTCTGGTTAGGATCTGTTTGGGAAAAGAAGTGCTGACTTCAAACTGAAGTATAGGTGACAGGAACAAAGCCACTTATAATTTGTTTTATATTATAGCAAATATTAATTAAATGATGGGTTCCTTAAAGTCAAGTATTATAGGTTCATGTATTTCATTTTATTTCTGTTGTTTCTATGTTATGTTAGTCTTTTAAGCTATTTATTTTGTTAACAATAACTCATAAGTTAGAAGAACAATAATAAAAAAGCTAAAATCCTAATATATAAAAACCCTGGGTTATAATGACCCATAAGGACCAAGGCTCAACCAACTGGAAGTCAGTCCTGCAGTCAGTCCTGACTGCTTCTGCTGCAGGCAAGGTGCCCCAGTTGAGGGGGCTGTAAATCAGGGCCAGAGAGAATCCTGAAGAGAGAAGCAGGGACTGATCTGTTGCCTCTGTGGCAGCTTTTGATCAGCACTTGTCTCTTTCTTTCTCTACCAGTCTAACCAGAAACCAGGTCTCCACTTCTCTCCAGGCCTCCACGAGGGCTACTGATTAGCTTTGCCTTTCTGATTAGGCTGTGTTGATAGGCCCAGAGATGCTGACTGGCATAGAAACCGACTAATCAGAACCAAACTGACTGGCAGAGGAGGGCAGTTAGGGTCGAGATCAGGCCAGCAGGGGAGGGCAATTGGGGATAAGATCAGGCCATCAGGCAGAAGGGTTAGAGGCAATCAAGCAGGCAGACAGAGGCAGTTAGGGGTGATCGGGGAGGCAGGCAGGTGAGCAGTTAGAGAGTGGTCCCAGATTGCGAGAGGGATGTTCGACTACCAAGCATCCCCCAAGAGGTCCCTAATTGGAGAGATGCAGGCTAGACAGAAGGAACCCCTCCTTCGTGCATGAATTTCATGCACTGGGCCACTAGTATATATATAAAAGTCTGTGTTAGGCACAGAAAATATCTTAGGGTTGGTGGTCTGAGGATGCAGTTTCCAATTCTAAGTTGGCATCTAATGGGTAAACTACTTTTCCTTCTGGGTCTCACTTGCCTCAATGTCCAGAGGAGGGAGGCCAACTCCCCCCTCCCCCCCGCACACACACACACAGGGTTTCATGAACCCAGTGAAGGTATACCTGGGTTTACGGTGCTTCACTTTGTTGCACTTTGCAGATACTGAATTTTTTACAAATTGATTGTGACAACCCTGAATCCAGCTGGTCTGTCGGTACCATTTTTCCAACAGCTTTGTTTGCCTCGTGTTTCCACATCATGTTTTGGCAATGTAATATTTCAGACTCTTTATTTTCATATGTGTAATGGTGATCTGTAACCATCATGTTTGATGTCACCATGGTCATTGCTTTTGTCACCACATATAAGACATCAAAATTGATAAATGTTGTGAGTGTTTCCAGTGCTCCATTTCTGGCTGTTCTCCAACCTCTCTCCTTCTTCTTGGGCCTTTCTAGTCCCTGAGACACACAATATTGTAATCAGACCAATTACAATTGCCTCCAAGTTCAAGTAGAAGGAACCGTTGCACACCTACTCCTGGTGACGATGCTGTGAAGATTATTGAAACAACAACAAAGGATTTAGAATATAACATATGCTCATTGGCAAATTTGCAGCAGGGTTTCACACTAACTCCAATTCTGGGTCACATGCTATTAGACAGCTCTGCATGCTATAGAAAAGCTTTTGTGAAAGGAGGAGTTGGTTGATGTGGTGAACCTTATTGTCTTATTTTAAGAAATTGGATAGCCACCCACCTTCAGCAACCACCACTGATCTATCAGTAGCCATCAGCATCGAAGCAAGACTCTCACCAGCAAAAAATCTTTGACTTGCTGAAGCCTCAGATGCTGGTTAGGATTTTTAGCAGTAAAGTATTTTTAATTGAGATATGTACGTTGTTTTTTAGATATAATGCTATTGTACCCTCAATAGACTATAGTAGATACATAACGTTTATATGCACACAAAAAAGAGAAAAGTTTGTGTGCCTCACTTCATTGGGTGTGTGCTTTATCACCGTGGTCTGGGACCAAACCTGCAAGATCTCCGAGGTGTGTCTATTGTAGCAAAAGTGTCCATTGGGCTCATTGCAAACCAAATGCTCTGCTGAGCTCTTCACATGGTTTATGTTATTTAATCCTCATAATAACCATGTGGGAAGGACTATCATTGTTCACATTCTGTAAGAGGAAACTGGGGCATAGAGATGTTAAAAGCAATTTGCTCAAGACCAGGCATTGCTGTAAGAGAAAGAATCTGGCCTGACTGCAGACAGTCTGTCTCCCCACTGTGCTATGCTGCATGGGCCTGAGACCGAAGGAGACCATGGAAGGAAAAGTGCTTGGTGAACCACAAGGTACTATTCCAAGGGAAGCAAGCCCCCTCTTTCCCCAGCGGGTGGAGCAGTCTCTAGAGTGATGTGTTATTATGTTAGGCCATGATCCTATGGATTTTTCCAATGTGTAAAGGAGGATGCTGTAACCCTCCCAGACTGTGAGAAAATTACTATATTGTGAAAAAATCAGTATACTGTGAAAAAATCACTGCACCTAAAAATGGTTCCTTCCAAAATATTTTAAACAGACACATGGATGCTAACTAAATGTATTTGTACTTTATTGAATTGAATTCAGGGGACAGTGTATTTAAGTCCAGTGAGGACACCATTTCCTAGGAAAAGGAATCCCTTCTCTATCAGGCCAAGAGCTTGGGTGGCATCTCTGTGGCCATGCAGAAGACAGGGCTCTGAGGAGAGAGGACATGTAGACATGCTTGGTTTAACTAAAGAGCCAAAGAGCAGTGATAGAGGAGCAGATTGCAGATGGGCCATCCAGTGCACAACTTGGGCACGTCACTTACCTTACTGGGCCTCCGGGCCTCCTTGTACCACTGACTCAGGATAAGTCCTTTTTAGGACCCAAGTTTGAAAACAATTTTAAGCTGCTAGATATTGACTATATAGTGATTACATAGTTGGGGGCAATTAAATATGAATTGATAAATTTAAAATTAATTGTTCACTACTATATCTACTATGGCCTCTTCTTAAGTGGAAAACTCAAATTTGGGGGGCACTGTTGTGTGCTTTATCTATATGTCTATTTATCTAATAAAATGAACTATATCTCTGCTGCTCAAAACATGCTGAACAGCTCTAGCCAGTGTGGCTCAGTTGGTTGGAATATTGTTCAGTGCACTAAAGAGTTGCAGCTTCAATTCCTGATCAGGGCACATACCCACACTGGGGGTTTGATCCCCAGTCAGGTGCATAGGAGAGGCAACTAATCTATGTTTCTCTCTCACATCAATGTTTCTCTCTCTCTTTTTATCCCTTCCCCTCTCTATAAAAAAAATAAAGACATATCCTCTGGTGAGGATTAAAACAAACAAACAAACAAACAAAAAAACAAATAAAAAAACTCACCTGGAACAGGCAAGATACGCTTGTGAATTGTACCTGCAATTTGGGACATCAACCACCAGATGGCGATAGCACTTTTTAAGGGCTCATGTAATATGGTGGCCATATCAGTTTTCAAAGAGTTGAGGAGTTCCCAAGATGTGGGACATTCAGTACCAATTGTGGGGAAGTCCTGGGAAGACCAGGATAATTGGCCATCCTAGTCTGTAAGCAGGGAAAGAGCTTTCTCCTTAGCACATGTAAGGTTTTAGACCATCCTTTCCTTATACCAAAACAAAACAAAACATTAACATTTCAAAGCAATTATGGACTAAATTGTTGGTCTGTAAGATATGAGGTGAGGGAGAATCCAAGATGGCAGCATAGGTAAACACCTACACTGCTGCCTCGCACAACAATTTCAAAACTACAACTAAAAGACAGAACAGACATCATCCAGAACCACAGGAAAGCTGGCTGAGTGGAAATTCTACAACCAGAGGGAAAGAGAGGGGCTCACAGAGACCCAGAGGAACTGCAAAAAGCTGAGGTATGGAGACGCACGTGGAGAGAGCAGGTGCCCGAGTACGTGGCTGGCTTTCTCTGGCAGGAGGGAAATGGAGACTCTCAAAGGCATTGAACCCCTTATCCTACGACACTAAACCCCAGATCCAGCCGAAACTCATACGGGGGGGAGTTTGGACTGTGAAAAGGGAGAGGTGCACGGAAGTTTGAGGGAGTTGTGTGGGATCGGAGGTCTGGTGGCGCACACGGCACTGTGCAGAGGACAGACTGCTGATTTTGCCGCTGGCTTTCGAGAAAGGGTGGGAGACAGACCCTCACAGCTGTGCCACTTCTGACTCCACTAAGCCCCTGCTTTGGGTGAAGCCCTGGGGACCTAGACTTGTGTGGTCCTGGGGTGCAGGGGAGCCAGAGAGGCAGCGGTCTAGAGGCACTGTGCGTGCGCACAGGGACTGCTCCAGCGGTTACCCAGTCACGTGAGACTCAGGGGCCGTGGTGGGCAAGGCCGACTGGAAGGCAAGGCAGTCCCTTAATCCCTGAGACTCCACCATCCAAGCTCAACAGAGAGGCTTCTGCGTTTTTGCAAGTCTGGTATCATAAGGCTGAATCCAACACAGAAGTTCTCCAGGCATAGTGAAAATGCCAAGACAAGGGAAGGGATCACAAACAAAAGAAATGGAGGAAAACAAACGACTGGATATAGAGTTCAAAACCATGCTTATAAGGTTTTCAAGAATATGCTAGAAAAGTTGGATAAAGTTAGCGAAAGCCAAGAGAAGATGACAAAGGACCAACTAGAGATACGAAAGATCCAACTAGAGATGGAAAAGGTCCAACTAGAGATGAAAAAGGACCAACTAGAAATTAAACATACACTGACTGAAATAAAAAATATTATACAGAGTCCTAACAGCAGACTAGACAAAGGCAAGAATCAAGTCAAAAATTTGAAATATAAAGAAGCAGAAAACACTCAACTGGAAAAGCAAGAAGAGAAAAGAATCCAAAAATGTGAAGATAATGTAAGGAGCCTCTGGGACAGCTTCAAGCATACCAACATCAGAATTGTGGGGGTGACAGAAGAAGAGAGAGAGCAAGATACTGAAAACCTATTTAAAGAAATAATGACTGAAAACTTCCCACATCTGGTAAAAGAAATAGACTTACAAGTCTAGGAAGCACACAGAACCCCATATAAAAGGAATCCAAAGAGGACTACACCAAGACACATCATAATTAAAATACCAAGAGCAAAAGACAAAGAGAGAATATTAAAAGCAGCAAGAGAAAAACAGTTCATTACCTACAAGGGAGCACCCATACGACTGTCAGCTGATTTCTCAACAGAAACGATGCAGGCCAGACGGGAGTGGCAAGAAATATTCAACGTGATGAATAGCAAGAACCTACAACCAAGAATAATCTATCCAGCAAAGCTATCATTCAGAATTGAAGGGCAGATAAAGAGCTTCACAGATAAGAAAAAATTAAAAGAGTTCATCAACTCCAAACCAGTATTATATGAAATGCTGAAAGATACTCTTTTAGAAGAGGAAGAAGAAAAAGGTAAAAGATAAAAAATTATGAACAACAAATATATATCTATCAACAAGTGAATCTAAAAATTAAGTGAATTAAAAATTTGATCAACAGAAAAAACTGATGAATATAATAGAATCAGGAGCACAGAAAGAGAGTGGACTGATCATTCTCAGGGGGAAAGGGGTGAGGGGTGTACAGGGAAAGACTGGACAAAAATCATACACCTATGAATGAGGTCAATGGGAGGGAGGTAAGGGCAGAAGGAAGGGTGGGAGTTAGGTGGAGGGGTGCTATGGAGGGGAAAACAGAGAAACAAATGTAATAATCTGAATAATAAAGATTTAATTAAAAAAAAGATATGAGGTGAAACTGAAAGGAACACCTTAAGAACAAATGTAATTCTTGCTTCTGTGAATTGTGAAATGAAGCACAGAAGAAAAGCCAACTGGGTTCAAATCCTGCCTCAGCCAGGATCTGGGCAAGTGATTTAATCTTTCTTAGCATTGATTTCTTATTCTACAGAGTGAGTATATGATTTTCTACTCTCAAAGGTGTATGTAAATGTACCCGTCTTGCATAGCCCTTTATTTTAATGTTTTGAGGACCATGCGAGATCTGTATGAGAGAGGAGAATACAGAGCATGAGCATAGCTGGTAAAGATGGCGCTCCCTGCCCCAAGTGCACATTTCTCTCCTGCCTGGGAGAGGCTGCCCTATAAAGCTTTCATCAGAGTCAAGATGGCAAGAGCAAACATGTCCCTCTGGAAACCTGAGATAAATAGATTGAAAAAAGAATAGCATTTAGTGCAGATCCACATCAAAACCAGAAGCTGCTGGACCAAACCCATCTTGGAAGAAGCTGAATAAGGACTCACTGTCGGTTTACCACTTCGACCTGGAAGGAGAGAGGGTTCCTATAGCAGAGATTATAACAGTCGGTTTCTCTCTCTCTCTCTCTCTCTCTCTCTCTCTCTCTCTCTCTCTCTCTCTCACACACACACACACACACACACATTCCCGATATCCCTTTATCAGCTGGACAGCAGATATGGTCACCCTGATGCTTCAGCTTGGTGGGCAGAGATGCTCAGGAGAATCTGACCAGCTACTCTAGGGAGCTTTTAATAAGCTGCTGATTTGGTGAAAATGGACTTGGCTATATGTCAGGGCTGAGGAGTTGACTGATTCAGGGACACCTCTCCCATCTGGCAACTGTCAAAATGTTCTCTGTATCTATTAAGTCTGTTTCTGCTTGTTCGTTTATTTTTATTTTTCAGATTCAATTGTTGATAGATATGCATTTATTGCCATTGTATTGTTCATCTTTTGTATCTTTTTTCTTCTTCTTCTTAAAGACCCTTTAATATTTCATGTAATATTGGTTTGGTGGTGATGAACTAACTACTGTAGCTATTTCCTGTCTGGGAAGCTCTTTATCTGTCCTTAGATTCTAAATGATAGCTTTGCTGTGTGGAGTAATCTTGGTTGTAGATCCATGCTTTCTATCATTTTGCATAATTTCTTGCCAGTCCCTTCTGGTCTGCAAAATTTCTGCTGATAGTTTGATGGGAGCTCTCTTATATATTACAGTTGCTAATATTTTGGACTTCACGGACTACCAATGGTTCCCAGACCAATGGTTGGCGACCATTGTCATAAATAATTATCTTTTTCTTGCAGTTTTTAAGATTTTCTCTTTGGCATCAGCCCTCACACTGAAGGGTTTGGGTTAGATTTCTAGTTAAGGGCACATACCTGGGTTGCAGGTTTGATCCCTGGCCTCTGTCAGGGTGTGTGCAAGAAGTAACCAATTGATGTGTCTCTTTCACATTGATGACTCTCTTTCTCTCTCTCTCTCTCTCTCTCTCTCTCTCTCTCTCTCTCTCTCTTTCCCCCTCTCTCTCTCCATCCTTCCCTCTCTTTTACTGTCTCTGAAAATCAATGGAAAAAATATCCTTGGGTGAAGATTAACAACAACAAAAAGATTCTCTCTTTATCTTTAACTTTTTGCAAGTTAATTATGATGTGTCTTGGTGTGGGCCACTTTGGGTTTATCTTGTTTAGGACTTTCTGTGCTTCCTGGACTTGTGTGTCTTTTTCCTTTATCAGATTAGAAGTGTTTTCTGTAATTATTTTTTTCAAAAGGTTTTCAATTTCTTGCTCTCTCTTTTTTCCTTCTGGTACCCCCATGATGCAAATGTTGATACACCTGAAGTTGTCCTAGGGGCTCTTTATACTACCTTCATATTTTTTTTTTGGTATTCTGTAAATTAGTATTTATTTCAGTTAATGTATCCTTAATTTCTGACTGGATCTCTTTTAGAGTCTCTATGTTTTTTTCATGCTATTAAAATTCTCACTATGTTTCTTAAAGTTCTCACTAAGTTTCCTGAGCATCCTTATAGCCATTGTTTTGAACTCTGTATCTGGTGACTTGTTTGCCTCCATTTCATTTAGTTCTTTTTCTAGAGATTTCTCCTGTTCTTTCATTTGGGACCTGTTTTTTTGTCTCTGCATTTTGTCTACTTCACTATGCTTGTTTCTATGCATTAGGTAGAGCTACTATGTCTCCCAGATTTGGTAGAGTGGTCTTGTAAGGTAGGTATCCTGTAAGGCCCAGTGGCAGGACCTTCCCAGTTACCTGAGCTAGGTGCTCCAGGTATGTCCCTGTGTGAGCGGTGTGAACTGTCACGTTGTAGTTGAGCCTTGATTGCTGTTTGAGACACTGGGAGGGATTGACCCCCAGGCCAACTGTCTGCAAAAATAAGCTGCAATGATAGCAGAGTTGCTCCTATGCAGGAGTTGACTGTATAAAGGAGGACTTGCTTCGTGGGGCTTTGGTGCCCACCAAGTGTACCCCTTGATGAGTCACTCAAGTAGGTGGGAGGATTATAATCCAGTATGATCAGAAGTTGTCCACTAGGTGCTCTGGCTTTAGGGTTTCCTGGGAGGTGTAGGTCAGCCAGCACTTGTGCGTTACCCAGGTCACCCAGCACAAGCTTCAGAGCAATCTGTAAATGGCTACCATTTGTGCTGGGCTTGGAGGTACCTAGACAAGTCAAGTTATGAACCAAGGCTACTATTGCTAGTGCCAGGCCTGGGGCCACTTAGCGAGAGGTACAGGGCATGCCAAGGTCAGATGCTGCTTATTAGAAAGATGTTGGGAGAGTCTGAAGCATGAGGCAGGAGTGGCCATTTGTATGAAAAAGCCACTAAAAACATATTCAGTGGGCCCACAGGTTAAATGGGGCAAACAATGTGAGCCAGGTAGGTGAAACTCAGATATTGTGCCTGCCTGTTGGCTTTGGGGTGTTGGTGGGGTTCAGAATAAGGAGAAATGGCCTCTTTCTAGCACTTTTGTCTGACAGAAGACTGACCTCCCCCAACCCCGACTTTTACCCTGATGCCAGAAAATTCAGTTTCTCCTGTATGTCCCTGGTTTCTTTCAAATTGCTGCCCCAGTGCTGGAACTCAGAGGGAGTGGGTACAAGTAAATCTATATAAGGGCCCTTTGAGAGGAACTGCCTGGGACTCCAGCAGCCTCCATCTCAACCACAATCCCCACTGGTTTTTACAGTTAGAAGTTATGGGGACTTCTCTTCCTGGCTATGGAACCCCGGGTTGGTAGGCCTGATGTGAGGTTGTGACCCCTCACTTCTCAGGAGGGACCTTCACAGCCAATACATCACTTCTTATTTTATTTTTCTTTTTTATTTTAAAAAATATAGTTTTATTGATTTCAAAGAGGAAGGAAGACAGAGAGATAAGGGTCAATGATGAGAATCATTGATTGGTTGCCTCGTGCATGCCCCACACTGGGTATGGAGCCCACAACTTGGGTATGTGCCTTGATCAGGAATTGAACTGTGACCCCCTGGTTCATAGTTTGACATTCGACCAATGAGCCATACCGGCCAGGCTGTGGTTTTTTGAAATCCCTAGTTGCAGGATATCTATTCAGCTAGATTTCAGGTGATTCTGAATGATGGTTGTTCTGTAGTTCAGTTGTAATTTTGATGTAGATGTGGGAGGATTAGAGGACCGTATCTACTTACACCACCATCTTGACCAGAAATGTTCTGGCCAAGGCTTTGAAGATCTGCAAAGGCCCAGTGAGTTGGAGTTCGGCATAGGGACTTTACCCCATTTGCTGTGCTGAACACATTTGCTGGTTTCAAAAGCTGTGTCTGGTCTTTGAACAGACTAATGGGGCTTGGGGATAAGGAAGATAACATTTGCCTTTATCTCCCACAGAGGAGGAGGGGCCTGGATAAACACCGCAGGTTTGGGCTGGGACCCTGAAAGATGAGGAGTGGACAGAAGTGGAGCAGTCCACACAATGACTGCGTCATCTCCAGCCCTGCCTGGGAGAAGGGCACCTGGGCTGCAGAGCCCTGGTCTCACTGTCCAGTGGAAGCCAAAGTGAATCATCTCTGGATAAAGACAACTTCATCCAGAGTTTCATGTGATCCCAACAGTGTTTGCTATATGGTGTCCAACAGTCAGTCAGCAACCTGTTCTCAGGCACAGACAAGGCAACCAGTGCAGGAACAAAACAGACAATAGGAGGAGGCCCAGCGGAGCTCCAGTGAGGGAATTATCAGAGTCTTTACATGAACCACAAATAAAATGTTGAAAATGTCCAAGACAAAATGGAAACTTTTAACAGAGAACTAGAAACTCCAAGAAAGGAACCAACTGTAAACTGCAGAATGGAAAGACACAATGAACTGAAACTGAGAGAGAGATGGCATTCATGTGAATGTCGCCGTGCTGAACATTGTATGGGCATAAACATTCAGGGCTCCCCTTGGAGACCTGCCTACTGCCCTCCTGGGATGTGGCCAGATTGGCGTTCCTGTCTCTCTGTAAGTGGGACTTGGTTGTTCCTGCTGTCACAAGTGTACTGTCAGAGAGGGCTCAGCATGGAAGGCACTTGGAATACCTGTGATTCCTGCAGCTCAGAGGGAGGGACAATAGGCGGCTGGGAGGGCCAAGCCCACTGTGTGATGTTGTTATTGGACTTAATTCAGTAAGTGAAGTGAGGGACTGAGCACTAGAACCGAGAATAAGTTTAGTCAGAGGTTTCCTGTGGGCAGAAATTGTAGGGACATCAACTGTCTTAAGATGGAACCAAGAGTGGAACTGTGGCCAGAAGTGTGAGTAGAGGAAAGAGCTGTCCCTCCCTCTGCATCTTACCACACTAGCGAGTGAGGGCTGGAGTGCAGTGCAATGCAGACAGTTAGGGGTATTATGATTGCCCTTACCCACTTTACCTGGGATGAAAAGCACACTCAATAAAAATCCATTGTTTGAGTATTTCATCTGTGACCAGGTCAGGGCTAAGTACACCATGTGCAGCACCTCAGTCCTCATAGCGACTCACTGCAAGGCGTCTGTTAGTAACCCAGCTAATGCATAATGACACTTGGACCAGGAGAGCTTGGGCACATACATGTCCCAGTGGTCCAGCTCAGGAATGATGAAAAAGGACAAAGCCCAGGTTGCCTGACTTCAAGCCAGGCCCAAGAAATGCCCACCCAGACCCAGAAAGGCCTGTGGGTTACTTCTCGGGTGCAGTGGGCAAAGGGCCCACACATGGGAAAGTTGGGAACCCAGGCTTTGGCTCTCTAGGAGATATCTGTCTCTGAACTTGGGTTGGGGGCCAAGGAACATAACCAGGAGCCAAAATGTAGGCAGGCCCTTGACTGTGAGTTCATACACATCACTTCCTTCAAGCAGCCCTCCCTAAATCTAACAAAAACAAATTCCCCCTGGCCCTCAAAGGCAGATCCCATTTCTCAAACATGCTGCAGAGAATCAATGACTCCCACTAACTCAAAGGCTGAAGCAACAGAGCAGGGCACATAGGAGCCATCTGCAGCCCCAAGCAGATGCTCAGGGAGGTGATACGTTTTTTGCAGAAAAATTCCATTTGTTCTCATGAGGAGCTCTTTAAAAATTTGGGAAATTCTTTTGTAGCCTTCCTCTTTATTTTTTTATTGATGTGTGATTGACATATTATATTGATTTCGGGTATAGGACACAATGATTTGCTGTCACCACACATCTTACCTAATAAAAGAGAACCATGCAAATTAAACAGCACTCTACTATGCCCACAGCCAATCAGAGTGAGTATGCAAATTAACCCAACAAAGATGGGGGTTAATTTGCATATGCAGGAGCAGAGCAGTATGAAGCCTGCTATGATGGGAAGGGGGGCAGTGGAGGGAGCTACTGGAGTGGTGCTCCAGACAGAAGTGGGGACTGGCCAGCTCACAGGTGGCCAGGGAGTGGGAACTTGCTGGCTCCTGGGTGGCTGGGGTGGGGAGCAGGGACTTGTTGGCTCCCAGGTGGCTGGGAGTGAAGCCAGGGCCTATTCTTCACAAATATCACGCAATGGGTCTCTAGTGATTATATAATTTTTTTTGTGTGTGATAAGAACTTTTAAAATCTACTCTCTTAGCAACTTTTAGATATACAGAATGACCTCTCCTGGGAAAGGTTTACCCTCATTTGGACATAGATTCTGATTTGTTGATTAAAAGTAAAGTCAGACTCATCACATTAACAGCTTCAGAAGGCTGGCCCTGGCTGGGAGTCTTGTCTGTGTCATTAATGAGCTATGTGACTTAGGCAGGTCCCTTTCCTTCCTTGGCCTTCTGAGTCTTCTTCCAAACAGTGACCAAGAGACAGGGGCAGGGGGGACTGCTGAGCTCTCCCCAATCCTGAGACACTGAAACCTGTTTCTGCACTGACATTTGCTCCCATCACTCAGGCCATGGAGAACCCTTCCTGCCTTTGTTCTTTCCATAAATACCAGAGTGCTTACCTTCTTCCTAAGTCTCTAGGATGCAGTAAGGAAGGAAATTTATGTTTATTACTTCCCACTCTGGACAGAAACTCTCCTTTCCCTTCCTCTCCCCTCCCCTCCCTTTCCCTTCCTTTCCCTTCCCTTTCCTTCGTCCTTTCCTCCTTCCTCACATTGTGGGGAAGACATGCTAGGCCTCATTCTGCATGTGAGGAGGCAGAGCTGAAATCAGTGAAGTGACTTCTTCAAGGCCACACAGGTGGCTATGGGTGAGGGGGAGGGGAGGATTTGGACCCACTTCTGACCCGGTGCTGAGTTCACCCAGGGTCCCAGGACCATAACCTCAGAGACGTGAGGGCAGGAGTAGAGCTGGTGTCAAAACCCCTCCCAGACAACTGGCTCTGGAGCAGGAGTGGCAGCCTTCAGCAAAGCTGCCACATGTTAATATAAATAAGGTCACACAGAACTCACCCAGCTTGTTCAGTGATGGACTGTTTTACGCCTTTGAACTACAACTCTGAGTTGAGAAATCATAAGACTGTGTGGCCCACCAATCCTAAAATGTTTACTATTTGGTCCTTTTTACAGGATGTTCACAGCCCTGGTCCAGATTCCAACTAGGTTGTCTCTCCTTCTGTGGATACCACGTGACAGGAGATGGTCCCTGTGCTCAGCTCTGGCACTCAGCATTAGGAAAGGGGACATTTTTACTCGGATTCATAGTTTTTTTTAAAAAATGGAATTGTTTGGGGAGACATTGGTTTGCAAAACTATATATGTTTCAAATGTACAATTCAACAAAACTTCCTCTGCACACTGTATCATGCACACATTCCCCCAGGCAAAGTCTCTTTCCCTTCCCATCCCACCCCTTTGCCCCCCTCCTCTCAGCCTCCACACCCCACTTCCCTCTGGCCATAACTACACTGTTGTGTGTGTCCTTGGGCTACGCATATATGTTCTTTGGCTAATTCCCATCACCTTCCTTCATCCAGTCCTGCCTCCTCTCCCCTCTGACAACTGTCTATCTGTCTGTTCCATGTATCCATGCCTCAGGTTCTTCACATTTGTTTTAGGTTGGCCAACAGTCCCTGGACACCTGTCAGGCAGATGACAGTGTTTGGTTATGGTTGTGCTTTTCTTCCCAGGAAATCAGTGAAGGGAAATGGAGATCTCCATTTTGGGGAAATTACACTGGGGAAAAGGGGAGGGTTGGTTACAACACTGTGTTGCGACACCTAGCAGGCCTGATTGTGACAACAGCAAGCATTTCTCTTTTTGGAATTGTGAAGGCATTTCCGTTTCTGCTGGTTTGGTGAGTGGCTACCTTCTTTATAAGCAGCTCCTCTGACCCAGAATGGCAGTCCTTGTTGCGCGAAATGCCCCGGGATGAAAATCTGCAAGTGCCCCCTCAGTCACCTAATCTCTCTCCTCCTCTTCCTGTTCCCTTCAGAGACAGCCTGCCGCCCCTCAGGCAGGAGACCCTGCAAGATGCAAGCCTTCAGGTAAGGCCCACGGAGGAGGAGGGGGATGTGCCACAGCTCTCCTCTCTCTATAGGGTGGGAAAGGGATGTCCATTATTGCAAAAAGGGGTGGGACCATGCGGAGCCTGCAGGGCTTGTATTTCAAAATGCCCCAGATGCGCAAGCATGGCTGGCTTTGAGGCCTGCCTGACTTTCCCAGAGACCCTGGCAACCCAGCAGATGACAGACACATGCCCAAGAGCCTTCCTGGGATTTGGGCTGAGTGCGCTGGGCAAAGAAGCAGAGAGGGCGTCAGGAGCAGGGTGGCCCCGGGTTCTAGATGATGGTTAGCAGTGTCTGTCTGTGCTCAGGGTGGAAGATCTTGCCCCCTGGGGCCTCAGTTTCCACACCTGTGACAGGGGGTTTCCAATGACTCCCTGTCTGCCTAACAGAGAGGCTGTGAAGGTCACAGTGTGACTGTGCTCTGTGAACTATAAAGTGCCCCAAAGGGTTGTGATTTTTAGCCATTGGGTCAGGAGCTTTGTGAGACGTCACTGACCATAACTGCTATGAAGATGAAAGGCTGTGACACGTCTGCACACACCCTCTGCCTTGCTACCCAGAACTGAGCTGGTCTGGGTGAATTCACCCCCAGCACTGGGTGTCTCTGGCTGGGACTACAGGACAGACTGTGTGCATGTGCATCCAGAGGTGGGAGGTTTGCTCTGCTTCCTCCTGTGGGCAGGCAGCTCCAGGAGATGCCCCCGGAGGCTCCATGGACACTCCTTCAGAACTAGAGTAATTACAAAAGGTCAGTTGTGTCCACGTGCAAAGAACTTTAGTTTGCCTGACTACCCACCCAGCTCATGGGCTCCTCAAAGTCCCCTGGGGAGGCAGAGCTGTCAGTTGCCCTTCATAGGACAGGAGATGAGACATAGTCCATAGTTGGGCTGGTGGGCAGCAAGGAGTGGAGGGGCCTCTAGTGGAAGGCCCTTCACCAAGAAGAATGGACCAGGAGCCAGAAACAGGCTCCTGGGTGAGCTGGATGGGAAGCTGACTGCTTCCAGGGATGCTGCCCCTGCTAGACCCAGCACAGGCCCTGGTGGTGGAGGACAGGCTCTGGGACAGACTTTTGGGTCACTACCAGGTCTCTGTGCCTTGACACACAGTGTTCTGTCGTGGCCACTGGTCTCAGGTGGCTGTAAGTGTCCATTTAAATTAATAGTTAATAACCTTAAATTAATAAAAGTAAAATCAAATTTAAAAATTCAGATCCTCAGGCGCACCACCTTCTAGGAGCTCAGTAGCCATGGTGGCTGGTGGCCCATGTGGGGAAGTAGACAGACTCTGTGCCCCCAGCAGTCCTACTGGCGGGGGCCATCCCAAGGCTGACGGTCCCAGGAAGCTGCGGAGAGGAACAGGGCAAGGAGTGGGCCTGTCTCCTGACCGTAGTTGCCTCCTCATGCTGTGGGTTAGGGAAACACCCCTCCCCATCAGAAAGTTGGGTGCAAATTCAGAGAGCTCTGGGAGACATAAGAAGGGGCTGAGCCCAGGGCCAGACACAACCTTGTCCAGTACAGTGGGCCCTTTCGCTTTTCAGAATCTGGGATATTAACCAGAAGACCTTCTACCTGAGGAACAACCAGCTAGTTGCCGGATATTTGCAAGGACCAAATACGAAACTAGAAGGTGAATGGCTGCCAGGAACACCAATGTGTAGGCACTGGATCCCGGCCTGGGTCTGCAGCACTGTGGCTCTTGATCCCACTGGGGAGGCTGGGCCACTGGAGGGCACTGTTGAGGGCAGGGAGGGGGAGATATAGCTGAGGAGCCTCCACCTGCAGGCACCGTGGTCACTGGGCAACAGCTCATGTGAAGGGGTAGGGGAAGGCGGGGGCAGAAAGCTAGGTCAAGCCTTGCCTTCCTCCTGCTTTCAGTCAGCTCCTGAATCCCTGTGGTTTAAACTCTTACTCACTCCCACAGTGAACACAGCACACACAGCTGGGCTGGGTACCTTCCTTGTGCACACAATTAACAAGTTCCGGGGCAGGTCCCAAATAAGCCAGAGATGGACTCGGGCAGCCACCCCAGCCTATGCCTCAGTTTCCCTTTAGTACCATGAGGGCGGACAGATGACGTGGTGGGAGAGCGCCAGCACTGGCCTTCTGGGATGCTTACATGGCATCCCCTCCATTTCCTCCCTCTGCCTGCCCTGCTCTCCACGCTCCTCCCCTACCCCCTTGCCTCGAGAACAAGACCCAACTTTCCAGTCCTGGTATTGCTCCTAATAAACACACTGAAGTGAGGCCCAAGACATTGAGGGGAGAGGCAGGTTCAGAGCTGACAAGCCCTGGGGTCCCTCTCAGTACCTCATGTGTGCTTTTCCCTGCCCATGAGCAGCACACCTTGACCTGGCATGCAGATAGCTGGGGATGGAGGGAAGATAGACATCAGGTGGAGCAGAACCTAGGTGACTTCGTCTGGAGGAGCAGCTAGGTGACTACTCTTGGTTGGATCTTCTGCTTGGATGCAGACCAGAAAGATGAGCCCACAGTCCTTAAGAACTTGGGTTTAGTTAGGACAGAGGAGCCCTGGGAAGCACCCAGACTCTCTCCATCAGCATCTCCTCTTATCCACAAGCTGACCTTGCCCTCTGCTCTTCCCCAGAGAAGATAGACGTGGTGCCTGTTGAGCCCCATGCTGTGCTCCTGGGCATCCATGGCGGGAAGCTATGCCTGGCCTGTGTCAAGGTTGGCGATGAGATCCGGCTCCAGCTGGAGGTAAGCACCTGCCTGGTAACAGCCACCCCAACCAGGGCCTGCATGTGCTCCTTCTGTGGGCTGTCTGGGGTCCACTGGGCTATTCTGTTTCACGTGGGGTGGCTGGGCCTATCCTGCAGGTGCATCCAGCAGGGAGCTCAGCTGCTGGCTTCTAACAGGGATTATTCCCAAATCACACACTTATTAAATGTCTGCTTGTATCACACTGCTCATGTCCCCTTGGCCAAAGTCTGTCATGTGGCTGAGTCTGCCTCAGTGGGGGAGGGAACTACATAGGGGTGGGTACCAGGAGGAGGCTCATTTGGGGACCTGGGTCTCTGGGTGCCAAGGGCCTCCAACCCACAATGAGTAGGCCTCTTTCAATAAAGCCTCATGTAGATCTCTCTCTCCCAGTCCTTGTCTACTCAGACTCATGGGCTGGCATGCCATCGGGCCCTGCACTTCTTAGTCCCATTGTTCACAGGCTGCCCTCAGAACAGATGGCTCTGTCTCGGGAGAGCACTGGGACACATCTTAACCGAAATATAATCTTAGCCCAGTGGCCATACTGTGGCACTGTCCCATCACTCTACTTGTGGCAGGGCGACTGCCAGCTGTGTGGAGTTGGGATGGCGATGTCGAATGGGCTACGATGCTCTGCCCACCTTCTGCAGTGTCCCCTCCTTGGAGGCACAGATCCAACAGAGCTCAGCCTTCACAGGCCTGGGCCCCCACTGATAGGACCGTGTGTTCACTAAACTTTCTGAGCCCTGGCCAGAGTGGCCAGATTTTCCCAAGCCAAAGTGTGTCCGTGGGCTGTGCCGTCTCCCACAGGCGCGCCAGTCAGCATCCCCCCTAGCACATCCTGGGCAGCCTGAGGCCCCTGTGGTGGGTGGAGGGGCAGGTGGCACAGGAGCCCTCACCTGCTCACCTCTTGGCTTCCAGGAAGTCAACATCACTGACCTGAGCAAGACTACGGAGCAGAATAAGCGCTTCACCTTCATCCGCTCCGACAGCGGCCCCACTACCACCTTTGAGTCTGCCGCCTGCCCAGGCTGGTTCCTCTGCACGGCCCTGGAGGCCGACCAGCCCGTCAGCCTCACCAACACTCCTCGGGAGGCCGTCAGGGTCACCAAGTTCTACTTCCAGCAGGACTAGCAGTGCTGTCACCCTTCCCTCGGCCAGCACATGCGGGTTCCAGATGCCCCTCTGTCCTGCCCAGGGTCCCGGCTTGGTGGAGTCCGGGGAGCAGCTGTGCAGGTGGGCCCCCTAAAGGAATTGAGGAGCCTAGTATTCAACTATGTCTGCAGCCCCTCAGCAGCTGCAACCTTCATGCTGCCCCGAGTGGTCTCTCTAAATAGCAACTGGAACCCCAGTGTGGCTCCACGCCCTTCTTGCAGCATCACCTGTGCCTTCGACAGCACCTGGACACCCTCTGCTCCCCCTTCCCAGCTTCCCGCCTGCCCACTGTCCATGCCCAGGTCCCAGAAGCCACCCACTCACTTCCCACCAAGTGGCTCCCAAACCCTATTTGCCAACCTTGGGATAGCAGTGCTTTTAGGGTCTGTGGCCAAATGAAAAATAAGGATTTCACCGTATTTCCAAAGCCCACTGTATCCAATTTTAAAAGAGCTTTCTTTGGGGATTGTGCCCTTTCTGGAAGAGGGTGGGAGAGCAAAACATCCATGTGTTTGAGAAAAATTTTGATGAAAACAAATCTTTTTGGTTTCTTTCTTATTGTTGTAATACCTTAACTGGTAAAATGAGAAGTTAATGTACCAGGGTCCCTAATTTTTTTTTTGAGATGATCTTGTAAGTCTGGACCCCACTGCCCAGCCCAAGCACCATATGGTCCAAGTCTCCCCCAGCAGCTGGCAGTGCCCCAGCATAGCTTGCCCCAGTCCTCCTCCCTCCCAAGGTGAGAGCACTTCCATACAGAGGCTGGTCAGAGATGCCTGGCATCTGGGTACTGCCAGGCTGGAGCAGGGAAGGGGATTTGAGTGTGTGTCTCAGGTGCTTGCAGGGCTGAGTGTGTGCTGGCCCTTTAAGTGCTGCCTGTATCCAGTGGGAAGTTCCCTGTTCCCCATCACTTAAACTCTGTTTTAAATAAAACCTTAAAAATGCATCAACTTTGCTGTGTCCATGGTCCCTGACTCAGGGCAGAGAGTGCTGGGAAATAGGATCTCCAAAGAGTACATTGCATTTGGCTCATAAGGTGGGTGTGCTAGATCCTAAGAATGACTGCTCCTCAGATTTCCCTCAGTTAATAATCAGGCGAGTGGGGCGTGCATCTCAATCCTGCCTAGGGTCCTGGACTTAAGCCCCAACTGGGTTGGCTGCTTGGTCCAGGAGAGTGGTGGCTTAGATCTGGTTCCAAAGAAGGCTCCTTGAGTTCCTCTCTCAAGTGCCTGGGAAGGAGCCTCACCTCACTCTGTTAATAAACTCGCCTTCCTACCCAGCTTTATTTGAGGAGGAGCTCTTATTGCTAAGAACAAAATATATTCAGCAGGTTAAAAGGCAACTGATTGGAGAAAATCGTCACGATGATACTGTCTAGGTATCAGGTCCTGTGTGTGATGACAATGAGGCCAAGGAGGTTGGCCATATCAGTTTCTCTCCCTTCTGCAAGAAGGGAACTATACAAGGATGAACTGAGATGATGCAGGTGAAATGCTGTGTGTGATAAAAGGGTGTGGGGGGTTGATGTCTTTAGTCCTGATGAAAGGGGGAAGTTCAAGACAGAAACCCTTCAAGGCTGACCGGTTACAGTCACAGCGAACACATGACTCTGCAGCCATCCTGCCCTTCAGAGGCTTATGCGATGAGGTTAGTTCAAGGCGAGACAGGAAGCAGCCACACACGCAAGCCCTGGGACTCTGGAGCCACTTGCTATCTGCATGTGTGCCCCTGGATGAGATAAGGTCTTGGAGCTTCATTCTCCTCATTGCTAAATGCAGATAACCTATAGTGAATGCAAAGGACTGCATGACCTCATTTAACCTTTGCAACCACCTTCTGTAGTAGGCAGTAATATGATTTCTACTAGTATTGATGCTGGAAGAGTCAGCTCTCAAAGCAATCCACTTTAAAGCCTTGTTGCTCAAAGTGTGGTCCCCAGACCAGCAGCAGCAGCAGCAGCATTCGGAGAGTTAAAATGCAAGACCTCATACCAGCCTCACTGACAGGATCTAATCCTAACCAGTCTCCAGGTGATTCTACATGGGTTAAAATGTGAGAAGCTCAGTCTAAAGCACAGCACCTCCCACAAGCTCACTGCCGACACCAAGACCTCCCCTTTAGCGCCTCCTAGCTCAGGCGCAGTATTCTTCAGGGCAGGAGAAGCCGTGAGCTGTTGTCATCCTCAGACACTGGTCCACACAGGCAGGAGTTTCCGTTTTCTTCTGTGATGCATCTCGGGTACCCAGATGAGTATGCAGTATGGCCTGGGTGCTCAGTAAATATTTGATGACTAAATGAATTGGCCACTCATAAGTCCATAGAAATGAATGTACTACTTGGGTCAGAAAATTTGAGAAGACAGGGGTCTTGGGCTAGCAGAGTTTTTCAGGAAGACTGGAAAAGGGGAAAAGCCCAGATATAGGTGGTTCCCAGGACCTGGGGCTGTCAGGGAATGAAGTGTGAGCATAAGGGGGCAATGGCAGACTCCAGCTTGCTGGGTGATGCTTTCACAGGCTATTTTGTGTGTGTGTGGTGGGGGCTCACAGTAGGAATCTGGCCAGTCAGTGGTGATTGCTGCTTAGAGGAGAGAAGGGCACAGGGTTGGGGAGGAGAATGGGAAAGGGGGGCCTGTGTGTCTGGGTGATGCACTTAGCAGCACAGTGGGAATCT
The DNA here is from genome assembly GCA_011751065.1 of Lasiurus cinereus. Lineage (NCBI taxonomy): Eukaryota > Metazoa > Chordata > Mammalia > Chiroptera > Vespertilionidae > Lasiurus > Lasiurus cinereus. The sequence continues at coordinate 12,060,804 of JAAGEH010000041.1, read as the reverse complement.
CGGGGACATGGGGTGCCAAAGGAGAGCAGAGCTTGGGGGCTTTCTGACCTGGGATTATCCTTGGCTGGCAGATGTTGGGTACAGTTTTGTGGGAAATATAAAGCAGGAATGCTCTAAATGGCTAAAAATCTGCTTGTTTGGGTGATGTTTAAAACAATTGGATGTGGACAGATTTGAGTTTGGCATCGGATAGACTACTGAGCCTGAATTAACTACCCAGGGTTGGTACGCAGAAGCATCTATTTGCTCACTGGCGTAACTCAGGGCTTGGGACATGGCCAGGATCCTAGGCCTGGGCAGCATGCTACAGCAGGGCTTCTGTACAATTAGGAGGGGTGTGCAAGGGTGACAGGAGGTAGGAGAAAACACAGAGAGGCAAGGTGGACAAGCATTTCAGAGGAAGGTGACCTTCTTGTCACTTCAAGGCCTGACCACACAATAATAATGCCACAGAATCAGAGAACAGTCCAAACAACAGTTTGAAACTGGATACACAGCACTCCAGTCTTCAACGCATTCCAGCCCAGTTAGGGCTTCCCCACCAACCAGTGAGGTGACCTTGGTCAGGCAACCTCCTTTGTCTAGACCTCTATGTCCCATTCAAAAAGTAGGGCATTCGACTAGATCTGAGTTCTCATTAAGCTCACCTGCAAGTTTTAAAAAATGATGCCAGTGCCCAAGCCCCGACCCCAGGACTGGCTTCTGGGTGTTGGAGGATAAAGCCAGGATATCAGCATGATAGGGCCCATATCCTGAGACCAGGTGGCTCTAGACTCAATGACCTTGAGGTCAAATCCTCCCAGCTGCTCCCTCAGGCCCCCCACCTGGAGCTTCTGCAAATGCAAAGCAGGGAGACAGTCCTTTATTACATAGAAAGGTTCTTCCAAATCACAGTGTATTCTAACTACCCTTTAGTTTGGGCTGATGGCAGAAGAAGATTTTCCACTTTCTCAGTCACAAGGCTGGTTAAGACACACTTTGAGCTTCACTTTTTCTTTTCTTTTTTTTTTGGCAAAAATTGTGCTATAATAACAGGTATTTAAGTTGTGGTTAAAATCTTGCAAATCTTGAGAAAACCAAATAGTTTTGTGTTTTTTCCTTCACATAATGATGAAATTTCTAAGTCCTGATGGCAAATCGCAGCATGCTTGATAATAAGCCCAGTGCCCGGAAAGGCTGAAGAGATAGTGAAAGACATATGGGTGTTTTTTAGCCTCAAACTAAAAAAGTTTGACTAGAAGGATGGTCAACTTCCAGAAGAACATGTGGCCTCTGGGTTTTCTGCAGCATCAAGTGTGTGGGGATAAAAGGCAGTTCAAGAATTGGCCAGAATGGGCCAGATGGCAGCAGAGTAGGCAAAGTTACACTAACCTCCTCCCAGGGCCAATCAACTTGAGTACTCATCTAAAGACTAGCTAAACAGAGGCCTTAGAAGTAAGGATTTACAGAGGAACCTGCATGGAGACTGGCCCTGCACCCATAGGTGGCAGGTAAGAGTCCAGAGGGCTACCTGAAGAGGATTCTGATGAAGGAGCAAAGAGTCTCAGCCCCATGCCAGGGGACCCTAATCAAGAGCACTAGAGCTGGTAAGAGGAGCCCACACAATATCAGGCTATAAAACTCAGAGGCAAGTCCACCAGTCCTGGTGAGAAAAGGGTGGCTCTCTTGAAGGGCCAGTGCATAGAATCTTAGTTGAGACACTCACCCTCACTTCTAGCAGGGGATGGCCACTCAGAGTGAACTCGTGTCATAAGAGAGAAGTTGAGCCCTTGGTGGGGCACAGTGGTTAGAACGTCAGCCTGTGTACCAAAGGGTGTAGGGTTTGATCCCTAGTCAAGGGCATATACCTGGGTTGCAGGTTCAATTCCCAGCCCCTGGTCAGAGCACTTGTGGGAGGCAACTAGTCAATGTATCTCTCTTACATTAATGTTTCTCTCTCTCTCTCTCTTTCTCTCTCTCTCTCTCTCTCTCTCTCTCTCTCTCTCTCTCTCCCTCCCCCCCACCCTTTCTCTCTTCCACTGTTTCTAAAAAGAAAATGAAAAAACAAACAAACAAACAAACAAAAAACAATTGGGTGAGGATTAACCAAAGAACAAAAACAAAACAAACAAACAAATAAAAAAGGGAAAAAGTGAGTTGTGTGGCTGTGGGGAGAGGGCTGGTGTGACAGCAGCAAGTGTCCCTGTACTGGGTTTCTCTCCCACACCACCCACAGATGTCATCTTTCCCGGGTCAAGCATTCCCTCCATACAACATCAACCTGAGGAGTGGTAATAGCTCCTCCGTGCTGACTTCTGGAGGACTTACCCTGCAAGGATCACTCCCAGTGAAAAGTTCTTTGGAGGACTCCAGCATGAGCCTGCATGCAGACCTTGTTGAGGAACTCTCAAGGAGGGTTGGGCAGGCTTGAACAGTGCCAAAATCACGTGAAAAGAGATTGAGGGTGAGGTGAGGGCCATTGTTTTTTCACTGTGCCTGAGTGTGCCTCCATTCCTGTAAGAAACTCTGGTCTAATTTAGCCCATTGAACTCTGTTGGCCTCATCCTAATGACTCCCGGAGACCCTGTCCTATCATAAAGGTCTGCAGGTCCCTTTGGTGGGGTCTGGCTTTGGTGCACCCTGAGTCTTTTGCTGAGTGGCCTCAGACCAAGCACTGGAACTGAGTTTGAATCTTTAGCAACCTGGTGAACACAACACACCCACACCTGATGACTCAATGGGAACCTATCTCATGCAACTCACACACCATCAGAGACTCTTCCAGTGACTGAGCCTAACAGGCAGCAGACAGGCAAATGCGGATCTCTAGGTACCTTGAGCTTTTTGCTGATCTGCTCTTGAGCTTAGAGCTGGTGGAAACCAGCCTCAGTATGTAGATTGGTCCTCTCATGTGCATCCAGCTCCAACAGAGACAGCCACAAACTGTGGATTGTTTGATAGCCCAAGGCAGGCTACAGACAGTATCTGTCATTGACCTGTACTGGGGTCCCTTTCAAGAGGCCCCAGAACCAACATTCATGGTGGTGAACTTCAGACCACACCAGATCCAATTAGCTCCACAAGTGGAATAGCCAAAGGGAGAGTTTGGCAGGTATCAAAATCTACTGGAGCAAATTCTGCCTCATAGGGTCAGCCCCACACAGCAGCTCACACATTATAGTTGGGATCAATTCTCATAGTCAGCCAGCCTCAGGGTCAACCCCATCCACAGACAGGGCAATAGTAATCAAGACTCATCTACAATAGTAGGGCTCACATAACCCACACAAGAGACTTTCTTGGAGTACCTAGCTCAGGTGATCAGGGAGATTGCACCACCAAGCCTCATAAGACATCTACTACAGAAGGCCATCATACAAAGACTGGGAGACATAGCAGATCTACCTAGTACATAGAAACAAATACAGAATGGCAGCCAAAATGGGGAGACAGAGAAACATGTCTCAAATGAAACACACACACGCACACACACACACAAAAAAAAAAAAAATCAGGAGAAATCCACAGTAAAAGAACTAAATGCAATGGAGGCAAGCAAGCTACTAAATATGAAGTTCAAAATAATGGTTATAAGGATGTTAACGTAATTTAGGGTAAGAATATATTAAACAGTGAGAACTTAAGAGATGTAAGCATAAAAAAGGATATAGAAACCATAAAAAATAACCAGTCAGAAGTGAAGAATACATTAATTGAGATGAAAAATACACCAGAAAGACTCAATAGCAGTTTAGACAAAGTAGATAATTAAATCAGCAGTTTGGAAGACAAGGTAGCAGAAAACACCCAAACAGAGCAGAAAAAAAAAAAAAGAATTAAAAAAAAAGAGTATTCTAATCCTGTCCAGATAGTTGGTTTGAAAGTCACCCTAATATGCCAAGGTTGTGGGTTCTATCCATGGGTCAGGGTGCATACAAGAATCAACTAATGAATAAATAATAAATTGAACAATAAATCGATGTTTATTTCTCTCTTTCTCAAATCAATCAATCAATCACATTAAAAAAATAGGATACTCTAAGGAACCTCTGGGACAACATCAAGCATAATGACATCTGCATCATAAGGTTACCAGAAGAAGAGGAGAGGTAGCAACCTATTTGAAGAAATAATGACTGAAAACTTCCCTAACTTGGACACATAAGTCCAGGAAGTGCAGAGAGTCCCCCCAAAAAGGTCCACAATGAGACATATCACAATTAAAATGGCAAAGGTGAAGGACAGAGAGAATTTTAGATAGACAGTTATCTACAATGGAGCTTCTGTAATACTATCAGCTGACTTCTCAAAAGAAACTTTTCAGGCCAGAAACAATTGGCATGAAATATTCACAGTGATGAAAAGCATGGATCTACAACTCTACCCAGAAAGGCTATCATTTAAAATTGGAAAAGAAATAAAGAGCTTCCCAGATAAGAAAAGTTAAAGGAGTTCATCACCAACAAGCTAGTATTGTAAGAAATGTTAAAGGGACTTCTATAAGAAGAAAAAGGAAAAAAAAAAGGAGCATAATTATAAATAATAAAATGGCAATAAATACGTACCTATCAACAGTCACTTGAAATGTAAACAGTTTAAATGCTCCAAGAAAAAAGAGACATAGGTTAGCTGAATAGATAAGAAAATAAGATCTATATATATGTTGTTTATAAGAGACCCACCATGGAATGAAAGATACACACAGACTGAAAGTAAAGGTATGGAAAAAGATATTCCATGCAAATAAAAATTACACATAAAAGCTGAAGTAGTAATATTAATATCAGACAAAGTAGACTTTTTTTAAAAAAGGATATAATAAGAGAAAAAGAAGATCATTACACAATGATAAAGGGAGCAAACCAACAATAGGATGTAATCCTTATAAACATTTATGTACCCAACATATGAGCACCTAAATATATAAAGCAAATACTGATAGACATAAAGAGAGATATCAAAGTACTATAGTCATAGTAGGGGTCTTTAATACCCATTACATTTTTTACTTTCCAGATGAAAGTATCAACAATGAAACAGGGGCCTTAAATGACACATTACACCAAATGGATTTAATTAATATTTTCAGAGCATTATAACCCAAAACTACAGAAAATACATTTTTTTCAAGTGCACATAGAGCATTTTCCAGGATAGACCACATGTTAGGCCATAAGACAAGCCTCAATAAATTAAAGAAAACTGACATCATTTCATGCATCTTTTCCAACCACAATAGTACGAAATTAGAAATCAATCATAAGAAAAAAAACTAAAAAACATACAAACACATGCAAGTTAAATCACATGTTACTAAATTATCAATGGATTAACAATGAGAACAAGGAAAAAATCAAAGGCTACCTTGAGACAAATGAAAATGGAAACAAAACAACCCCAAATCTATGGAACACTGCAAAAGCAGACCTACAAAGGAAATTCATAGCAATATAGGACTACCTCAAGAAATTTAAAAAATTTCAAATTAACAATCTATACTTATTCTTAAAGGAACTAGAAAAAGAAAGCTCAGAGTGAGTAGAGGAAGGAAATAAGATCAGAGCAGAAAGAAAAGAAACTGAATCTAAGAAAACAAAACAAAACAAAACAAAAAAATAAATGAAACTAAGATCTGGCTCTTTGAAAACAAAACAAAACAAAAGGTTGATAATCTTTTAATTATACTAATCAACAAAGAGAGAGAGAGGACCAAATAAATAAAATTAGAAATAAAAGAGAAGTAACTGACACCAAAAAAATACAAAGAATTATAAGAAAATACAAAATGTCCAAATTGAAAAGGAAGAGGTGTAACTGTCATTATTTGCTAATGACATGATCCTACATATAGATAATTCTGAAGATTCCACCAAAAAACCACAACTAGAACTGACTTCTGAATTCAGTAAACTAGCAGGATACAAGATATATATTCAGAAATCAGTTGCATTTTTATACACCAATAATAAACTATTGGAAAGAGAAACTAAGAAAACAATTCCATTTTCAGTTACATAAAAACCCTTGAAATAAATTTAACCAAGGAAGTAAAAGACGTGTACTCAAAAAATTATAACACATTGAAGAAAGAAATCAAAGAAGATACTAATAATTGGAAGCATTACTGTGCTCATAGAGAGAAAGCATGAACAAATGTCCATACTATCCAAAGCAATCTATAGATTCAACACAATTCCTATCAAAATACCAATGGCATTTTTCATAGAACTAGACAAATAGCCCAAAAATTTATATGGAAACACGAAAGACCCCAATAGCAACAACAATCTTTAAAAAGAACAAAGCAGGAGGTATCACATTACATGATAATAAAATATACTATAAGGCTACAGCAATCGAAACTAGTTCTGGCATAAAAACAGACACATAGATCAACAGAACAGAATAGAAAGCCCAACCTTATCCAGTTTTGCTCAGTGGAAAGAGCATTGGCCTATGGACTGAAAGGTCCCTGGTTTGATACCAGTCAAAGGGCATACATATGTCTGGGGTTGCAGGCTCAATCCCCAGTAGGGGACATGTAGGAGATAGACAATCAATGATTTTCTCTTATCATTGTTTCTATCTCTCTCTCTCTCTCTCCCTTCCTATCTGATATCAATACAAATATATTTTTTTTAAAAAGAATAGAAAGCTCAGAAGTAAACCCACACCTATATGGTCAATTAAGCTATGACAAAGGAAGCAAGAACATACAATGTGGTTAAGATAGTCTATTCAAGAAATGGTGTTGGGAAAATTGGACAGATACATGCAAAGAAATGAAACCAGATCACCTTCTTGCACCTTCTGCAAGAATAAATTAAAATGTATTAAAGACTTAAATGTATGAACTGAAACCATAAAACTTCTAAAAGAAAATATAGTCAGTAAAATCTCAGACATTTCTCATAGCAATATTTTTTTCTAACATATCTCCTCAGTCTAGGGAAACAAAAGAAAAAAATAAATTAATGGACTACATCAAACGAAAATGTTTTTGCATAGCAAGGAAAACCATCAACAAAAGGAAAAGACAGCCTACTAAATGGAAGAACATATTCACCTATGATACATTCAATAGAGGATTAATATCTAAAATTGATAAAGAAATCTGAAAACTCAGCCTCAGAGAAACAAACAATCCAATTAAAAGTGGGCAAAAGACCTGAATAGATACTTCTCCAAAGAGGACATACAGCTTGCCAATGGACATATGAAAAGATCCTCAATATCACTAATCATAAGAGAAATGCAAATCAAAACCACAATAGGATACCACCTTACACCTGTCAGAAAAACTATCCCTAATAAATCAACACACAACAAGTGTTGGTGAGGATGTGGAGAAAAGGGAATCCTGGTGCATTGTTGGTGGGAATGGAGACTGGTGTGGCCACTATGGAATAAAGTGTAGTGATTCCTCAAAAATTAAAAATAGAAATTCCTACTTCTGGATGTTTATTTGAAAAAAAAACCCCACCTGAAACAATAATTCAAAATTATATATGCAAAATACCAATTGGCTTCTTTAGCATGCCCCCATAGAGAATCAAGCCCACAACTCAAGCAAGTGCCCCTACTGGGAATTGAACCGGCAACCTTTTGATGACCTAACCAACTGGGCCAAGATATGGAAGCAACCCAAGTGCCCATCAATAGAGGACTGGATAAAGAAGATGTGGTACATACTATATACAATGGAATATTATTCATCATAAAACAAGAATGAAGTATTACCATTTGAGCAGCATGAATGGCTAAATAAAATAAGCCAGAGAAAGACAAATACAATATGCTTTCACTTATATTTGGAATACAAAAAACAAAATAAATGGACAAAATAGAAATAGACTTATAGATATAGAGAAAAAAACTGATAGAGCCAGAGGGAAAGTGCTTGGGGAAACAGGATAAAAAAACAAAATGGTGATAAATTAAGAAGTACTAATTGGGGTTGTAAATTAAAGCATAGAGAATACAGTTAACAATATTGTAATAACTATGTATGGTGTCAGGTGGGCACCTGAATTATCTGAGAAAACACTTTGTAACCCACATGATTGTTTACCTTCTGTATTGTACACCTCAAACTAATTTTTAAAAAGTGTTGAATGCAAACTATAATCCAAACATAAAATTAAGCAATAATGTCCACCAAGGGTTAGCATTTTCCTTATGATAATCCACTTGCAGGCCTTTCCTCTCTGCTCCATGGAACCTCCTGCCTGGATAGTTGAAACGTGGAATTACCACACACACACACACACCTGGAAGAATACATGTCCACCTTTCCCGAACTCAGCACAGGAACCCCAGGACCATGCCTGCACGGGAAACATGCCCTTTATCCTGCTGGCTGTTGGTGGATGGAGCTCACAGAAGACAAACAGGTTCATTGGTTGATCTCTTCACACTCACCCTCCCCTGCCTTATCCCTAAGGTTCAACAGTCTGTTCCATGCTTCCATGTCTCTTGATCTATTTTGTTCGTCAGTTTATTTTGTTCATTAGATTCCACATATGAGGTAGATCTTTCTCTGATTGGTTATATGCATAACCCATGGACTCAGACAATGGGATGGTGAGGTCTTGGGTTGGGGGTGGGAGCAGGCTAGAAGAAGTGAAAGGAGGAGGGAAGGGGAATTTATGTAATTCTTTCAACAATAAAGATTTTTTTTTTAAAAAAGTCAAACAAAAAGGCCAAGACACTCAATGCAGTGAGGACTGAATATAAGGGAACAGCCATGCCAAGCCTGTCCAGTGGAGTCGGAGCAGAGGACGACCTGGTTGGCAGTGATCTCAAGCTGTAGTCCCTTGTTATTTTACCTTCCCTCTGAGGGTCTCCCTTTCAGGTGATGGGACTATCCATGTCCAATGTCAGGCACCCCTTCCTGAGCTGTGAGGGGGTCACTCTGGAGCCTCTTCTTTCTGGTTGGCAGTGTTCCTGGTTGGTCATGAACATTTCTGTTCCTCCTGGCTGGTGGCTTGACCATAGGAACAAGGCAAAGTCAGCAGGAGCAAACCTGCTGGGCCCAGGGGTGATGGTCAGGATTATAGTCTGTGCATGGAGTGCGGACAAGCCTCCAACACTGAAGCCTGAATCATCACTGCCCCCGCCCCACTGAGGAATGTGTGCTCTCCTTGGCACCAACTTTCCCTATTCAACCTTCAAACTCAGGCTCTTGGGAATCTTTCCTGTGGAGATGCTGAGATGGTCCCATCCCAGGCCTTAGTGACCCAGCCTGGAAACCTTCACCAGTACCATGGTCCAGACTCTGGTGTGCATGACACAATGAGGCCTTCCAAAGGCTTCATATTTGAAGGAACTAAGGTAGGAACGAAGCCTTTGCATTTTGCAACCTCCAGAGCAGCTGGCCACTCACATGAGCCTCATTAAAACTCACTCCTGCACATTCTGAAGTATGTTAACTTTGTGTACATTTCCCATTCTCTCCCCCCTGCTTAGAATTCTCCACTTTCGGAGACTCAAGGGACTTACTTCCTCCCCTTCATGGAGTTGCTGCACATACGGGGTTTCATCAGGGACGCAGTTTTTGACCACATCATCTAAGATAGCATCTACTCCCAAAGCCACCTGCACCTCTTTTACCTGCTGTCTCTGTATTTTGTTTTATTTTTATCCCTCGCAATAATACCTCTGATATGTTATGTATTTGCTTGTTTCCTTATTGACGTCTATGATGGCAGGAATTCTCCCTCACATCAGTGCCTGTCAATAATTCAGCAACCTTCCTCCCTGTGTCAGGTCCAGCAGTGGAGACAAAACACAGAGAGCCCCCAAGCATCTTATCCAGGAGTGGAACCGGTTCAAATACACAGCGTGCTTTGTAGTGTTTTCACATAGTTTCTGTTTTTGTTGTTGTTGTTGTTTGTTTTTGATCTTCCTTTTTATGTGTTGTAGGTTGAATTGGGACAATGATGATTTCTTCTCCAGGAGTGAACATGGGGGGCCCAAGGGAACTAAGGGAGTGTTTCTGTCTCCTTGTCCTGAAAACCACAAATATCTCATAGAGGTGGTGTGGAGGACTGAGTGAAAAGGAAAGGAAAGGCTGCTCATAGCAAAAACACCACGAGCTCCAATTAGAACAATGTAGGAGACTCCACTGCCCTAAACATTGGCGGCCTTGATACCCACAGTGCTGAGTCCAAAGGTCTGGCCTAGTGCCTTGTTCTCAGCCCCTCTATTTCCCTGAAGACCAGCTGCTGCTCTCCAGCCACCAGCCCCTGCAGCCCACATTTCTGTTATTTCTCCAGGAAGAAGCTCCCCTCTCAGACTTCCCCCACTAGGCAGGTCCAAGCCTACTTCTGCAAATGCAAAGGGACAAGGGCCTGTGAGCTTCTGGAAGAAAGAGTTCTCAAGTTCACTATCATCCTTAACATCACATTCTTGGGATTCCCTTGCAAACCAGACCATCACACTGTTAACCCTCCCCTGTACGTTTTTACCCCCATCTGAGACACTCAGTCAGAGTTGTGTGCTGCCCAAAGCAGGGATGACAGGAGACAGCAGCAGAGACAGCTGCTGTCCAGATGTCCAGCTTCAGGTAGAGGAGATGGCATAAAATGAAACAAAAACAAGTATCTGGGGAAAAAATGGCGGCAGAATAGAAGGACGTGTACCAAGTCTTATTCCTGAGCAGATAGAGAGAACAGCTGAGGTTTGCACTGGGAGTGTTTGTTAATGAGTTAAGGGACAGCTATACTCCAGGAGAAGATGGGGGACTGCTGGACGGGGCTCCCCTGACCGGGTAGCTCCCACTGGGTTTTTCTCCTGGAGCCTCCAACTCAGACGCAGAGATGGTAGCATCTTGAAGACAAAAGTGAATGTTAATGGAAGCCTGTAAATCTACAACTGCGGCACCCACGGAACAGCTGTGAGCCCCAGAACACTGATCCCCAATTGGCACAAACACTCAGATTCAGAAACGCTTTATACTTCATATGGAAAGGTCAGATTTAACCTGAGATAAGGAGAGAAAGAACTACATAACCAGATACCCAGAGAAGAGAGACCATGAAACAGCCCACATATGAAAGAAAAGGAATCACCAGAAAAGGAAGTAAACAAAATGGAGGTAAGAAACCTGCCAGAGTAAGAATTCAGAGAAATGGTCATAAGGTGGCTGAAAAGAATGGGAGACAAATTCAACAATATGTGTAAGAAATGAAGAAGAACCAAGAAGAAATGAAAAATGACATCACTATTGTAAAGAACTCAATAGAAAGCATCAAAAGTAGACTAGAAGAAGGAAAGGAGCACATCAGTGAGCTAGAAGATAAGGTAGGAAAAAAATACCCAAGTAGAGCAGCTTCTAGAAAAAAAAAATTAAAAAGCAGGAGGAGAGCCTAAGGGAACTTTGGGACAACACAAAACAAAACAACATCTGCATAATAGGGGTGCCAGAAGGAGAGGAAACCAAGCAAGGAATAGAAAACCTGTTTGAAGAAATAATGACAGAAAACTTCCCTGATATAGGGAAGTAAAAACCCACATAAATCCAAGAAGCTCAGAGAGTCCCAAGCAAAATGAACTTCAAAAGACCGATGCCAAGGCACATTATAATTAAATTGGCAAACACCAACGACAAAGTAAGAATCTTAAAAGTGGCCAGAGAGAGACAGAAAGTTACCTACAAAGGAACCCCCATCAGACTAGCAACTGATTTTTCAACATAAACTCATCAAGCCAGAAGGGAATGGAATGAAATATACAAAGTTATGCAAAGGAAGGGTCTGAATTCAAGACCCTGTAGCCAGCAAGGTTATCAATCAAAACTGAAGGTGAAATCAGGAGCTTCACAAACAAAAAAGGACTAAGGGAATTTATTAAGACCAAACCGGCAATGCAAGAAATGCTAAAGGGTCTGCTGTTTCAAAAAGGAATAGGAAGCAAAGAAGGAATACAGGAGTAAAGAATAAAAATGGCACCAAATAAATATCTATCAATGGTAACTTTAAATATAAATGGATTAAATGCTCCAATAAAAAGACATAGGGTAAGGGATTGGATAAGAAAACATGACCCATATATCTGCTGTCTATAAAAAACCCACCTCAGAAAAAAAGACACACACAGACTGAGGGTGAAAGGATGGAAAACAGTTTTTCAGGCAAATGGAAATGAAAAAAAAAAATCTGGGGTAACAATACTTATATCTGAAAAATTAGATCTCAAAGTGAAGGATATAACAAGAGATAAGAAAGGCCAATTCATAATACTAAAGGGAAAAATCCAACACTAAGAAATAACTCTGATAAACATATATGCACCCAAATACATAAAATAAAACTCCTGGAGGATATCAAGGGAGAGATTGACAGCATACAATCATAGTAGGAGACTTTAGTACCCCACTTATCACCATTGGACAGATCCTCTAAACAAAAAATCAGCAAAGAATCATCAATCCTAAATGACTCACTAGACCAGATGAAATTAATTGACATCTTCAGAACATTTCACCCCAAAGCCACAAAATATACATTCTTCTCAAGTGCATATGGGTCATTTTCAAAGATAGACCATATGTTGGGTAACAGGCAAAGTCTCTTCAAATTCAAGAAGATAGAAATGATATCAAGCATCTTCTCAGATCACAGTTGCATAAAACTGGAAATCAACTACAATAAAAACAATCCAAAGAAATGAAACACATGGAGACTAAACAGTATGCTGTTAAAAAATGACTGGGTAACCAGAGAGATCAAGGAAGAAATAAAAAACATCATGGTAAGAAATAAAAATTAAAATACAACAATCCAAAATCTATGGGACACAGTAAAAGCAGTCTTGAGAGGGAAGTTCATAGCTTTACAAGCCTACTGTAAAAGAAGAAACAATGGTGATTACCTAACCCTACAACTCGAAGTGCTAGAAAGAGAGCAACAAGAAAAGCCCAGTGTAAAGAGAAGGAAGGAAATAGTAAAGATCACTGCAGAGACAAACAACATAGAGACCAAAGAAACAATACTAAAGATCAACAAAGCCAAGAGTTTGTTCTTTGAAAGGATAAACAAGATTGATGAATGTCTATCCAGGCTCATCAAGAAGCAAAGAGAAAGTACCCAAATAAACAAAATAAGAAATGAAAGAGGACAGATAACAACAGACCCCAAAGAAATACAAAGAATTGTTAAAAAAAAATACTATGAAAAACTATATTCCAACAAACTGGACAACCTGAAGGTAAAGAACATATTCCTAGTAAAATATAATCTTCCAAAACTCAATTAGGAAGAATCTAAACATCTCAATAGGCCAATAACTATGGAAGACATTGAAGCAGTTATCACAAAGCTTCCAGCAAACCAAAGCCCAGGGCCAGATGGCTACACAGGGGAGTTTTATCAAACATTCAAGGAAGAACTAAAACATCTCCCCTCAAACTATTCCAAAAAATTCAAGAAGAATGAATACTTCCAAGCACCTTCTATGAAGCCAGCATCACCCTAATACCAAAACAGATAAATAGAACACAATGAAAGAGGATTACAGGCCAATATCCCTCAGGAATATAGATGCCAAAATTCTCAACAAAATTCTAGCAAATCGAAACCAGCAGTATATCAGAAAGGTCATACACCATGACCAAGTAGGACTTATCCCAGGAATGCAAGGATGGTACAATATCCACAAATCAATAAAAGTGCTATATCCCATAAACAAACGGAGATATAAAAATAACATAGTCATATCAATTGATGCAGGAAAAGCATTTGACAAAATCCAACACTATTTCTTGATAAAAACTCTCAACAGGGTGGGAATAGAAGGATCATACCTCAACATCATAAAAGCCATATATGATAAACCCACAGCTAGCATCATACTCAATGGGCAAAATCTAAAACCATTTCCTCTAAGAACAGGAAAAGACAGGGATGCTCACTCTCACCATTCCTGTTCAACATAGTACTGGAAATATTAGCCATTGCAATTAGACAAGAAAAAGAACGAAAAAGCATCCAAATTGGAAAAGAATAAATAAAGCTGTCCTTATTTGTAGATGACATGATATTGTACATAAAAATAAAACCTGAAAGACTCCTTCAAAAAACTAATAAACTTAATAAATGAATTCAGCAATGTAGCAGGATACAAAATTAGCACCAAGAAATCTATGGCATTTCTATACACTAATAGTGAACTTACAGAAAGAGAGACTAAAAAAGCAATTCAATTTATTATCACACCAAAAAAATTAAGATACCTAGGAATAAAGTTAACTAAGAAGGCAAAAGACCTATATGCAGAAAACTACAGGACACTAAAAAATGAGATACAGGAAGACATAAACAGATGGAAGAGCATACCTTGTGCATGGATTGGTAGAATAAACATCATTTAAATGTCCATACTACCCAAAACAATCTATAGATTCAATGCACTCCCCACTAAAATACCAACGGCATATTTCACAGATCGAGAAAGAACTCTCCAAACATTCATCTGGAACAAAAAAAGAAAGACCCCGAATAGCCACAGCAATCCCAAGAAAGAAGAATAAAGTAGGTGGGATCTCAATACCAGATTTCAAGCTGTATTACAAAGCCACTGTTCTCAAAACAGCCTAGTACTGGCACAAGAACAGACATATAGACCAATGGAATGGAATAGAATAGAGAATTCAGATATTGACTCAAACCACTATGCTCAATTAGTATTTGACAAAGGAGGCATGAACACACAATGGAGTCAAGACAGTCTCTTCAATAAATGGTGTTGGGAAAATTAGACAGATACATGCAAAAAAATGAAACTAGACCACCAACTTACACTATACACAAAAATAAACTCAAAATGGATACAGGACTTAAAAATAAGACAGGAAATCATAAAAATACTAGAGGAATCCACAAGCAGCAAAATCTCTGAAATATGCCGAAGGAACTTCTTCACTGATACTGCTCCTAGGGCAATGGAAGCTAATGAGAAAATAAACAAATGGGACTGCATCAAAATAAAAAGCTTTTTCCCAGCAAAAGAAACCATCAACAAAACAACAAGAAAGGGGGAAAATATCTCCCCAGCTCTGTACCACAAGGTGGCACTAGTATCCCCAAATAGCACTCCATACTGCCCCCAGACCCCGATTTAGAGAAGAAGCTGTGTGTGGAGATCTGGCCCCTCGCCTCCTGTCCACACTGATCAAACTCCCTAGAGAACTACTCTCTGAAGCCTATTGTTTGGGATGACAGTTTTTGTTTTGCAAATGCTTAATTAAAGGTCCCCGTTCGGTGCCCAGAACAAGGGACCCACCTGCTTCAGGTGCCTTTCCACATAGTATAGCTTGCTGCTTTGAATTTTCCACTCAACCATCCACACAAGTTTACAATGAGATTAGAACTCAGTGTTAGTCCAGACTCTGACTTCTAGCCTTGGAGCTGAATGTTGTCCTCCCCATCACCTCTGTGAGAGGGAACTTTTCCAAGCCCTCCCTAGCTATCCCATTCACCTCCTCTATCCCCATCACACTTCTAACCCTCTTTCCCCAGTTAACTCAGGAGTAAGAGAATAAAATTATATTTATTACCTTCCCACTGGCTGGTTTCAGATGCAGCCTGCGGCATTAAAATCAGGCAATAGTTCTTTTTTATTTCTTTTAACATAAACTCATTTAGTTATCACCATCAAGTTATCACCATCAAATCACGCATGGTCTCATCAGTATCAGAGGGAGTTAGGTTCTGAACCATCAAAAGCCTTTAAAGGATTTTAAGCTAAAAGATGAAAGGATTTGATTAGCACTTTCAACTGAGATATACACTGAGTGGCCAGATTATTATGATCTCTAAATGCATAATAATCTGGCCACTCAGTGTATATCCTATATAATAAAAGGCTAATATGCATATTGTCCCCTCAACTAGGAGTTCAACCTAGCAGGCAGGTCAGTCAATTGCCCATGTCCCCTCCCCCTGGCCAGGCTGGCCAGACCCCACCCATGCATGAATTCACGAAATTTGTGCACAGAGGGGTGTGTCCCTCAGCCCAGCCTGTACCCTCTCCAATCTGGGACCCCTCTAGGGATGGCTGACTACCTGTTTAGGCCTTATCCTACCGAGATTGGGCCTAGTTGGACATCTCTCTCACAATCCAGACTGCTAGCTCCCAAATACTTGCCTACCTATCTTCCTGATTGCCCCTAACTGTTTCTGCCAGCCAGCCTGATGACTTCCTAACCACTCCCCTGCCACCCTGATTAATGCCTAACTGCTCTCCTGCCAGCCCAATTGCTCCTCACTGCCATCCCCTGCCATCCTGGTCATCCCCAACTGCCCTCCCCTGTAGGCCTGGGTTTCCCCCCGCAACTGCCCTTCCCTGCAGCCCCAGTTTTCCCCAACTTCCCTTCTCTGCTTGCCTGGTCAATCCTAACTGCCATCCCCTGCTGGCCATCTTGTGCCAGCAATCTTGTGTCCACATGAGGGCAGCCATCTTTGACCACATGGGGGCAGCCATCTTGTGTGTTGGAGTGACAGTCAATTTGCATATTACTCTTTTATTAGATAGGCTACATATACACTGAGTGGCCAGATTAATATGCATTCAGAGATCATGATAATCTGGCCACTCAGTGTAATTCACAAAGAATACCACACATAACTTTAAAATATTCAGCCCATGAGTTTTGGCAAATGCAGACATTTGTGTAGCTACTACCTCACCAAAAATTCAGAATATTTCCACAACTCCTAAAAATCTGTTATGTCTCTTTCTAATCACTCTCCCTTCCCCCCAAAAGGTAACCACTGCTCTGATTTCTATCCCCACAGCTTGGCTGTGCCTGCTCTACAACTTCCTGTAGGAGGACTCATTGAGCATATACTCCTTTCATTTGACTTCTTCCTCTCAATATAATGTTGGTGGGAGTCACAAATGTTGTTGTGGAAAGTCAGATTGCTTCTTTCTCTTGCTGAGCAGTGTTCCCATTTCTGAGTGCATCATAACTGTTTCTGTGGATGTGTGGGTTCTTTCCAGTTTTTGTATATGATAAATAAAGCAGCTCTGAATACATATCCCTTAGGGCAGGCCTGCTCAGGGACATTTTACCAGAAACCAATTCCAACATGTTATAATTACAAGAGTTTCATCAAAAGGTTGGTGATACTTGGGAGCCCAACAACGGCTGAGTCACATATGTAGTTTATCTGTTGGAATGGCTAAATGGCACTTCCCCCAAAACTGAATAGGTTTGTCTCCTGCCAGACAGCTCAGAGCATCTTAATCTGCATGTTATTGCCTCCTGTTGGCCAAACACCTGAACTGCTGTAGGCTATTCCCTAAACTGACAATGCTTCTATAAGCCCTATTCTATGAAGTGTATTATCTCCACCTTGCCTTAGGACAAATTGTGTTAGTAACAAGGTCCTGAGTCAAAGGGTAGTCTTTTAGCTCCTTTAGCTGAAGATCATCTGACCCCCAATGCCTTTTAAAACTATCTTTCATCCTTGGACTCCTTATTGAATCTAGGAGCAGCTCCTTTATCCAGATTGCTGAACTCTTTGTAATGCTGGGACAAGAACCCCGGCGACATTTATTTCACATTCTCCTGAGTAAATAGCAAGGTAAGGGATGTCTGAGCTAAAAGGTAGATGTATGGTTAACTTTAAAAAAAGTGCCAAATTATTTTCCCAAGTGGTCACACAGCTTTACATCACCGAAGTGTGGAGTTATGGTTGTTTCACTTCCTTGTCAATGTTGGGTCTCCACAGTGCCTTCCTGTGGCGTTGCACTGCTGTTTTATTTCACACTGGTGACATTGAGCATCTGTCACATGCTTACTGGCCATTTGTTTATATGTTTTTGTAAAGGGTCTGTTCAGATTGTGGGGACATTATTTTAACTGAATGATTTGTTCTTTTATTTTGATTTATAGTGGCTGGATACAATTCTTCTGTCGGATATGTGTGTTGTGACTATTTTTCTCTGGATCTAGGCTTGCCTATTAATTTCCTAATGGGATATTTTGATGGACATAGTTAAAAGTTTTAAATAAATCAATTTATCAGTTGTTTTTTTATCAAGTTGTATGAAATCTTTGCCTCCCTCAAAGCTGTAAAGATCTCGTTCTGTTTTTTCCTAGGTATTTTATACTTTTCATTTATATTTAGGTCAGTTTTAAAGTGTGACACAAGGTTTATTTTCTTTTATAACAGCTTTATTGAGATATTAGTTTCATGCTACAATGTTCATCCATTTAAAGTGTACCAGTCCATGATTTTTAGTATTGTGATGGTTAATTTCAAGTGTCACTCAACTGGGCTAAGGAATACCCAGAGAGCTGACAAACACTATTCTGGATGTTGTCTATGAGGGTATTTCTGAAAGTGCTTACACTTGAATCAGTGACTGAATAAAGCAAAACCCTTCTCCCAATGGGGGTGGGCATCATCCAATTCACAGAGGCTGGAATGGAACCAAAGGGGGAAGAAGGGTAAATTTGCTTCTTTGCAGGAGTCATCAGAATCCATGAAAGGATTTGAGATGTCCACATTCTCCTGCTGTTGGTCATCAGCTTCCCTAGTTCTCAGGCCTTTGGACTCAGTCTGGGACTTACACCACCAGCCCTTCTGGCTCTCTAGCTTGCGGAAGGCATATCGTGAACCTGTGCCTATAATAAATCTCCTTTTGTATATTTCTCTATGTATCCTCTTGGTTCTAATCCTCTGGAGAACTCTGACCAACACAAGCATATTCATAGAGTTGTGCGATGCTAACCACAATCAATTTCATAATTTTTATCACCCAAAAAAGAAACCCTATATCTTTTAGCCATTACTCCCTGTTTCCCCTTTGCCCCAGTCCTAGGCAACCATTAACATACTTTCTGTCTCTATAGATTTGCCTATTCCAGACAGCCTATATAATAAAAGCCTAATATGCAAACTGTCCCCTTCATTGGTTGTTGGATCACTCGCTATGATGTGCACTGATCACCAGGGGGTGGCGCAAAACATGGCGGGCATTGATGACAAGGCGCTTTGCAGTGGGTGGCAGTGGAGGTACTCCCAGCCCCAATGGGCTTTCAGGTGAGTTGGGCCACAGCCACCAGAACTGAAGGGGCTGCTCAGACTCCCCATGGGTTCGTGCAAGAGCCAGTCTACAAGGCCTGCCAGCAAAGAGCGCACTGCCTACCCAGCTTCAATGTGGCACTGCTGCATGGCCCAGAGGCCCACTCTGCTCCCCAGCCTGTGGCATCTGGCTGAGTTCACCACATCTCTGTGTGGGGACTCGGGTGCCATGGTTCAGGAGAATGGAGGTGTACTGGGGACCCAGTGGCCCAGATGCTGCCCAGGGTCCAGAGGTCAGCTGGGACCTGCTCTTCTATGCCAGATGCTTGTGTTTTGATCACCTGTTAGACCTAGGGACCAATCTTGTGCACGAATTTTGTGCACCCAGCCTCTAGCCCTATTTAATAAAGAGGGAATATACTAATTGACTGTCATACCCTCACAAAGGAGGTGATGCCCACAGCCAATAAAGTGGGAATATGCTAATTGACTGTCACACCTTCAAAGATGGTGGCACCCAGAACCACAAGATGGCAGCACCCAGTCCCCTCAAACCCGCAGCTGCCAAGGGCTGGCCCAAGGCACAGGCAAGCCTCAGATGGCACTACCCAGACACCCAGGGACACCCAAGTCTCAGGTAATCAGGGCCAGCTGAGGCTTCAGCTGCTGGCAGTGACAGCAGCAGAGGTGTGATGGGGATGTTGCCTTCCCCTGATTGCCAGGTCACCTCCTGCCCCTGAGGGTTCCCAGACTGTGAGATGGGGCAGGTTGGGCTGAGGGATTCCCACTCCAGTGAATTTTCATGCACCAGGCCTCTAGATTTATATAAGTGGATGCATGCAACATGAGATCTTTTGTGACTGAGTCCTTTCACTTAGCATAAGGTTTTTGAAGTTAATCCATATTATAATATCATCTTGGTATGGTGGAGTAACATTCCATTGTATGGATGTACCACATGTTTATTCATTCACCAAGTAATGAACATTTCAGTTGTATTCATTTTGGGCTATTATGAATAATGCTGCTATGAAAAGTCATGTACAATTTTTATGTGGATATGTATTTTTATTTCTCTTAGGTACACATCAAAAAGTGCACTGTTGGGTCATATAACATTATGCTTAGTCCTTGAGGAACTGCCAAACTGTATTCCAAACCTGCTAGATAGTTTTATAATCCCACCAGCAATGTACGAGGGTTTCAGTTTCTCCATACTCTTCCCAACACTTGCTATTATCTTTTTTATTATTGTAGTATAAGGGATTTCTCTGATGGCTAATGATGTTGAGCATCTTTTCATATGTTTATTGGTCATTTGTGTCTCTTGTTTGGAGAAATGTCTATTAAGATCCTTTGTCCATTTTTAAGTTGGGGTGTCTTTTGTTATTTATTTTTTAGCTTTTTTCATTTTATTTATTTATTTATTTATTTATTTATTTATTTATTTATTTATTT
>JAAGEH010000041.1:11842445-12040323 GCA_011751065.1 Lasiurus cinereus | reverse complement strand
TTTATTTATTTATTTATTTATTTATTTATTTATTTATTTATTTATTTATTGTTTAAAATATTATACATAGTAGTACATGTATCTCTTTTTTTCCCCCATTGACTTTCCCCCAGCCTTCCTTACCACTTGTCCCATGCCCTCATTCCACCCTCCCTGCCCAGTGTCTTGTGTCCATTGGTTGTGCTTATATACATGCATACAAGTCCTTTGGTTGATCTCTTTCCCCCCCTCCCAACACTCTCCAGCCTTCCCACTGTAATTTGAACAGACTATGCGATGCTTTACTGCCTCTGTATCTATTTTTTTGCTTATCACGTTATAATGTTCTTTATTTTCCATAAATGAGTGAGATCATGTGGTATTTTTCTTTCATTGCCTGGCTTATTTCATTTAGCATAATGCTTTCCAGTTCCATCCATCCTACTGCAAATGATAAGAATTCCTTCTTTTTTAATAGCAGCATAGTATTCCATTGTGTAGGTGTATCATAGTTTTCTAATCCACTCACTCAGGCTGTTTCCAAATCTTAGCTATGGTGAATTGAGCTGCTATGACCATAGGGGTGCATATATCCTTTCTGATTGGTGTTTCTAGTTTCTTAGGATATATTTCTAGAAGTGGGATTACTGGGTCAAATGAGAGTTGCATTTTTAGTTTTTTGAGGAAACTCCATACTGTTCTCCACAGTGGCTGCACCAGTCTGCATTCCCACCAGCAGTGCATAAGGGTTCTTTTTTTCTCCACATACTTGCCAGCACTTGTCGTTTGTTGATCTGTTGATGATGGCCATTCTGACAGGTATGAGATTGTACCACATTGTCATTTTGATTTGCATCTCTTGAATAATTAGTGATTTTGAGCATGTTTTCATGTGTCTCTTGGCCTTCTGTCTTTGTTAAAAAAACATCTATTTATCCGTTGCCCATTTTGTTATTGGATCATTTATCTCCCTTTTATTAAGTTGTATGAGTTACCTATAAATGCTGGAGATTAAACTTTTATCAGTGATAACATTTACAAATATGTTCTCCCATACAGTGTGCTTTCTTGTTGTTTTGTTGATGGTTTCTTTTACTGTAAAAAAACTTTTTATTTATTTATTTATTTATTTATTTATTTAATATATTTTATTGATTTTTCACAGAGAGAAAGGGAGAGGGACAGAAAGTCAGAAACATCAATGAGAGAGAGACATCGATCAGCCACCTCCTGCACATCCCACACTGGAGATGTGCCCCCAAGCAAGGTACATGCCCCCAACCGGAATTGAACCTGGGACCCTTCAGTCTGCAGGCCAACGCTCTATCCACTGAGCCAAACCGGTCTCGACAAAAAAGCTTTTTATTTTGATGTAGTCTCATTTGTTTATTTTCTCATTAGCTTCCTTTGCTCAAGGTGCAGTATTGTTGAAGAAATTCTTTGGCATATAGCTGAGATTTTGCTGCCTGTGGATTCCTCTAGTATTTTTATTGTTTCCAATCTTCTGTTTTGAGTTTATTTTTGTGTATGGTGTAAGTTGGTGGTCTAGTTTCATTTTTTTGCATGTATCTGTCTAATTTTCCCAACACCATTTATTAAAGAGACTGTCTTGACTCCATTGTATGTTCATGCCTCCTTTGTCAAATACTAATTGAGTATAGTAGTTTGGGTTGATATCTGGATTCTCTATTCTATTCCATTGGTCTATATGTCTGTTCTTGTGCCAGTAACAGGCTGTTTTGAGTGGCTTTGCAATACAGTTTGAAATAGGGTATTGAGATCCCACCTACTTTTTCTTTCTCGGGATTGCTATGGCTATTCAGGGTCTTTTTTGTTTTGTTTTGTTCCAGATGAATGTTTGGAGAGTTCTTTCTAGATCTGTGAAATATGCCTCTGGTATTTTAATGAGGAGTGCAGTGAACCTATAGATTGTTTTGGGTAGTATGGACATTTTAATGATGTTGATTCTATCAATCCATGTGCAAGGTATGCTCTTCCATCTATTTACGTCTTCCGCTTTCTCTTTTTTCAATATCCTGTAGTTTTCTGCATATAGGTCTTTTGCCTTCTTAGTTAACTTTATTCCTAGGTATCTTAATTTTTTTGCTATGATGGTAAATGGGATTGCATTTCTAGTCTCCGGTTCTGTAGGTTTTCTATTGGTGTATAGAAATGTTGTAGATTTCTTGGCATTAATTTTATATCCTGCTACATTGTCAAATTCATTTATTAAGTCTAATAGTTTTATGGTGGAATCTTTCAGGTTTTTTATGTACAATGTCATGTAATTTGCTTAGAAGGACAGCTTTACTTCTTTTCCAATTTGGATGCCTTTTATTTCTTCTTCTTGTCTAATTGCAATGGCTAATACTTCCAGTATTATGTTGAACAGGAGTGGTGAGAGTGGGCATCCCTGTCTTGTTCCTGTTCTTAGGGGAAATGGTTTTAGATTTTGCCCATTGAGTATGATATTGGCTGTGAGTTGGTCATATGTGGCTTTTATTATGATCTTTTATTCCCACCTTGTTGAGAGTTTTTATCAAGAAATGGTGTTGAGTGGGAGGAGAAAATGGCGGCGGAGTAGACGGATGCGTCTGGAGCTTTGTCGCTGGGCAGAGGGAGAGAGAGCGGCTGAGAGTTGCATTGGGAGTGTTTGTTGGCAAGCTAGGAGTCAGTTGTCCTCCAGGGGAAGGCGGGGAACTGCTGGAAGGGGCTCTCCCGGCCAGGCAGCCCCACTGCCACGGGGTGTTTGTCCGCCAGAGCCACCAGCGCGAACGCGGAGCCCGAGCCATCTTGCAGTGGGAGGTGGATGTCTGCGGCGGTCTGAAGCCTTCAGCTGGGCACCCATCTAGCAGCCAGGAACCCGGGGACCCAGAACTCTGCTCTCCAATCGGCGCAGACACTTGGCGGAATCAGAGATCCACAGAGCACACGGAAAGGTCAGATTGCGCCTGACTTAAGGGGGAGGTGGATGTCTGCCGAGGTCTGAAAGCTGTGGCTGACCTAGGCACCCACAGAGCAGCCAGGACCCAGAGCGCGGCTTCCCAGGCGGCACAGACTCGCAGGCGGAGGATTCAGAGATCCACAGGGCGTGCGAAGGGTCAGAATTCGCCTGGGCCAGGGTGCGGTCTCCTACCCCCGCAGGGCAGAGACGCGCACACTGTGGGAGCCGGGCTGCGGGAAAGCTGCCTCTGGAGAGGTCCGCAGAGGTGGTCAGGGCGTGATCCCTGAGTGTGAAGGCAGATCCTCTGAGCTGTTGACAGAGGGGAGCTCTGGAAAACGACTCTTTTTTTTTTTTCTTTTTCTTTTTCTCTGGGGCAGAGGGACAACCTGGGAGTTATTGCAGTGTCCAGGCAGCAAAACCCCCACAAACCGGTTTTGGGAACCACAGAGTAGCAGGATCTGAGCACAGCCTAGAGAGGTCCTGTGCTTTGTCTCAGAGATCAATTCTGAAACACTGCCACACAATGGATGACACACAAATTGACTCTCGCATAACCACAAGAGAATAAAGAGATTAAAACACCAAGAGGGGAACACAGGGAACTGCAATACCTCCCCTACTGGGAAACAGGAGTGCCAAGCAGAATAATAGTGGAAGTGAAGGACCATTCTATTTTTCTTCATTTTTTTTCCGTTTTCCTTTTTCTTTTTTTTTTTTAATTTTTAATTCTTTATTTTTCATTTTGACATATTTTTTTAGTTCTGCCTCAATTGATTTTACCTTTATAATTATTACATTTTTGTTTTAAACTAGTATTATTAATTACTACTAGTACTTTACCGTTTTTGGAAAAAAAAGTGTCTTTTTGTTTTCTCTTTATTTTATTTCAGGATTAGAGTTCTACATTCTATTTTCATCTTCCCTTTAGCATAATTTTACTCCAACTCAACTCCACCTTTATGCCAACACTTTCCTCCTAACTTTCCCCATTTTGCTGTCTTGTTTCTCTTTCCCTTTTCCAACTTTAGATTCTCCCTATTTTTCTCTTTACCTGGTTAAAATTTCACCCCATTTATATATCTAATTTCAAATCCCCTCCTACAAGTCCACACAAACCTCTCCCCTCTTGTCTTCACTGGCCAAAAAGTTGTTTTTTCTCTATGTCCTTTTGTTGCTATTTGCCTGAAAAGTGATTATATCGATTTTTTGAAAAAATTTTTTTGAGAGATGGTTTTAGTTTATTCTCCTTGTTTTATTTTGCTTTTTGCTTGCTTTGTTTTCTACCTCTCTTTTCCCTCATCTCCCTCGATACCAGTTGCTATTTGCAATTTGCATTAATCTCTAGGTACTGGTTGCTGGCCTTTATTGGGATTAGTGACTGTTCTATTGGAGTTGTCTCCTGACATCTATATTTTGTTCCTCTTTTCTCTGTTATACACTTTCTTTTCTCTCTGACTTTTTTCTCCTCCTCTTTCCTTCTCCTTTTTCTCCTTTTTATTTTCTTATTTTATTTTATTTTATTTTATTGTTCATTTATTTATCTTTTTTTTTCCTCACTCTCCCAATTTGATTTTGGCACTTCTTTCTTTTCTTTCTTCCTCATTTTCCTCTTCTTCTTTCTCTATTTACCCCTAATTTGTCCTTCATTGGTGGTCACCTTATTTGTGATTATTAACATCTTGAATACATTTCTACTCAATGCCTTGTGTGCTGTACCTGGTCGTGTTGTAGTTTGTGCCTTTCAATCAACGTAGGAGAGAGCACTACATAACCAGACACCCAGAGAAGAAAGACCATGGTCAGAAAAAGAAACACCTCACAAAAGACAGAAAGGCAGGTTTCACCAGAAAAGAAAGTAAACGAAATAGAACCACAAATAAGCCTACCAGAGAAAGAGTTCAGAGAAATTATCATAATGTGGTTGAAAAGAATGGAAGACAAATTTGACAATATGAGTAAGAGCCAAGAGGAAATGAAGAAGAGCCAAGAGGAAGGAGGTGAACAAGCATGAAGAAGAAATGCAGAAGAAACTAGAGGAGGTACAGAATAAACAAGAAGAAATGAATAATAACATCACTGCTATAAAGAACTCAATAGAAAGCATCAAAAGTAGACTAGAAGAAGCAGAGGACCGCATCAGTGAGCTAGAAGACACGGTAGGAAAAAATACCCAAGTACAGCAGCTTCTAGAAAAAAAAGTTAAAAAGCAAGAGGAGAGTCTAAGGGAACTTTGGGATAACATGAAACAAAATAACATCTGCATGATTGGGGTTCCAGAGAGAGTGGAAACTGAACAAGGATTAGAGAACGTGTTTGAAGAAATAATGACAGAAAATTTCTCCAATATAGAAAAGAAAAAACCCACACAAATCCAAGAAGCTCACAGAGTCCCAAGCAAAATGAACCCCAACAAACCAACACCGAGGCACATCATAATTAAATTGGCAAACACCGATGACAAAGTAAGAATCTTAAAAGCAGCTAGAGAGAAACAGAAAGTTACCTACAAAGGAACCCCCATAAGACTAGCTACTGACTTCTCAACAGAAACTCGTCAGGCCAGAAGAGAATGGAATGAAATATACAAAGTCATGCAAAGGAAGGGTCTGAATCCAAGAATACTGTACCCTGCAAGACTCTCAATCAAAATTGAAGGTGAAATCAAAAGCTTCACAGGCAAAAAAGGACTAAGGGAATATATTACCACCAAACCAGCAATGCAAGAAATGTTAAAAGGTCTGCTGTAATAAAAAGAAAGAGGAAGCGAAGAAGGAAATTGGGGGTAAGGACTAAAAATGGCAACAGATAAGTACTTATCAATAATAACTTTAAATGTAAACGGATTAAATGCTCCAATCAAAAGACATAGGGTAACCGATTGGATAAGAAAACATGATCCATATATCTGCTGTCTGCAAGAAACCCACCTTAGGAAAAGAGATGCACACAGATTGAGGGTGAAGGGATGGAACATGGTATTTCAGGCAAATGGAAATGAAAAAAAAAGCTGGGGTTGCAATACTTATATCTGACAAATTAGATCTCAAAGTGAAGGACATAACAAGAGATAAAGAAGGCCACTTCATAATACTAAAGGGAACAATCCAACAAGAAGAAATAACTCTGGTAAACATATATGCACCCAATATAGGAGCACCTAAATACATAAAAAAAACTCTTGGAGGATATTAAGGGAGAGATTGACAGCAATACAATCATAGTAGGAGACTTTCATACCCCACTGTCACCATTGGACAAATCCTCTAAACAAAAAATCAGCAAAGAAACATCAATCCTAAATAACTCACTAGACCAGATGGAATTAATTGACATCTTCAGAACATTTCACCCCAAAGCCACAGAATATACATTCTTCTCCAGTGCACATGGGTCATTTTCAAAGATAGATCATATGTTGGGTCATAAGAAAAGTCTCTTCAAATTCAAGAAGATAGAAATCATATCAAGCATTCTCTCAGACCACAGTGGCATAAAACTGGAAATCAACTATAATAAACACAATAGAAAGAAATCAAACACATGGAGACTAAACAGCATGCTTTTAAACAACGACTGGGTAACCAGAGAGATCAAGGAAGAAATAAAAAACATCATGGCAACCAATGACAATGACAACACAACAATACAAAATTTATGGGACACAGTGAAAGCAGTCTTGAGACGGAAGTTCATAGCCCTACAAGCCTACTGCAAAAAACAGGAAACAATGGTAATAAATCACCTAAACCTACAACTCAAAGAGCTAGAATGTGAGCAACAAGAAAAGCCCAGTGTACTCAGAAGGAAAGAAATAGTGAAGATCAGAGCGGAGATAAACAACTTGGAGACCAAAGAAACAATCCAAAAGATCAACAAAACAAAGAGCTGGTTCTTTGAAAGGATAAACAAGATTGATGGACCCCTAGCCAGGCTCACCAAGAAGCAAAGAGAGAAGACCCAAATAAACAAAATCAGAAATGAAAGAGGAGAAATAACAACAGACCCTGTGGAAATACAAAGGATTGTTAAAAAATA
This sequence comes from Lasiurus cinereus, assembly GCA_011751065.1. Lineage (NCBI taxonomy): Eukaryota > Metazoa > Chordata > Mammalia > Chiroptera > Vespertilionidae > Lasiurus > Lasiurus cinereus. The sequence goes on along the minus strand of JAAGEH010000041.1, from coordinate 12,033,365 downwards.
CTATGAACAACTCTATTCCAACAAATTGGACAACTTGCAAGAAATGGACATTTTCCTAGAAAAATATAACCTCCCAAAACTCAATGAGGAGGAAGCCAAACATCTCAATAGTCCAATAACTATGGAAGAAATTGAAGCAGTAATCAAGAAGCTTCCAGCAAATAAATGCCCGGGTCCAGATGGCTACACAGGAGAGTTTTACCAAACATTCAAGGAAGAATTAAAACCTATCCTCCTCAGACTATTCAAAAACATTCAAGAAGAAGGAATACTACCAAACACCTTCTATGAAGCCAGCATCACCCTAATACCAAAACCAGATAAAGACAACACAATGAAAGAGAATTATAGGCCAATATCTCTCATGAACATAGATGCCAAAATCCTCAACAAAATTGTAGCAAACCGGATCCAGCAGTACATCAGAAAGATCATACACCATGACCAAGCAGGATTCATCCCAAGAATGCAGGGATGGTTCAATATCCGCAAATCAATAAATGTGATACATCACATAAACAACTTGAGAGATAAAAATCACATAGTCATATCAATTGATGCAGAAAAAGCATTTGACAAAATCCAACATCCTTTCTTGATAAAAACTCAGCAAAGTGGGAATAGAAGGATCATACCTCAACATCATAAAAGCCATATATGATAAACCCACAGCTAACATCATACTCAATGGGCAAAAACTAAAACCATTTCCCCTAAGAACAGGAACAAGACAGGGATGCCCACTCTCACCTCTCCTGTTCGACATAGTACTGGAAGTATTAGCAATTAGACAACAAGAAGAAATAAAGGGCATCCAAATTGGAAAAGAAGAAGTAAAGCTGTCCTTATTTGCAGATGACATGATATTGTACATAAAAAACCCAAAGGACTCCATTCCAAAACTAATTGACTTAAATAATGAATTCGGCAATGTAGCAGGATACAAAATTAATGCTAAGAAGTCTGTGGCATTTCTATACACTAACAGTGAAATTATAGAAAGAGAAACTAAAAAAGCAATCCCATTTACCATCGCACCAAAAAAATTAAGATACCTAGGAATAAACCTAACTAAAGAGGTAAAAGACCTTTATGCAGAAAACTACAGGACACTGCAAAAAGAGATAGAGGAAGATGTTAACAGATGGAAGAGCATACCATGCTCATGGATTGGGAGAATCAACATCATTAAAATGTCCATACTACCCAAAGCAATCTACAGATTCAACGCACTACCCATTAAAATACCAACGACATATTTCACAGACCTACAAAGAATTCTTCATAGATTCATCTGGAACAAAAAAAGACCACGGATAGCTACAGCAATTCTGAGAAAAAAGAATAAAGTAGGTGGGATCTCAATACCAGACTTCAAGCTATACTACAAAGCAACTGTTCTCAAAACAGCCTGGTACTGGCACAAGAACAGACATATAGATCAATGGAATAGAATAGAGAACCCAGATATCCACCCAAACCACTATGCTCAATTAATATTTGACAAAGGAGGCATGAACATTCAATGGAGCCAAGATAGCCTCTTCAATAAATGGTGTTGGGAAAATTGGACAGATACATGCAAAAAATTGAAACTGGACCACCAACTTACACCAAATATAAAAATAAACTCAAAATGGATACAGGACTTAAACATTAGAAGGGAAACCATAAAAATACTAGAGGAATCCACAGGCAGCACAATCTCAGATATATGCCGAAAGAACTTCTTCACTGATACTGCTCCAAAGGCAATGGAAGCTAAAGAAAAAATAAACAAACGGGACTACATCAAAATAAAAAGCTTTTGCACAGGAAAAGAAACCATCAACAAAACAACAAGAAAGATCAATGCATGGGAGAACATATTTGCAAATGCTATCACTGATAATGGTTTAATCTCCAAAATCTACAACCAACTTATACAACTTAATAAAAGGAAGATGAAGGATCCAATAAAAAAATGGGCAACGGACCTATATAGAACCTTTTCAAAAGATGACAGAAGGAAGGCCAAGAGACACATGAAAACATGTTCAAAGTCATTAATCATCCGAGAGATGCAAATCAAAACGACAATGCGATACCATCTTACACCTGTCAGAATGGCAATCATCAACAAATCAACAAACGACAAGTGTTGGCGAGGATGCGGAGAAAAAGGAACCCTTGTGCACTGTTGGTGGGAATGCAGACTGGTGCAGCCACTGTGGAGAACAGTATGGAGTTTCCTCAAAAAACTAAAAATGGATCTCCCATTTGACCCTGTAATACCACTCTTAGGAATTTATCCTAAGAAATTACAAACACCAATCAGAAAGGATTTATGCACCTCTATGTTCATAGCAGCACAATTTACAATAGCCACAATTTGGAAACAGCCTAGGTGCCCGTCAGCAGATGAGTGGATCAGAAAACTGTGGTACATCTACACAATGGAATTCTATGCAGCCATTAAAAAGAAGTAATTCTTACCATTTGCAGCAACCTGGTTGGAACTGGAGAGCCTTATGCTTAGTGAAATAAGCCAGTCAATGAAGGAGAAGCATCACATGATCGCACTCATTGGGGGATAATAAAGAACATTATAAACTGATGAACAAAAGGATAGATACAGAGACAGTAAAGCTTCAAACAGACTGTGAAATTACAGCAGGAAGATTAAAGTTAGGTGAGGTAGATAAGAGATCAATCAAAGGACTTGTATCTATGCATATAATCATAACCAATGAACATAGACACTGGGGGTTTGGGGTATGCCTGGGAGGGAGGGGGGCAATGGGGAGATATGTATAAAAAATTAATAAAAAAAAAGAAATGGTGTTGAATTTTGTCAAATGCTTTTTCTGCATCAATTGATATGACTGTGTGGATTTTATCTCTAAATTTGTTTATATGATGTATCATGTTTATTGATTTGTGGATATTGTACCATCCTTGCATACCTGGGGTAAATCCTACTTTGTCATGGTGTATGATCTTTCTGATGTACTACTAGTTCCGATTTGCTAGAATTTCTTGAGGATTTTGGCATCTATGTTCATGAGGGATATTGGCCTGTAATTCTCTTTCATTGTGTTGTCTTTATCTTGTTTTTGTATTAGGGTGATGCTGGCTTCATAGAAGGTGCTTGGAAGTGTTCATTCCTTATGAATTTTTTTGGAATAGTCTGAGAAGGATAGGTTTTAGTTCTTCCTAGAATGTTTGGTAAAACTTCCCTGTGAAGCCATCTGGCCCCAGGCTTTTCTTTGCTGGAAGCTTTTTGATGACTTCTTTAATTTCTTCCATAGTTATCAGTCTACTGAGATTTTTAGATCCTTCCTAATTGAGTTTTGGAAGGTTGTATTTTTCTAGAAACCTGTCCATTACCTCCAGGTTGTCCAGTTTGTTGGAATATAGTTTTTCATAGTATTTTTAATAATCTTTTGTATTTGGGAGGGGTCTGTTGATAACTCTCCTCTTTCATTTCTTATTTTGTTTTTTGAGACCTTTCTCTTTGCTTCTTGGTGAGTCTAGATAGACATTCATCAATCTTGTTTATGCTTTCAAAGAACAAGCTCCTGGTTTTGTTGATCTTTAGTATTTTTTGTTTCTTTGGTCTTTATGTCATTTATCTCTGCTATGATCTTTATTATTTCCTGTCTTCTGCTTACACTAGGCTTTTCTTGTTACTCTCTTTCTAACTCTTTGAGATGTATGGTTAGGTAATTTATTACCATTGTTTCTTGTTTTTTGCAGTAGGCTTGTAGGGCTATGAACTTTCCTCTCAGGACTGCTTTCACTGTGTCCCATAGATTTTGGATTGTTGTGTTTTAATTGTCATTTGTTGCCATGATTTTTTTTTAAATTTCTTCTTTGATCTCTCTGGTTACCCAGTCATTGTTTGATAGCATACTGTTTAGTATCCATGTGTTTGATTTTTTGGATTATTTTTATTGTAGTTGATTTCCAGTTTTATGTCATTGTGATCTGAGAAGATGCTTGATATGATTTCTATCTTCTGGGATTTGAAGAGACTTTGCCTGTGACCCAATATATGATCTATCTTTGAAAATGACCCATGTGCACTTGAGAAGAATGTATATTTTGTGGCTTTGGGGTGAAATGTTCTGAAAATATCAATTAATTCCATCTGGTCTAGTGAGTCATTTAGGATTGATATTTCTTTGCTGATATTTTGTTTAGAGGATTTTTCCAATGGTGATAGTGGGGTATTAAAGTCCCCCACTATGATTGTATTGCTGTCCTTCTCTCCCTTGATATCCTCTAGAAGTATTTTTATGTATTTGGGTGCTGCTGTATTGGGTGCGTATATTTTTACCAGAGTTATTTCTTCTTGTTGATTGCTCCCTTTAGTATTATGAAGTGGCTTCCTTATTTCTGATTATGTCCTTCACTTTGAGATCTAATTTGTCAGATATAAGTGTTGTTACCCCAGATTTTTTTTTTCATTTCTATTCGCCTAAAAAACCTTTCCCATCCCTTCTCCACCAGTCTGTGTGCGTCTTTTTTTCTGAGGTGCATTTCCTGTAGACAGCAGATATGTGGGTCATGTTTTCTTATACACTCAGTTACATTTGTCTTTTTAATAGGGCATTTAATCCATGTACATTTAAAGTTATTATTGATAGGTACTTGTTTGTCATGATTTTTATTCTTTACCCCCATGTTCCTTCTTCACCTCATATTTATTCTTTTTACAGAGGACCCTAAAGCATTTGCTGCATTGCTGGTTTGGTGGTAATAAATTCTCTTAGTCCTTTTTTGTCTATGAAACTTCTGATTTCACCCTGAATTTTTGATTGTTAGCCTTCCTGGGTATAGTATTCTTGGATTCAGACCCTTCCTTTGCATGACTTATATATTTTATTCCTTCCCCTTCTTGCCTGATGTGTTTCTGTTGAGAAATCAGTTGCTAGTCTGTTGGAGGTTCCTTTATAGGTAACTTTCTGTCTCTCCCTGGCCACTTTTAAGATTTTGACTTTGTCGTTGAAATTTGCCAATTTTATTATGATGTGCCTTGGTGTCGGTCTTTTGGGGTTCATTTTGCTTGGGACTCTGTGAGCTTCTTGGATTTATGTGGGTTTTTACTTCCCTATATCAGGGAAGTTTTCTGTCATTATTTCTTCAAACAGGTTTTCTATTCCTTGCTTGGTTTCCTCTTCCTATTGTGCAGATGTTGTTTTGTTTTGTGTTGTCCCAAAGTTTCCTTAGGCTCTCCTCCTGCTTTTTAATGTATTGTTTTCTTTTCTAGAAGCTTCTCTGTTTGGGTATTTTTTTCATACCTGTCTTCTAGCTCACTGATGCACTCCTCTGCTTCTTTTTGTCTACTGTTGATGCTCTCTATTGAGTTCTTTATAGCAGCAATGTCATTTTTCATTTCTTCTTGGTTCTTCTTCATTTCCTCTTACACATATTGTTGAATTTGTCTTCCATTCTTTTCAGCCACCTTATGACCATTTCTCCGAATTCTTTTTCTGTCAGGTTGCTTGCCTCCCTTTCATTTACTTCCTTTTCTGGTGATGCCTGATTTTTTTTTCATATGCAGGCTGTTCTTTGTCTCCCCACGTTCTCTCTTCTCCACATGTTTGGTTATGTAGTTCTCTCTCTCCTGCATTGATTTAAAGGCACAAACTACAACACAACAAGGCATAATGCACATGGCATTGAACACAAATGTATTCACGATACTAATAATCCCAAATAAAGGCAACCACTGGAGAAAATAGAATTAGCGGATAAGAAAGAAATAAGAATAGAAAAAAGAAGCGAAAAAAGGAGTGCAAAAATGAAATTGGGAAAAGGAAAAAAAAAGAGAGAAAAGAATGAGAATAAAAAAGAAGTTAAGAAAAAAAACTACTTATATGGGGAAAAAACTCCAATAGAACAGCCACTAATTTCAACAAATGTCAGCAATAAATATCTAGAGACGAATGCAAACTACAAACAACAACTAATATCAGGTGAGGTGAAGAAAAACAGAAGCAAATAACAAACAAAAACAAAAAGAAAAAGTGAAACAATCTCACAAACAAGCATAAAAAAACAATATATTCAACAATCAAGCAAACAACAACAAAAGGACAGGGTGAGAAAAATTTGGATTGTGAAGAGAAGAGAGAGGTGTGTATGTACTTAGAGCAGGGATTTAAAATTAGTTATATAAGTAGTTTGAAATTTTAACAGAGGGTAAAAAGAAGGAATAGGGAAAATCTAAAGCAGGAATATAATAAGAGTAACAGGACAATAAAAGGGGAAAAGTGGGAAGAGATTGTTGACATAAAGGTAAAGTTGAGATAGACTGAAATGGTGCTAAAGGAAAGAGAAAATAGAATGTAGAGCACCAATCACAAAATAAAATAGAAAATAAAATGGCACTTAAAAAAGGTAAAGTAGTAGTACTAATAATACTGGTTAAAAATAAAAGTGTAATAATTTAAAAAGTAACATCAAGTGAGAAAAAAAATAGTTTCTTAACTAAAAGATGAAAAAAAAAAGTGCAGTAGTGAAGTTCATTAACTTTCTCTACTGTTCTGTTTGGCACATCTGTTTCCTAGTCAGGACAAGTATTGAAGTTCCCTGTTCCATTGCTCCTCAGTGTTGTAGGCCATAGTCCTGATTTTCCAGCTGGCAGTACTTCATTGTTTCTTATTATCCTTTATTTGTGTTTACACAGAGCCAATTTGTGAATAAATCCCTGGGTGGCAGTGTTTCTGGATTGACCTCTGGGTCTATAGGTCTTTTCTAGCTCTTGTTTAGATATTGTTTTCCCTGTGGTACTTAATACTGGTTTGGGGAATGGGCTGCCCCAGAGCTGTTTCTCTGATCATTATTCCCCACTCTGAGCTCCAGGTTCCACAAGAACACCTTTCTCCTGCAGTCTCCCAGAGTGTCCCCAGTTGGGTGATCCTATGTATTGGGCTTAGCAATCAAAAGCAAGGATTTAAAGAGGGGGGGGAAAAAAGATCCAGAGCAAGCATGCTCTCAGGCACTGAGGTGCAAATCTGTGGAGTCTTTTTTCCCCCTTGGGTCCAAGAAGCCGGCACACTGTTAAAATCCCTATGCTGCCCTTTTATGCCCAGTTCAGCTATGGGCCGCTTTCTAGATTTCCCTTCTGTTAGAAGCCTTGTGGATCCCCTTCCACATTCATGGATCACTCCAGCCCCAAGTTATGCAGTTTCTTTCTCCTGCCCAGACCACAGACCTCATCTTATCCCAGGAAAAATCAGACCTTTCTGTGAGGAGGCGTAGAGCTCCTCCAAATCAGTGTGCTTATGGCACTTGGGGACCAGAGTTCCAGGGTTTGCTGCTATTCAATGGGTGCCGATTTATAGATTCTTGGTGTTTTTAGGCTTCTGACAACATCCACTTTACCCTTCAAGATGGTGTGGTTTCCGCATCAGAGCTAGTTGTTCCAGGAGGGATCCCAGCAGCAGTGGAGGGTGCTGGTTCAGGGGAACCCCATCCGGCTGTCCCCCACAGTCCCCTGGAGTATAGTTGTCCCTCAACTCACAAACAAACATTTCCTATGTGACTACACACTCGTTCTTCATTCTCTTACTCACTTACTATTTTACAGTCTGCTTTCCAGTCGGAAGCCATCTTTCTTCCTCTCTCTTTTGTTATTGCATTGAAACATTTCTTTATATAGCTAGATAAAAGTTCCAGGTTCATTTTTTTTACCATACAACTTTATAAATGTTCCAGAAACATTCATGGAAAAACCTCCCTTTCTCCACTGAATTACCTTGACACCTTTATCAAAAGACAACATTTGACCAGAGATGTATGAATCTATACTTGGACACTAATTCTGTTATATTGATCTGTTTATCTATTAGATTGAAGTATTTCCTAATTTTTCCTGTGATTTCTTTTTTGACCCATGGATTATTTAGAAATGTATTGCTTAATTTCCAAATATCTGTCATTTCTAGCTAATATTCTATTGTTGACTTCTAATTTAATTTCATTGTGCAAATAGATATGATTTACATGATTTCAACACTAACATTTACCAATTGTTTTCAGTCATTCTGTATGGATGGTCTTGGTTAATGTTCCATGTGCACTTGAATATATTCTGATAATGAAAAAAGAGGGAGGACTTTCAGCTCATTCTATAAGGTCAGAATTAGCTTACTTGAAACCAAAAAGATGTTACAAAATAATTAAAAGTATAGATCCCTCATAAATATAGATGCAAAAATTGTAAACAAAATTTAACAAATTGAATACAAAAATATATTAAAAGTATATTGTATCATGACCAACTTGGTGGTGTTTATTTTAAAAATGCAGAGTTGGCTTAATATTTGAATGTCAATCAATAAAATTATTTATATTAACAAAGTAAATTATCTCAATGGGGGGGGAGGATCATTTAACAAAAATCTAACATCCATTACTGATAAAAGCTCTCAACAAACTAAGAAAAGAAAAGAGATTTTTCAGCCTGATAATGGACATCTATGAAAAATCCCACAGGTAACATACTTGATGGTGAATGACACATTTCACTAAAAGCAGAAACAAGACAAGACCAGGATCTGTTATCATTAATTTTATTAAACACTAGACGCCCAGTACATGACATTTGTGCACTGGCAGGAGAGGAGGGGGTCCCTCAACCCAGCCTGCACCCTTTCCCAGTCTGGGACTCTCAGGGGATGTCAGCCGCTGGCTTAGGCCTGGGAGTGGGCCTAAGCCAGCAAGCAGACATCCCTTGAGGGATCCTTAGCACTGCCTCAGAGGCAGGAGAGGCTCCTGCCACTGCTGCTGTGCTTGCCAGCTGTGAACCTGACAGCTGTGAACCCACCAGCTGTGGCAAGCACAGGGGCAGTGGCGGGAGAGGCTTCTGGGGCAGTGCTAAGGAGCAGCAAGCCCAGCTTCTGGCTGAGTGGTGCCCCCCTGTGGGAGTGCAGTGACCAACAGGGGGCAACTCCTGAGTTGAGCATCTGCCCCCTGGTGGTCAGTGCATGTCATAGTGACTGGTCATTCCACTGTTCAGTTGATTTGCACATTACCTTTTATTATATAAGATAGCACTATACTTGAGACTCTGGTCATTGCATTTAGACAAGAAAAAGCATTAGAAGACAGTCAGATTGAAAAAGAAGAAGTGATGTATAGATGACATAATTGTCTATGTGGAAAACCCAATAGAACTCACTGAAAAGATATTAGAATTAGGGAATTTAGCAAGGTTAAAGGACAAATATCAATATGGAAGTGGCATTTGTATGTCTATCTGCTAGCAACTAACAATTGAAAATTTAAACTTAAGCCTGGCCTGAGTGACTCAGTATTTGAGAGTTGATGTATGAAGCAGGAAGTCATGGTTTGATTCCCAGTCAAGGCAAAATGCCTTGGTTGCAGGCTTCAGTCCCCAATGTGAGGTTTGCAGGAGGCAACTGATCAATGATTCTCTCTCATCATTGATGTTTCTATCTCTCTCTTTCTCTCTGAGATAAATAAAAATATTAAAAAAAAGAAAATCTAAATTTAAAAACCGTGCCATTGACAATTGCATAAAAATTTGATTGTGTGAAATATGTGAAAAACTCAAACATGATAGCAATAAACATTGTAAAGAGAGATTAAAGAAAAAATGAGAGATATACTTTGTTTATGTTTTAAAAGACATAATATTGTCAAAATGTTATTTTCCCCTAAATTAATTAATTTTATTTCTCTAAGTCCTAGTACACTTTCTATAAAAACTGGAAAGTTGACTTTAAAATTCACATGGAAATTTGAAATACCCAGTATAGTTAAAACAACTTAGAAAGATTTTAAAATTATGTATAAAACTAAGCAAATAAATATAATATGGTGTTGGTAAATACATCAGTAGAACAGAATAAAGACATAAGAAATAAACCCACACCTATATAAACCACTGATTTTTGACAGATCTATAAAGGCAAGAATAGCTTTTTCAACAAATGATGCTGAAAAAATTGGAGATATATAAATATATATCTGAACTTTGAGATGTTCTCCTTAATATATAAAAAGGAATGAGCTCTTTTTACTCACTAGGAAAGAAAGGTGTGGCCAGTGAAAGTATAAATTTTAATAAATACACAGATACCCAAATCTACTCTATAAAAGGTATTTATTGTTATTTTTTAACATGTCTACTAATAACATTGCTACTGGTGATGTAGTATTTTAGAAAGTCTTTTTGGTAAAGGTGAGTGACAATGTTTAAATCTTCTACATCCTTATTGATTTTGTATGCACTTGTCATTAATTATGGAGAGAGAGGTGTTAAAATATTCAACTAAGATTATGAATTTTAATTTCTCACTTTGGTTCTTTTAATTTCTGCTTGATGTATTTAGAAGTTCTGTTGTTAGATTTATACATATTTAGAAATTTTGTGTCTCTTTAAAAATTGATTTGAGAGAGAGAGAGGAAAATAGAGGGAGAGAAACATTCACTTGTTGTTTCACTTATTTATGCATTTCTTGGTTGATTCTTGTAAGTGATCCCTGACTAGGGATCAAACCCACAACCTTGGTGTTTCAGGAGGACTCTGCCCAACTGAGCTATCAGGCCAGGGCAGGAATGTTATGGTTTCTTAATGAACTGATTTATTTATTTTATAAAATGAAGCTTTGTATTTCTGGAAATACTCCTCATAATGAAGTCTACTTTGTCCAAAATTAATGTAACCACAAACAGGCTCATTGTTTACATGGTATATTTTTTCATCATTTTCATTCTGTCCATCCTTTTATGTTTAAAGTGTATCTCTTCAAAACATATGACTGGGTCTTCTTTTCTTAGCCATTTTGAAAAACTCTGCCTTCTAATTGTCATGTTAATCATTTATAATTTTTCAATTGTCCTATTTGTTCTAAATGTTCTCTCTATTTTTTTCTTACTTTCCTGATCCCCCTCCCCAGTAATTATTTTTATATCTCCCATTGGACAGTACTCTGAGCCTCACAGCAATGTACTTGCATTTCCCTTCCCTTCCTGTGCTGTGTGCTTTTCTTATCATATACCTTCCTTACACATGTTATAAACCCCAGTACATTATTGTTTTTTTACTTAAATTGTCAGTTGACTTTTAAATCATTTAACACAAGAATGAAAATAGTCCTTTTTAAAAAAATGATCTTTATTGTTTAAAGTTATACAGGTATACCTCCTTTTTCCCCCCATCTACCCTTTCTAGCCCACCCCTTCCCTCTACCCCAGGCCTTCACCACACTATTGTCTATGTCTATGGGTTATACATATAAGCTCTTTGGTTAGTCTATTTCCACCCACTCACCCCTGTCTTCCCTCTGAAATTTGACAGTTTGTTCCATGTTTCTATTCCTCTTGATCTATTTTTTTCATCAGTTTATTTTGTTTTTTAGATTCCACATTTGAGTGAGATCATATGATACTTGTCTTTCTCTGACGGACTTATTTTGCTTATCATAATACTCTGTAGGTTCCTCCATGCTGTCTCAAAGGCTAAGAGATTCTTTTTTTATTTTTTTTCCTGTGGCATAGTATTTCATGTTGTAAATGTACCACAGCTTTTTTAATCCGATCATCTACTGATAGGCACTTGGGTTGTTTCCAGATCTTAGCTATTGTAAATAACACTGCTATGAACATAAGAGTGCATGCATTCTTTCTGATTGGTGCTCTGGATTTCTTAGGATATATTCCTAGAAGTGGGATCCCTGGGTCAAATGGCTGTTCCATATTTAATTTTTTGAGGAAACTCCCTACTATTGTCCACTCTGCATTCCCACCAGCAGTGCACTAGCATTCCCTTTTCTCCACATCCTCGCCAGCACTTGTTATTTGTTGATTTGTTGATGGTAGCCATTCTGACAGGCGTGAGAGGATCCAAGACAGTCTTTTATATCAACCCCTATAGTCATTATTTCCAGTTTTCTTTGTTCTTTTCTGTAGATTCTAATTTTTATCTTGTATTTTCCCTTCACCCTGAGAAATTTCTTCACTTTTCTTGTAGTCTGGGTCTGTTGGTGGCAAAACTCAGGTTTCGTTTATTTGAAAATGTTCACATTTGGCTTTCCATTTAAAATATGTTTAAAACTGAATACAGAACTATAAATTGATAGTTGGGTTTTTTTTTCGTTTTCTTTCTTTCTTTTTTTTCTGTCAGAACTTCATGTAGATGTTGTTTTGTCCTCTAGCCTGTGTTGTTTGTGTTGAGAAGTTAGCCATCATTCTTATCACTGGGTCCCTGTATGCAGTGTGCATTTTCTCCTCTGTTTTCTTGTAAGAGTTTTCTCTTTATCTCTCTTAAGTCAGGAACTGTGAATGGATCTCAGATTTGATTTCCCTCTGCTAGTAAGTCAGCGAATTGGCATGTCACAGTTTTTAGTTACTGGCAGAAGATGAGATAGTTTATGCTTCATGGCAAAGCAGAGTAACCTGCACATAGGTTCCTGACTCCAATCCCCACAGGGTAATATGACTGGGGCCAGATGTTACTACCTACACAGACAGTGAGCCATGTTACAACAGAGGAACCCCAATATTGGGAGGCCCTGATCTTACATAGGAAAATCTAAGAAACTCATCCATCTCCTGTCTGGCAGGGAAAGATTGAGGTATTTCTTCATTCCAGGTTAATAAAGGCAGGGGTGAGGAGTGTGGGCTAGAAGGGGTCAATTGGGGGGGGGGGGGAAACAGGTGTGGGCTAGAAGGGGTCAATGGAGGAGGAAAAGGGGACATATGTAATACTTTCAACAATAAAGATTAAAAATATATAAAAAATGAAGACAGATATTTGCCTCCTTGGAGCAAATTTATCTATATTCCTCTTGTTTGTTTATTTTTAAAATAATGGCAATCATATTTCTGCTGACATTCCCTATCCCTTCACCCCATTATATTCATCTTTTGCTGTAGGTTTTTTAATAGACTTATCATACTTCTCATTTTTAGTTCTTTATCCTCTGATTCCAATGTCTTGCCTACAGGTGTGACATTGTGATATAAGAAATATATATTTGGTATTTGCCCTCAGTTTTGACATAGAGCTCTTAAAAACCCTAACCCCTTGTAAGTTCCTGAGTGTTGGGGTGATAGGAGCATCTTTTGTCTTAATGTTTGGGTTTGGCCGTATAGTGGACGTAGTGAATAAATACACTGTTGATGTTCTGGGTTCTGTTAAGTTTCCTCTGGGAAGTGTCAATGTGTTCCAGCCAAAAGTTAAATGACTGGGAGCCCGACCTTGGCTTTACAGAGATATCGTTTTAGGTTTGGGATAGACTTCTTTTGGTTATGTCCCTATGTCTAGGGACAGCCCTTAATCTTGAGATTGTGGCCATTCTGAAGTGTCAGAGTTTATCAAGTTCCTATAAAACGGTAGGATTTAAACCTCAATCTCCCCAGCAGCAGGCAATTCACTGCTCAAATGCCCACTTGTTTCCCTTTGGGTTGTTTAGACTCTCATCCACTGTGTGTTCACTCAGAAGGGAGATGAAGATCTGAGGCCAGTGTGGGTGCAGATGAAGGGCTCCCTCTGCCTGTGGCTCCCTCCTTCTCAGGGTTTTCCCTCAAGGAACCCCTTCACCCTTGGTATCCCACTGCTACTCACCTCCCTGCCAGGATGTAATCTCTTGGAATATTTGACCCACCCTACCTCACAATATCCTGTCAGTGCCTCACATGCATACAGTAGGTGCACAATCAAATGCTTATAGTGTGAACAAATTAATTACTAATAAGTGATAGGGTTTCTGACCTAGCACCAGGGCCCCATCTAACAAAGGTAGAGCAGCAGAGCTTTCACGGTGACAGAGCAACGCCTCTGAGTACTGACTCTCTAACTGCGCGCTTTGGGGCCACATGGTGGGGCGAGGGAGGTGTCGCAGAGCGAGCAGGGCTGGGACAGGAGCCCGCCAGGACCAGCCCAGTCCAAACCAGCCCCTTGCAGCTGCGGTCAGACCAGTTCGACGGCTACGCCCCTGGTTTCCCTCCCCGCCCCGAGCCCCGCCCTAAATCAAATCTTGCCTTTCCCTTCTCTCCTCTCCCCGCCCCGGCCACCACCGCCGCTGCTGCGCCTGGGAACCCGTCCCTCCCTTGAGTGCACCCTTGGAGCTGGACTGCCCAGCCCACGAGGCCTCCGCCCGAAGCCCTCGCTGCCTCTGTACTTGGCCACCTGGCCACCTGGGCACTGGGCACCTGGGCACCAGGCCATGGGACTCCTGGGCCGGCGGGTGGGCGAAGCAGGAGCCCGGCGGGAGATGGGTAAGGATCTTGGGGAGGCAGGCTGGGGGTCCCGCCGCCCCCGATGGGGACTGTGTGCGCTGTGCAGAGTGCCAGGCGGGGGCATCTGTTGGGCCAGGCAGGACACTGAGGGAGGGCATGGGGCCAGAGCAGGAAGAGCCGGAAGAGGCTGCAGGAGTGTGGAGAGCGAATGGGCACCTTCTGAATCAAACCTGGTCGAGTGGCCCAGACAGGGACAGGAAGGGGACACGACAGAGCGCTACTGGGAAAGCCTGAGGGCCTGGGTGCGGCCACTGGCTCCTCCAGCTAGGCGGGGTAGATCAGGCTGAGCAGCAGCCGCCCTGGGCTGCTGTTAGAACTAGGAGACCCTGAGGGCTTTCCTCCATCTCCGTTTCCTCTATTGCCTCTACTCTGCTTCCCCTGCCTCAGAGGCCCCTGGCACCCATGACCAGGCCAGCCCTCCCCTCTGAGGCCCCTGCCTGTTGGGGGCCTGTCTTTGCAGGCAGCCCCCAGCAGAGCACTGGATGGAGGATAAGCGAACGCTCCATTAGCCCTTCTGGGTGCATCTGGCCAGAGACACTGATTCCTGGGGAGGTAAACAGCATCTGCTTTGCTGATAAACTCACATCCCCTTTAGGGTTCTTCCTGGCTCTAGAGCTGAGTCTAGTTGGTCCTTGCAGGAGGACCATGTGGCAGTGACTTGAGTTTCCTGATGTTTCTCCAAGTGCACGATGGATTTTGCTGCTCAAGTCAATGAACTCACCCAGACCCCTGTGCCAAGACCTGTATGTCTAGGTCAAGAGGCTAGTGTCCTTGAACTTCGTTAGCCTGCCTCTTCCCCAGGCCCATAGCTGATTGAATGTAATTAGCAACTAATTGGGTGTCTGTTAGCCCCTCTACATAAGAAACACCAAGAGCAAGTATAGGCAGGGAGGTGTTGATTCAATCTTTTCTTCCAGCCATGCCATTTCTTCTGTGTGGAGGTTATGAAGAAGAGCCATTCATTCATTCTACAAATACTGACTGCAAAATTGCAGCTGACCCATGATTTCAGAGTGGTGGTGGGCAAAGAACTTGTCTCTCAGTTGGAAAAGGCAACAGGCACACCTGAGTGAGGAGGGAAGACAGCATAATTTCAGGCCCAAAGCTCTGGGCACAGGGTGGGATGTCCTGGTTACTGTGAGTAGGATTTAGGGGCTTTGCAATGGGTCAGTGAGTGGTGGAAGGTAGATGAGTGGTGAGTTGTCCCCCTCTTAGTCCTGAGATTGCATTTCTTGTTGGGAGATTTAGTCTGAGATTTAAGCTTCCCCAGAAAACATGCCCTGTGTCTCCTTGTTCATTTGTTCATTCATTCAACAAGTACCCCTGAAGGCATGTATGTTCTAGGCACTGTTTCGGGTGTTAAGGATGCAGCAGTGAACCAGACAGCACTTTCCCTCACAGAAATTATTTTCTGGTAGGAAAAATGGCAATAAATAAGAACAGCAATTTTAATGTCAATTCAGATGAATCCTATGAAGAAGAGCAGAGCAGCTTAAGGGTGGTGGGAGTTGCTGTGTTTAGTAGAGACCCCAGGACAGGCAAGTGCCTAGGGGATGAAATTTGAATGGAGACCTAAATGTAGACAAGACACAGTCATGTGGTTCTGTGGAGGAAGAACATTCCAGGCAGAGAGAACGGCACATGCTAAGGCCCCTGAGGTGTGAAGGAGGTGTGAGCTTGCTGGCATGCTGATTGTGCTGAGGAGCAAGACAGAGGCCAGCAGGCCTCTCAGAGCCCTTCCTTTAAGGTTGAGGTGCGTAGCGGTCAGCTTGATGACCAGAGGCACCCAAGAAAGCAGATGTTGTTTCCAAACAAACCCAGGGTGAGGCTTAAGACAGGAAGTTGCCGGCAATGGAGAGTGTGTATCTGGGCAACAGGTGGTCATTTGCTTTTCCCACCCCCAGCTTTTACCCAAACATCATGGACCACATGGATAGTTAAACTGGAGAGCAGACCGAGTTTTCAAATCAGTAGACTCTGGAAACTGGAAATGGGGGCTGAGGGTGGAGAACTGTTGCCTTCTAGGAAAATTCCAATAATCTTTCAAGGTGATCTCATTAGTTGGCTTAAAAGGCAAACAGGAGAGTATATAACAATAGACATTTATTTAGCATGCACTGTGTGCCAGGCTCTCTTCTGAGTGCCTTGCGTGCAGACACACATCACCCTTACAGCAAGTCTGTGCAAAGTGTACTCCCACTGCCCCTGTTTCAGAGATGAGAAAACTGAGGCCTAGAGAGTAAGACAACTGCCCATCTTGACACAGCTGGTGAGTGTGGAAGTCTGAGTTACAGTCGAGTGGTACAATTTTAGAGCCCTGTGCTTTGAGAGAGATGTTTGACTGACCAGATGCTTGTCATAGTGAAGATGCTTGTCTTACCAGCAGGGTGATTAGAGCAAGTATGTCAAACTCGTGGCCCAAGGGCTGCATATAGGCCACACAAATATTTTTGTGGTCCAGCCAATATAACTGTGTGAGTTGTTGCTTACAATTGTGAAAGGAAATAAATCTCCTGTCAGAGGCAGAATTGTTGACACTCACCTTGGATCAGTTTTGAAAGTAATTACTGTGAACAAGAGTTTCCCCAAAATAGGAAAGATAGTAGCAGAGAAGAGATGCTAAATGTCCGGAAGAAACCATTAATTTTATCATTGCTCTTTTTCTTTCCTTTTAAACTATACCTTTCAAAATAAACCTACGTTTCTATGAAAATTGAAGCTTTTGTTTTTAGCGGCCCACATAAACTTCAACCTTGTTTATTTGGGCTGTGTTAGCCTTTGAGTTTGACATGCATGGGTTAGAGAGAGAATATGGGTTATAAGCCCACTCCATCTCTTTTCTTCTTTTCAAGACAATGTTTGCATGGGTTAAATTTTCTTTAAAAAATATTTTTAAAGGTAATACTTGCATGTGTTGAAAATAATTTTACAAATGTTAATCCAAACAGCCCTTCAGGTAGTAGTGAAAGGCCTCCCTTCCTCCCTCTCCTGCCCTGATGCCAGTTGTCTTCAGTTTCTTGAGGATACGTCTGAAGAGATGTTCCGCTCATGAACAAGCATACGCAGTGTGTGCACACCTCCTCTTTTTCTTTTTTTTACACAAATTGTAATAATCTCAGGTCTGTACTTTTTAAAACTTTAATATACTTACTGTTCTGTGGCAGGACATACAAAGATCCTCCATTCTTGTTGATTATCTCTCGGAGGGGAGATCCCACGTCTTTTCTGGGTTGTTTTACCTGTTTTTGTTTGTTAGTTTGCAGTGACACACAGTCATGTATGAACATACTTGTGCCTACATATTTACTCTGTTTCAGTAGAAGAAATTCCTAAACGTGGACTCACTGGCTGAAAAGCCCTGTGTGTTTAGCTTTTGGCAATGCTACCAGTCTGTGAGGCTTAGCTCTGAGACTGTTTCTTCGCAGCTCCATTAGTCGGTGTATTAGCAACTTTCTGTTCTTGCTAATTTTACAGGGAAAAAATGGCATCACGTTGTGGTTTAATAGGGGTTTCCTTGTGAGTTGTGTTGTGAGTCTCTCATAGGTTTTAAGCTATTTGTCTTTCTCTTTCTGTGGACTGTCCATGTCCTTGGCCTGTGGTCTAACTTGGATTGTTGTTTTGTTTTTTCTTATTGAATTATAATATCTCATCTCTAGTTCTACTAGCTGCCCTCACTACCTTCCCCTGCCCCCAAGAGAGCAGCAGCCACTGTGACGTCTTTATGATATGTTTATCCTTAGATCTGGGTGCATTTTAGAGAAAATACAATGTTGATTTATATGTACACATATTTTAAACTACATATACTGTGTCGTGCCACAATCATGATCTTTTTACTTCTTAAACCTGATACTGTACTTTTAGGAAGATCTCTGTCCCCCATGTGAACTCGGTGGCTGCAAAGTTCCATGACTGGAATTGTTGTGGAATCATTGTAAGAGCTGATTCTTCTTGGCTGCATGTAGGAAGGTTGTTTGGAGAAATGGCATTTTGGGCGTGTGCCTTGGAGGATAAAGAGGAGTTGATAAATGAGCAGGAGGATAGGGAAGGGAACAGAACTGAGTGAGAGGCAGCATAGGACACGCCGACATGTGAAAGTACTGGGAACATTCAGGGAAGCTCCAAAGGTTGCTGGGATGGAGTTCAGAGGGTGGGTGTGTGGCCTCAGGAGAGGTTGGGGGTTTCAAATGCCAGGGCTGGGCTTTCCCTAAAGGCCACAGGGTGAGGTGGTGGGGTGGGAGTCAGTTGGTAAGATTTTCAAGAGCAGAAGTGATCTCTGGAACCAGAGTGGGCCGTGGACGTGGATGTGCGATGCAAGAGGCTGCAGACAGGAGAGGATTGGGCTCTGTGTGAGTGAGGGTGGAGCAGCTGCGGAGGGAGAACCAGAGACCTGGTCACCGGAGGAAGCATGAGGGGCCTAGGCTGGTGTCATGGCTGCTCACTTGGGAAGCCAGGAGAACATGATGTCACAGGTAGGACCCAGGAGGGGCAGGCTGGGCCCAGGGTTCACGCCTGGGCACATGACCTTTTTGACAGCTGTCAGCCACACTGTCAAATTTAAAGGCATGCTCACCTTGCTGGAGCCTCCCCATTGGCAGTGAGAACTCCTCCCAGCTGGGGAGGGGTTTGTGACAGCTTAGTGAGTAGGTGGGAGGTGAAGGTGTGGGAGTGGGTGAGGTTGCCAGGGAGAGTGAGGAAGGCAGGAGAGAGCCTGGGGCAGGCAGGCAGAGAGAAATATGCAGGGAGAAGTGGACAGACAGGCCTAGCCAGCCAGGGAGCAGGTTGCACTTTCAAACTCTGCCCTTTGCTGGCCAGACAAGCTTGGTACAGCATCCTCTCAGGAGGGAGCGTGGGCAGGGGTTGGGCGTTGGGGACAGTTATAAATAAGGAGCCCAAGAAGGAGTCCCTGCTCTCCTGGCATCTCTCAGTGGGGCTTTGGAGGGTGCATAAGTGTGCAGAGGCTGACAAGAGGGACTGGGCCCCCAAAGCACAGGTAAGTAAGTAGAAGAGGCTTCTTCCCTGGGAGCTGGGCCTCCCCACCTGTTCAGCCTGTGGGTGATTATAGAGTATAGATATGGATGGGCTCCTGTGGCACAGACAAGACCCTGGACCTAGGGCTTTGCTGCCACAGGCAGGGTACGTGTGGGCACTCCCCCAGGGAAATACGCAACCCTTTAGGTGACCCGGAAATGCTTTGCTCTGAGTCCTGTCTTCCTCCTTCGCTGTTGCTGTGTCAGGTAGCGTCTCCACTCTGTTCCCGTAGCACCCTCGCCTCCTTTGCCTCCCTTGCCTCCCTCGCCTGTGTAGTTTGAGCCTGACGTCCCACTCTGCATCTCCCAGCAGGTCATGGCTCATGAACATTATCAGGAAGGCTCCGTTCATCCTCCAAAGGAACAAACGCTTGTCACTGTTTGTGAATACTTTCTCACCCATACTACTTTATGTATTTATTTTTAGAAAAGTAAGCAAGAATTTATTGACCGCAGCAAAAATATACTTAGGAAAGTGACTCAAGGAAGGGCATCGAAGATGCAGCAGGAGAGCTCAGGCTGGGCTGCTTTGACTCACTGGGAAGTCAGAGAAAAGGGGGCCTTGGAGACAGGTTCGGGGAGGAGGAGGGTTAGCCTGCAGTGAGCTGCCACTGCCCACTGCTCCCTGGCTGTAACTCGCCTGGGGTCCTTTAGAGGTTAGGGGAGACATGCTAGGAAGTGGGCGAGGGAATGGCATGGTATGCTCCCGGGAGAGAGAGCACCTATATTATTTGATTTAATATTTTTCTTTGAAGAGAACAGTGTAAAGTAGGTATTACCTACTTTAGCGTGATTCTAAGCAATAACATCTGTGAAACCATAGGTTGACTGTATCAATTATTTTTAATGCAATTCAGGTAAATGCTTAACGATTTAAAACGTTCATTCTAGTGTCTCGATTATCTACTTATACAAACCTCTTCTCAGATCTGAGAAGGTGGGAGGAGGTACTCTGTATTACATATGAGAGGGAAAGTACTTCCTCTGCCCTGTTTGATTCAGTGACCGGGCCTGATCAAGGACAGATGAACAGTAGAAAAGGTTTATTGGCATTCGCACCGGACCAATCAGACACAGCTGACTTGTTAAAGTGAAAGACTTCCTCAATAAACCCTCATTTTGCAGATGATGATTTGATGGACTTCAGATTTAACGGACAGAATTCCCCGTCCATACATCATATGTGAAAATTAACACCCTGTTAATTTTAAAATGCTTTTAACCAAGACTTGCTTATAATTCAATTAACAAGTTATTTTTGTTATTAATTACTATTATTTTAAACAAATTTTAGCGAATAGGCTAAATGTTGGAAAAGACACTGAAGTAATTTCACTGACATAAGTAATTATTACTTAACCACAACTATAGCTACATATTTAAATCCCAAAATCACTGCTCCTAAATAGTGTTTCAGCATGTGATATTACTGAGTGCGTGTGACCTGCTGCACAGGATGTTCCCACGTGCACTGAGCCATGCCTCAGCGCTCCAGTAGCCTGCGCGTGTGTATTCGGATGATCAGTGAATGCATGCATTTACTAGACCTGTTCAGTATAAATTTAAAATGACAGTAATACAAAAAGAAAACTTCCCTGTGAAATTAAACTTTTCATCCATACTGAATTTTAACCACAAAAACGTGTCTATATAAGTAAAACACAGGCAAACTAATTTGATGACTGTTTAGCTTATGCCTTTGGCAAACCTACTTAATTGGGCTTTCGGCTTTAAGGGACACTCGTAGGCTGAATTAGCCCATTACGGTGAGGTTTTACTGCTTACTTACTAGAGGAAATGGAGGGGAGAGAAGGCTCCTATGAGAAGACAAATTTGTTTCTGTAGAACAAATGAAAGGTGAGAAAGTCCGTGGTAAAGTTTGGGTTTAGGAGCTGAGTGGTCTGGCTGTCCTGGGGGCCGAATTACTGAAGGAGGAATTACAAAACCACGTTTCCATAGATAAGGGAAGCTCTGAGAAGGCTGCTTGCTGCATCTGTCAAATTTCAGATGTCTTTACCTTAAACAATAATCTTCATACCAACTGTGGAGGCCCAGCGGGTTCCCCAGCAGCATGAAGGAGGCCCCATGGCAGCCACCTGAGAGGTGGTCACCAGAAGTGCAGGACCTACCCTGCCCCCGCACCACAGAGCTCATCCTTGTCACAGGCAAGGACATAGGTCGGCAAAGAACCTTCCAGCTGTTAAAGTGAACAGAAATATTCGATCATTATGTCACTCAACAAATTTAATTTTCTAATACCTTTATTATTCCTGCTGATAATCAACAGGATACATATTTATTTTAAAAAATTAGATACACATCAAAAAGCATAAAGAACTTAACCACCTACAACACACGGGCAGATAGCTACCATCGACCCGTGTGTTGACATTTTATTGTCTAAAAACATGAACACGTTTTTAAATATTGTGATTATACTGAGTATATAAAGTTTTCTTACTTGATTATATACTGTGAACATCTTTCCACTTCATTAAATACTCTACAGAAACGAGATAGTCACAGGCTGCTGAGGTTCACCATCTGGCCAGATGGCTTTGCCACCATCCACTTATCCAGGCCCTGATTGGGGATGTTGACAGAGGAGCGTTCTTGCCTTATAAGTAACTGCATGCATATGTGCTCCAGCAGATGTTTTGCAAGTGTCTTCTGGGTGCCCAAGGGGATTGGGGACAGAGGTGAGTGACTGTAGAGTCCTAGTCACTGCTACATGAGGGTAGATCCATGACAAGTGGCCTGGGAGTGAGGCCGGGCCAGAGAGCATCTGTCCGTGGCAGAGGAGGGATAGCCTCGAAATATTACCGTGCACACCAGGGATTGGGCAACCAGGTCCAAGAAATTCAAGTGTGCCAGTCACTTCTGCAATCACTCTGCCTGCTTCAGGAAACCCACACAACACCTGTGCCCGGCGTGTACTGGGAGGTGGGCGATGGTGTTCTTGTTGGGCTAATGCCCTTGCCTGACACATCTCCCTCCCACTTGAAGACCACAGGGATCAGGGGTGCCTGTGACCCAGGCTCAGTCACCCTCACTTGGCCCTGCCTCTCAGCTCTGCTCTATCCCCAGGGAGCCCACAGTCCATCTGAGCAATGGGACTGACTGTCACCTCTGACCTGGCAGAGGAATGTTGGAAGGCAGGTGTCTGCTTGTCTGTTCTCCCAGAGGCCAGAGAGCTGGAAGGGATGGGCTTTTTCTGGAGGAAGCAGCCTGTGTTTAATCCAATGCAGGGTTAGGGTTAGAGTTAGGGTTAGGGTTAGGCCTCTCACACATTCAGCGACACCAGAGGCCATCGAGGTGCTGCTGGCCTGGCTGTCACCCTGCCCAGAAGCTGGTGCCCTTGGAAAGATCAAAGTAATTGCTGTCAGCTTTTAAGCTATGAGTGGGGAGAAGAGAATTCAGGCTCCGCTGTCAGCAGCTCTGTTGGCTTGGCAAGGCTTGCTCCTCCTCACCTGTAGGCTTAGAGGGGAACGGTGTAGCAAAACATGTATCTGCTGGGTTCGGCAGCCCTGGGTCCCAGTCCAGCCTGTGTAACTGCTCTGACCTCATCTGTCTATGGCATGGGGGTAATGACACCCACCCGGACTCACAGGGGTTGGAGATGCTGCCTGTAAAGGGCATGGTGCCGGCCACTCAGCATCTAGGGCCCTTGGTGAAGGGCAGGCACAAGCCAGGTTCCAGTTTTCTTCCTTTGCTGCCTCTGGGAGGGCAGAGCTGGTGCTGAAATCCTCAGAGCTGCTTTCCTCGGGTAGGCTCTGCTTCCTGTGCTCTCACTTCAGAGTGCCACCTCCCCACCTGTGCTGAGTAGCTTCCTCTGTGGGCAAACAGGAAGTCACTTACCTCAAGGGAGGCAGGAAGGGCTGGTGGGCAGGGCTGCCTGCCCACAGCTGTGGTCATGTCTGGAGACGGTGTGTCCTCTGGGCCTTGGGGTTGGGGGAATGGGTAGGGAACCCAGGAGTGCACGGATTTCAGGGAATCTGAGTTCCATGTTGGCAGGGACTCTGAGGCACACGCATTTTTCCTGCTGTGCCCTCATTGGGGCTACACACCCTCCATCTTTGCTGGCACCAGGGGTCCCCACACGAGTTGTCCCTTGCAATGTTGGTTGGGAAGGAGATGAAAGTCCTGGGACACGGAGCAGAGCTGGTGGCCAGAAGTCTGGGAGTCTCTTCTTAAAGATTGCTGCTCGAAGGAGCACCCCAAGCTAGCCATGCCCTAAGGCCCCAAACACACCCCCTTACATATAAGACATGCAGCCTGGAGGTGAGAAAGAGGCAGTCTCCCCTCCCCTTGGGCGGGGCTGGAGATAGGCAGGGAGGAGGAGAGGCGAGCGGACTCACCCTGGGCATGAAGCCCTGCACAGCCGGGGTGAGCCAGTCAGCCCTGTTGCATGGATGTTCACAGTGAAGGGGAGGAGCTGACCACTAGCCCCTCCTGCTCAACCCCATTCCAGGCGAAGGGAGCTGAGGGCCACCGGGCAGGTGGAAAGGCTGGGGCCAGGGTGGGAGGCTGGCCCTGTCCTCCTCTCATGGTCACCTCCTGTCTCATTGCCTGTGCCCTCCTTCCCCGCTGGTCTGTAGCCTCCCTGTGACCCAGTCCGGTGATCACTTGACTGTGTATCTCCCTAGATTTTGCAGCGGCATTCGCTAGAGCTGACCACTTCCTTTCCTATAGTCCTCTCCTCTCTTGTCCTCTGTGACAGCACTCTCATTGCTTTCTCACCTCCTTAATAGAGCAGCCTTCTCGCGCAGCGCAGCCCCCAGCACGGACCCACGTCCGTGAGGAGGAGGCTAGAGACTCACACACACTGCTCTCTCCACTCCCGGTGTGTTTTTTTGGTTGCCTGCTTGAGTTTCTCATAGATCCACAACCCTAATATTTAAAAAAGTCAAACTCTTGGTTTTCTCCCCTCAGCTTCACTGCCCTGATTCTGTGTCTTTTCAGCAGCTGTTATTACTACCCATCGAATTGCTCTCACCAGAAATCTGGGTTACCCTGGACTCCCCTGTCCTCTAAGCCTCTCATCTGCTTAAGTGGCAGGTCCTGCCAATCATCCAGGACATCCTGTCTCCCATCCCGGGGAGCTCATCGATGCTCTCAGTCCTCCTCCTCTACAACCTTGCCTTCCAAGCCAAGGCCCCACCTTCCCTGAATGGCCACAGAGCCCCCACGAACTCCTGGTTCTCATGGAGCCTCTGACTATCTTTTCCATTCAGCCGCTGCTGATTTTAAACATTGTACTGAAATGCTCCCTGACCTGTCATTTCCCTGCTGACCGTGTGTCCTGCTTATCACTGCCCTGACCTGTCATTTCCCTGCTGACCGTGTGTCCTGCTTATCACTGGGGATCCTCAGAACCTGGCCCTGCCATTCTAGCCCCATCGCCCCCTTACCCTGACCAAACTGGCCTCTCTCTGGCCCCTTAACTCAGGGAGGCCTTTCTGGCTTTAGGTGAGGCAGTTGATGTGCAGTTCCCTTGGCCTAAAACTCCTGCCCCACACTCTTCACATGCTGGCTGCTCCTGAAATTTCCTGTCTCCCATCCCGGGGAGCCCATCGATGCTCTCTCAGTCCTCCCTGCTCCTTCCCTCCCTGGTTCTGGCATAGATTTATTCCTCCGCTGGTTTATTTTTTAAAATTACATTAAATTTTTTCCTTTATTGGTTAAGGTATTACAAATGTGTCCTTATTCCCCCATTGTTCCCCCATCTCCCCACTCATGCCCTCATCCCCCCGCCCCCAATGTCTGTATCCATTGGTTATAAGCTTATATGCATGCATACAAGTCCTTTGGTTGACCTCTCCCCCTTAGCCCCGCCCTCCCCTGCCTTCCCTCTAAGGTTTGATTATATGATCCATGCTTCTCTGTCTCTAGATCTATTTTTGTTCATCAGTTTGTCTCTAGCCTGGAAGCTCCCTGAGGGTGGGGATTGTGCTTGCTTCTTGGTGGGTCAACAGCATCTCCTGGGTGAGCATGTGAAGGAGGTGCTGGCTGAGCAGTGGCCACAGTGCAGAGGTCCTGTAGGCTGGGAGCCGAAAGCGGGCCTGCATTCGGCCTGGGCTTCGAGGCTTCTGGCTTCCACTTGGGCAGTGCTGTAAGAGCACAGGTGCAGGAGGGGGATCAGCTGTGGCGGGGCGGTCAGGAGCTAGGTTTGTGCCACTGAAGTTCAGTTGTCCCTAACATTTCCTTCCCAGAAAGAACTGTGGGGCCCCACATGACACAAGGATATGTCTGGGTTATAACTGCAGCTGGGTTATAACTGTCACCCAGTGCGTCCTGTCCTACTTCCCACCTTAACCATGGTTTAGGTCCTCAACCTCGTGGGAATGTTGCTGTGGAAAGAGAACCCTGCCCAGCCTTCAGCCAGCCACAGCCCCCTTCCCTTCCTGGCTTCCTCCTTGCCCACGGGCCCAGGTCCTGTCTGCACCCCTGAGATGCAGGGCTGCATGGAGCAGCGAATCAGTGCCCCCTGGGAGGAAGAGGCCAGGCAAACTTGGGAGGCAGAGAATCCAGGCTCCTGGTGCCTGGAGTATGCAGGAGAAGGTCTGGGAGTCTCTCCCTGTGGACCTTCACGGGGGGGAGAGGGTGCAGAGGAGGAGGCTAGAGCTGCCACCCTGCTTCTGGCCTGTGGGCTGTGTGGCCTGGGCTGTGCAGCTGGCTGGTCTGAGGCAATAGGCGAGTGGAGGAGTCTCCTTGCAGTGAGATTTACAAGGATTAGATGGAGTAGCTCTGGTCTCAGGCCCCTCCATTGACAAGTCAGTGGTGGTTGAGGCGGGAAAGGTAAACTGTGCAGAGAGAGAGACAGAAGCAAAACAGCAGTGCCCTCCTCACCTCCACCTGGCTCACTCATGGACACTTGTGGCCTGTATTCCACAGAAGGATGTCAGGAATCCAGTGTGGGAATGGACAAGAGTTGGTTCATGTGGTCGGAGGCTATGAGCTCCCAGCTCGGCTTTGTGACTTCTCAGCTGTATGACTTCCCAGCTGTGAAGCCTGGGCTGAGGCCTCTCTGGGCCTGCCTCCCCACCTGTGTAATGGGGATAGTGAGTAGGTGAGAGGGATGGCTGAGGCACTCATAGGGAACACTGACCATGAGACAATTGTTATCAGGTGACAAAAATAGAAATGCCTATTGTTACAAGCAGAAAATAACAATTGCCCAAACTGGACCTCCTGTGTCCCCCCAGGTGTCCTGCAGGGCACTGAGCTGGGCAAGATGAGAAACTGTGACAGACCACAGGCAGGAAGGGGTGGGGCCTTTCACAGTGCAGGGCCTGCACCTTCCCCTTTCTCTCTCCTAGGCCTGGGGGCGGGTGAAGGGCGTGATTCTCTCTGGACTGAGGGCTGATGGGGTGGGCACGTGGGTAAGGGGCTGTGAGGCGCTGGGCCTATGAGTGAAGGCTCCTATCTTGTGGGCAGGAAGTGAGAGGTGCAGAGCAGCGAGGGAGCCCTGGGGAGACTTGGTGGGGGGGCAGAGTGGGAGGGGTGAGAGTGTCTGGGGATAGGGGAGCGGAAGTCGGAAGCTCCAGCCACCACATTCACCACTCGCAGGGCAGACACACAGCAGTGGAAACCGCTCCGTTGGAGGTGAGCGAGGTGGCCTGCTTAGTGTGGGCCTGGGCTAGAGCAGGCTATGTGTGCCCTGGGGCAGTGGCTGGGATATGTGGGCAGAAGGAGGGCACTGTGGTCTCTACCGGGCACCTGCTGTGAGCCTGGCCCAAGCTGTACCCCCACCTTTCACTTCCTTCTCTCCTTCCCCTGCTCTCTTACCCTTCCCCGGCCCATTTGGCCCTTTCTCTGCTTCCTGACCCAGCCCCACCAAAGCCCTTTGGGGTCTACAGCAGTGAATTTGGGGTCCAGGAAAGCTGCTGGGGCATGGTGACTGCTGTGGCTAAGTGCCTGGTGGGTGCTCTTGGGGGCCTGAAGCCTCAAGGAAGTCTGACTCTTGATCTTTGAGGGTGAGAGGCCAGATGGGCTAGGAGTAGTTTGTGATGTGGTCACTGTAGGAGCTCAGACTCTGCTCTAAGGGGGCTCCCAGCCCCACCCAGAGGAGCTGGTTACAGGCAGGGCCCTGACTTGCCGGTTTGCCAGGTGCCCTGATGGGCAGCAGAAAGCCATGCCACTCAGTGTCCCTCTGTGGGTGCTCAGGCCTTCCAGTGTGGCTGTGTCTTCATGGTTCTAGAGCTTGAGATGCTGAAAGCTGGACAGGGCTACTGCCATGGGCCAGGATTAGTCCACTTAGGGCCTTGGCCAGATTTGAAGGACAGGCCTGTCACCCCAACCTCCTGGACATCTGTAAATAAGGAACCGCCCAGCCCAGGGCTCAGAGCCTGCTGATCTGTTTGTGGAGTTAGGAGGTGAGTCCCAGAAGGGGTGAGGAGACCAGCCTGGCCCAACCCTCCTGGTGCACCTAACCCTTCCTGGGGAACAGCTGCTCTGGGATCTGTTGGTGCTCTGCCCCATTCTCTGCCCCACCATCCCTCCTCTCTGTCTGAGACCTGGCTGACCCTGACCCCAACACTGGGTCTTCAGCGCCTCCAGAGCCTCCCTCCTCTCCCCTCCCTTCCTGCACATTTGCATGAGGGCCCCTGGTATGGCAGGAAGTGGGGCCTGCCCTGAACTTGGCATGCTCAGTCCCCAGGTTCAGTCAGGGGGCATCAGTCCTGCAGCTCCAGATAGAGGGCTCACTCTTGGCTCCTGCCCTGAAGAACAACATTTCTGACCCGGCTCCTGCACAGGAACAGCACCCGGCACTTCCTCAATCCTTGGAGAGGCCAGAAGCCTTTGCTTTTCCCATAGGAAGGAAAAAATTTCCACAGTAAAAAGAAGGCATTTTTGCTGAGTGGAAGCTTAAAAGGAGAGACACACAGAGTGCAAGGGGAGATTCGGGGCTGGCTGGCTCTGGAGGCCGCTGAGAGCGAGGTGCCCACCAGACTGCTGTGCTGGAAGGGAGGCCGTTTGTTTGTTTCGCTTCTGTGAGCGGACCCTCAAAGCAGCAGAGTTTAAGAGGCAGGCAGGGCACGGCACTTTTGAGGACCATCAAGGACTGGGTCCAGCACTGGCGCAGACCTGTTCCCACTCTATAATGGACTCAGGAAGCAGATGGAGTTTCTGACTAGAGTCAGTGGCTGGTCAATTGCAGTTAGGATGTGAGTCCAGTCTGTGGGCCTCAGATGTGGGCGCGCAGGACGCCGAGGCTGTCACCTGTCCCAGGGCAGGCTGTCCGCAGCCTCTTGCAGGCAGAGCATTGGCTGTGTGCCCAGCCAGGGGGAGAGCAGCAAATGCACTCTCAAAAGCACAGTTCAGATACCAGACTGGGTTCCCTCCTGTCACAAAGGAGCTGCCTTGAACCTAGGTGGAGTGGAACTGGCAGTGGGGGCACTGTGTCCTGATCAACCCATCAGCTGGCAAAAGCGCAGCCCCTGTGAACTTCTCCTCCAGAGACCCCTCGAGATGAGGATTGCCTGATGTGAATTTAGCTGATGCAGCCGGGGCCGCAGTGGCCCTCCCCCCTGGTTGTCTTCTGGAGCCTCAGCATTTTCTGGATACTTCTCCCAGAACTTATCCTCAAATATCTGAGCCCTCATGGAGCTTAGGAAATGAGGGGTCACTTTATCTTAGGGGTGGCAAACCCCCCTTGTGAGGCGAGTGGCAGACTGTCTCCCTCCTTTGTTCTGAGAATACCTGAAAGGAGCTATTTCAAGAAATTTCACTAAACGCCAAGAGCAGAGAAAAAGTAAACCAAGAAGATCTAGATGCAGGAGACCAGGCCTGCCTCTGCCTGAGAGGTGCCATCCCTGCTCCCAGAACAGGCTGGTTGCCCCCCTTCACCCTTGATCCTTAACCCTTCCTGGGTCAGGACCAGTGGGACTGCCTTGGTGGCCATAAGTCATCTCTCTTCTCAGGTCCTTCCACCCTTCTAGGGGGAAGAAATTGAAAAAATTTAAAAAAAAGGTGGGTATGGGAGGGAGATAGAGATAGAGACTCAGATAGATAGATAGATAGATAGATAGATAGATAGATAGATAATAGAGAGATAGGTAACAGGTAAATAGATCAATAGTAATAGATAATAGGTAGATATTTCTTAACCCTCAATTGCCTGAAAGGGTCCTCCAGTCTCCTCTCCATCCAGCTGCTCCTGGGAAAAAGGGACACACGTGAACATTTTGGCTGCTGGCCCCCAAGAGATGCCTAGTGACAGCTCTGCCACCTGGGCTTCCTAGGAGAAAGGTGTAGTTGGCTCAAAGGCAGCCTGGCCTTCAAGTCGCAAGGTCATGTGATGCTGAATCTCCTCTCAGCCCAGGCTCCCAGGGCCTCAGTGAGTGTGTTGAGCATCTGTCATCCCTCCCTTCCCATTCTCACAAACACTGCCCACAACCTTGCTCTGGCAGTGGGAGCAGAGCATGAGTGACTGCTCACAGGGCTTTGTGCCTGCAGGTGTTTGAAGAGAGCAATGGCAAGAGAGCCACAGACCTGGGTTCAGAGCCCAGCCCTCTTCCCCGCTGAGCTTCCTGCACGTTTCTGGAACTCGGCACCTTAGTGTCTCCATTAGTAGAAGGAGACAGATGTGGCCACTGTCCAGTTCCTATAGCTGCCAGGAGCTCATGGTGAAGCAGATGCAGTGGGTCATGTTGTGGGGTCCATGGGTTCCTTGCACCTCCCGGGGTGGCGGGGAGGTGGGGGGCAGGATTGCCAGATGAAACCCAGGATGCCCGGTTATGTTTGAGCTTCAGAGAAACAAAGAATAGTTTTTTGGTACAAGTGTGTCCCAAATATTGGGAAGGGGGGGCGGGATGAGTCTCCTATATATTTATTTGCTAAACGTGGCAACCCTGCCACAAGCAGCTGTAGCCCCCAAGTGGAATTGCCGACTGGAGCCAAGATCCCTCCCACCAGACTCTGTAACCCCAAGTCTCACAGGGGTCCTGGACTTCTTAGTCAGCACTAAGGTTGTGTTTCTAACTTGCATGAACTGAAGCACAACCACACCCCCCACCCCAAGCTTTATAGATAGGAGAGAGCATAACATCAGCCATCACTGAAGTGATTCGGTCACCCAGCTCATTCCTAGTGGGGCAGCCCTGGACCAGACCTGCCTTCATGACGCTTAGTCTTGGGAAAGGGAGGAAACCAGACATTGCACACTGGGGTAAGCGGGCTGTGAGGGATGGGGCACAGCTGGCTGAGTTTCACCGGCTCAGAGTCATGGCCCCACCAAACTGCAAACTTGTCCCCGGCTAACTGCTATCAGTCTGTCTGTCAGTCTGTCTGTCTCTATGTCCCCCTCCCATGGTCGTGGGCTCTCTCATCCCTGGGCTCCCTCCCTCCCCTCCCCCTGCCCATCTCCACAGGCCCTTCGGACACCTCAGGCCCCTGAGCTCTCTCTTCCTTTTGGTCCTGGGGAAAGCTGCTACAGCTTCTTAGATCTTTCCCCTTTGGCTCTCAGGGACACCTGGCTTTTTTGGGGGGAGGGGGAGAGGCAGCATCTAAGCGTAGAATTAACATTGACCTATGTGGCTGCTATATGTACACACGCGTGTTTACTTGTAAGTACACAAGCTTTTCCATGCGGGCTCCAGAGTGGGGTGGCCAGAGTGTAAAACAGAATTAGTTTTGTGACCCTGAATAAGTTACTTAACCTCTCTCAGCCTCAAGTCTTCCTCTGCCAACTTTAGATAATAATAGCATCTACCTCCAAGGATTGCTTTAACAATCAACTGAGATAATGCAGATCTGCTCGCATAGTGCCTGGCATTAAAAAAAAAAACAACCTCAGGAAATGTTAATTATAAATAATATGTTTGCAAAGGTGGCTGTGGGACTCTTTCTTGTAAAAACTTGCAGGACGGACACATTTTCCCTCACCCTGCCCACCATCTCTGTTCCATTGCTGGCATTTGAACTTTTCCTGTCAAGCGGGTTCTCTCATGACAGCAGAGGTGTGGCGTCACTGGTGCCTCAGGAAGGCCTCTGAGGCTGGTCATGTGTAGATGCAGGTGTGGGGTTTGAAGGAATGAGGACCTGCCCTAGAAGGGTCTGAGACAAAGGAAAAATAAGAGAAGATGTGATGAGTCCTGGGGCATCTTTCATCCTGGAACAGTGTGTCATGGGGCCTGTGTTTGACCTCGCACTCCCTGAGAGCCAGTACAAGGCTGAGACAGTCCAGTGATGAGTTTCACAGTGGCCAGGGCACCCCCTGGCCAAGGTGCATGGCTGTAAACCAGGACCCGCTGGCCAGTCTTGCAAAGGTCGAGGTTCCAGAGACAGGAGCCTCAGGGAGTGGGAGTAAGGCCGTGGACTTGTTTCCTAGGCGCCTGCTTCTCCTGCGAGAGGTTCTGTTCTGAGGCACTTCCATCTCCTGCTGCTGGCTGCCTCTCCATTCTCCAATTGAGATCCCTGAGAGGAGGATCTGATTTAGCCAGTCCATCTTTTTTCAGCTAAGCCACCCAGGCCACTTCAGCCCACAGATGGGTGTCTTTGGAGAAGGTGGTTGAGATGGTGGGGTCAGAGAGCATGCATGGAGCACTGCTCCCCCACAGGGCTGTGGAGGACAGTGTACCCCAGCCAGAGCCATGGGCATGGCAAGGACCCCCAAGTACATCTGACACACTAGACAGGAGCTGGCAGCCCTTTGCTGACCTGCTATGTTTGGGCATTTCCAGGGCAGAGTGGATCTCCATTGCCCCGCTGGCCAGCAATCCCCCGAATCCACACAATGGGTCTGTGATGGTGGACACTGCTGGGGACCCCTGCACACTTGCTCCTTGTGGATGATGGATGACAACACACTCTCTGAACACCTGGAACCCGTGGAATTCCTCAACATTTATTTGAGAGACAACCTGCAGGCCCACCCAGGAGTACAGCCAAGGGAAACGAGCAGCCATCCGGACCTGCCGGGACCTTTGCAGGAACTGACCTGGGCTTCTGATCCTTCTGAGTCCCTGGGAAGGCAAAATGCTCCTGCTGGGGGCTCTAGGGCTGAGCCTGAGGGCCAGGAGGGCCCACTGCAGAACCCCAGCTCATCCACGCAGGTGGTGTTCTGGGCGGGCATCCTGCAAGCCCAGATGTGCGTCCTGGACCTGGAGGAGGAGCTGGAGAAGACTGAGGGACTACGGGCCGAGCTGAGGTCCTGCATCCCTACGGCTCCTGTGGACCTTCCCCCATCCCTCTCCAGCCCGGCGGGCCCCCTGGACCCCGGAGCCTTCACCAGCTCTTCCTTGGGGGAGAACAGCAGCAGGCCCAAGGGAGAGATCCAGACCCAGTTGTCCCCAGGGGAGGGGACACCAGACTCTTCCCCAGAGTGGGGTGCCGAGGAGGAGAGCCTGTTCTTTGACAACCCCCTCTTCCTGGAGAGCCCTTGCTCAGAGACTAGCACTCCCAGAGAGTGCTGTTCTTGGGGGCACCCCAACTCCTGTGCTGACAAGGACGACAATGGGAGACTTGAGAGCCCACAGAGCCTGAAGCCTCCTCTCCTGCTGGGCAGGGTGCCATGGGGGCTGGGCGATGAGCCAGACTCGGAGGACAGTGTGGCTGATTCCAGCGGACACACCACCCCTCTGTTCCCTGTGCCCACTTACAAACCACACTCCTTCTCCTGGGCCGAAACTGACACCACCCAGCAGGCTCCAGCAGCATCTCCCAGCTTGGTGGGGAGCAAGGTAAGCCAGGCCTTGGGAACCCACCCAGAGCTGGGCCTGGAACTCAGAAGGACAGGCCTTGCTCTGTGGTTGCTGAGTCCAGACACTCTTCAAATGCCAGGGTTTTGGGGGACCCTGAAGAAATACAACAGGAAGGCAGGACCAGTAGGCTTTTAGAATTATGAGAAACTAGAGGCCTTGGTGCACAAAAATTTGTGCAAAAGTAGGCCTTCCTTTCCCTGGCTGCCAGCACTGGCTTCCCTGCAGCACCTGGAACCTAGGCTGGCTTCCCTCCAGACCCTGCTTCATCAAAAAGGAAGTCTGGTCTCATTAGCATATTACCCTTTTAGTATTATAGATGGACAGATGCTGCAGTGTCCATTGAATGTGCGCATATTACATCCACGTCTCCGTCTCGCCTGCTCAGGGGCGTGTCTGGACACATGGTGGGTTAGGTGGGGGGCACTGGTGGCCCTCTAGGTGCAGCCTGTTCCTGCCTATCCTCAGACTGTACCCTCCTGCCTCCAACTCCAACCCCAGCAGGAGCTGCAGCCGTCAGTGGCCAAGGCACCCTCTGCCCCAGGAGGTTTCTGTCCACGTCCCTCCTCTCTTTCCTTAGAGACTGCAGCATTTTGTTACTTTTGGCTCACCATCTCTCATTCCTCCTCCCGCCCAGTGTCAGCGGGTCAGGCCCACAGGACGATGGCAGATGAGCTTGCTATCAACTAGGACAAGTTCTGGGGACAAGTGTGTGTGAGACAATAGGGGCACAGTTTTCCCAGGGTGGCTTTTGCTGAAGAGATAAGGAAGCTTCAGATGGTGAAGCAGGGCCAAGACTCTAATCTCAGAACCCAGAGAGCCTCGGAGGCCTGCTACTCAGAGGGGGAACCACTCCTAGGTTGGCGCGCCCTCCCCACCTCTGAGCCCTTTGTGGGCTGGCCTCTTGGCTCTAGGGCTCTGAGGGGAGTTTGAGGGGAACCTGGGGCCCTGTCCTCATCCTTGAACTTGCAGGGTGCTCCCACTGGGATGGCAGACTCTGCCCATGGCTTGGTGGCTGTCGCCCTCCCTATCACACAGCCCCTCCTTGAGCTGGTGCTGCAGGAGGCAGGTCCCCTTGGGGGACCATGGAGGAAAGGGGACCTGCGGAGAAAACAAGTCAGTGGACATGGCTTGGGGCTCGGGGCGGGCGGGGTATGGGAATGCCCTGGAGATTGCTTCCCCAGGTCAAATGCTCTCCTCTCTATTTCTTCCCTAAGGCTTCTCTGGCAGGAGGTCTTGACCCTGCAGCATCCTCTGTGGATAAGGCATTGACCTGGGAAACAGGGCATGCCAGATCTGACCCCAGCCCTGCCACCTATCCTCATCCTATGCATGCTTCGGCAAGTAACTTCCCCTACCTGTGCCTCCCTTTCCCCCTCTGCTAAGGACTCAGCACCAGCACTCCTAGGGCCCCCCCTTCAGGATCCTCTCCTGGATGCAGGGCCCCACTGGGTGTGGACAGCAAGGAGAAGTGTGTAACTGTTAGTCATTCTCCTCCCTCTCCCGCCCCTCTCCCTGTCTGGACTCCTGTTCAACCCTCAGGGCCTCCAGGGCTCATGGGTACCCTGTCCCTTGCAACAGGCCCTGCTGAGTCCTGAGGGATGGCAGACAGAGCAGGGTCCTTCCTGGCCCCAGCTGCCTCTTACCTCCCAGGACAAAGGTGAGACCCAGGGTGGGCCTGGGATATTGGATAGTGGGAGGCTTTGCCATCTGGAGAGGGACAAAGGTCATTCTCGGATCCATGGGTGTCATGAAGGGCCCCACGGTACCCTGTTAGATAGATCATGGGGTTAAGTGCTCCCCTCACTAAGAAAATGTATGGGAGACCCAGTGGGCCTGTGTCCTGGGACTCTGTGCCCCTGCATGTGGGAGGCCGCTGCCCGGAGGAGGGACTGGATGTGCTGTCCAGCTGCAGGGAGGAGCCCAGGGAGGGTGCCCAGGGAGGAGGCCGAGGGCTGTCTGCTCTGCCAGACCCCAGGGTCCCCAACCTGCTGCTCACCTCCTGCCCACTCACTCCGCTCTTCCGCAGGTGACAGAGATGCCGTGTGTTCCCAAGAGCCTTCTCCCTGCACCCCTGTCCCAGGCTCCTGGTGGGGCCCAGCCTCTTCGCCAGAGCCCAGCAGTCCTGAGTCCAGGAGCAGAGGCCTCGGGCCCCGGCCCAGGCCCACGTCTTTGTCCACCTGGGAAGGCAGCCTGCAGCCCCAGGTTTGCCACCCCAGCAGCACCTTCCCCATGTGGACACTGGACGCTTCCCGCCTGGCCCTCCTGGAGACAGATGGGGCACAGCCATGGTCCTCAGAGAGAGAGGAGGCCAAAGAGGCCCCAGACCCAGGAGAGGAGGTGAAGAGTGAGGGCCCTGTGGGCACTGCTGATGCCGGCGCTGTCCAACCTGATGCTCACCTGGCTTCCACAGGAGGGTAAGAGCGGGCTGGCAGCAGCTCCTCCTCGGGTGCGTCGGGGAGTCCTGGTCTGGAAGCAGGAGCTTTAATTGACAGAGGTTTAACTCTCCTGTCAGTTAAAGCCAGGATTATGTGCCTGAAACCAACAGGGTTCTGAGGAAGATGGGATAGTTTTGAAAGCATCAGTAACCAAAGAGCAGACAGTCATAATATGGGGTGGGATTTGAGTCATAGCCTGTCCAAGGCTGGACAGCAGGAGGGGCAAGTGTACAGGGAACCTAGACAGGCTCATGTGCCCAGAGAGATGGGAGTCATGCCACGTAGCTGTGGGTGTAGCAGATCAGAGCATGTGACGTGGGGTTGCACAGGCTTTGACTCTGAGGAGGCATCTGGGAGAAGCTCATGTAGGACCCTGGGCCTGGGAGCTGGCTCAGATCTCAGAGGAGCTGGAGCACCATAGCAGACTTTCCTGGGACCAAGAGGGGTCTGGGGGCCCAGAGCAGGCCCGAGTAACCCCAGAACTGAGGCCAGAGGTGGGAACAGGTCAGGTGGGATGCCGGCCTTGTTCTGCCCCTCTGGATGTTGGGTGAAGACACCAGCTCCTGGGGTCCCACTGGGAAAGGGCTTTGTTCTCTGGCTGGTGAAGGATAGGTCATGCTGAAGAGGCCAGGAGGAAGCAGTGGCAGTGCAGGTCTTAGATTTGAAGCTGCACTGGCTGCAGAGTCAAACCCACTCCCATCCCTGTGTCCCTGGGTGTCACTCAGATCCCATCCTATCAGATCACAGAGCCCATCCTATCAGGATCACAGAGTCCGTCCTATCAGATCACAGAACCCATCCTATCAGATCACAGAGCCCATCCTATCGGGGTCACAGATCCCATCCTATCAGATCACAGAGCCCATCCTATCAGGATCACAGAGTCCGTCCTATCAGATCACAGAACCCATCCTATCAGGGTCACAGAGCCCATCCTATCAGGATCACAGAGTCCATCCTATCAGATCACAGAGCCCATCCTATCAGATCACAGAGCCCATCCTATTAGGGTCACAGAGCCCATCCTATCAGGATCACAGAGTCCATCCTATCAGATCACAGAGCCCATCCTATCAGATCACAGAGCCCATCCTATCAGGGTCACAGAGTCCGTCCTATCAGATCACAGAACCCATCCTATCAGGATCACAGGGCCCATCCTATCAGGATCACAGGGCCCATCCTATCAAGACACCTGACCACTCCTCTATCCATGGAGATGCAGAGGCTGGGCCATCAACAGGGTCTCAGCAGCTAGACAGAGAGGGATACTCTACCAAAATTAAAGTTACAGCCCAAAATAAAACAAGGAAATCCATCTTAAATGAGAATCATACTTTTGTGGTAAATAACGAAAGGTTTAATTGGGGCTTTTCTTGATAACTGATACTAAAGATTTCATAAAAAAGCCTATTGAGTCTTATATTTAACACAATATAAGAGATTTAATTTTCCTAGCCCAAGCTTGCTGGCCCAATAGCTATCTTTCATTCACACTTGACTTTCACAGTGAGATCATAGAGATTTATTTTATTTTATTTTACTAACAGCTCTGTTAAGATACAAGTCATTTGTTGAAAGTATACAGTCCATGACAATGTATATTTGCAGAGTGGGTTTTCCCTCTAAAGTGTCTC
Organism: Lasiurus cinereus; assembly: GCA_011751065.1. NCBI lineage: Eukaryota > Metazoa > Chordata > Mammalia > Chiroptera > Vespertilionidae > Lasiurus > Lasiurus cinereus. The sequence goes on along the minus strand of JAAGEH010000041.1, from coordinate 11,996,301 downwards.
TCCATCCAGATATCATTTTAGGAAGAATACCAATTGACAAGGTAATTTTAGTAAAGTATTTTAGGGCTTCATCAGCTGATCATCCATAGAGTTAGTTGTCTTTAGATGGGACAAGTATGTCTGTTGTAGTTCCTGCTCTTCACTGTTCACTGGACTAACTCTCCCGGCTTCTCTGTCAGTGGCTTTCCTTGTGGTTCCTGGCATCTTCCCGTATCACTTCCACTGACTTCACGTGGGGAGTTTTTGCTAGATTTGTAATTTTACTTTTCAGTTGGTTTGTATTCTGTTTGCCCTGCCCTGTTGAGTGTGTCTGAGTATCAGGACCTTGTAAGAAGTTACCAGCACACACCAAGCCCATTACTTGGAGAGAGGGCTGTTTATCAGTGAAATTCTCACGTTATGATGAGTTCTGCTTCCCTGCACAATCCCTCACTGTGGCAGCTTGGATAACGAGCATTCAGATAATGAAGATACCAGGACAGGGTCATGCTGTTGCCAGGGAAACCGAAGGTTTGGGAGGAGGTGGGACTGGTGACCTCTGAGGGACTGAGTGTCAGAGTGAGTCAGTGGGGAGGCTGGCCTGCATTCACTCATGCAGGGCTGCCATCCTGTCCCGTCTCCACTGGAAGGCCTTTCTGCACAAGGGAGAGGTCGTGCAGGCCGATGCCCCAGCCTTCACCAGGCCGATGCCCCAGCCTTCACCATCCCGAAGCCAGTCTGGCTTCCTAGTCTTGCCTCATCCAAGCACCTTCCTTGATTGTAGGTCTAGCCATGGAAGTTGGAGTTGGAGGGCGTGGGAGGGGCAGGCATTCTGAGGGCTCCTCCACCACCTGATCCAGAACCCATCTGTGCCCATCAACGTGAGAGTGAGGACACTGATGGCCTTTCGCAGGCTTCCTGAGAGCCCCATGCACCAAAGGAAGCCCCCAGAGGAGGGCCAGGGGCCGCAGGCTGCAGACAAGCTGGCCAACGGCATCAGGACGGACAAGCGGGCCTGGGACCTGGCCTCCCGCCTCTATCGCCTGGAGGGTTTCCGGAAGTCCGAGGTGGCTGTGCACCTGCAGAAAAAGTAAGGAGCTCAGCCTGAGCGAGGGCCCTTGGGTGAGGCAGGCAGGCTCATTCAACCGGCCACCACTCCCCAGCCCCCCAGCATATTGCTGACCTCTCACCCCATCATCCTGTCCTAGTTGTACCCTTCCCCTGTCCAAGCCTTCCTCTTCCTGTCACACTGATGTCACCCCTTCTCCATACCCTTGACCCAGCTTAGGGCCTCTGGATTGGGCACTTTGCCTCCCTGCCCTGATCACATGTGTGGCCTTGCCACCAGCATGAGGTGGGGGCTGGTACAGATTAGACCCTGGCTGTCCCTTGCCCTATCAGGACCCAGGGTCCAGCTGGCTGGGCCTCTGCCTTGCTCGGAGCCCCTAGTCCCAATTCCCAGGCCCTGGATGTGTGCAGCCTGGGGTTCCCTCTGCACCTGTACCTCCTGTCCCCTCCTCCACCCAGACATGATCTCCACTTCCCTCCACAGCAATGACTTCAGCAGGGCTGTGGCTCAGGAGTACCTCTCCTTCTTCCAGTTCAGTGGCCAGAGCCTGGACCAGGCCCTTCGGTAATGCCTGGGCCCTCCCTGGGGAGGAGGGGTGGTCGGGCAGACCCTGCTCGAGCTCTAGGCCTGCTGTCCAGCCTGGGCCTGTCCTGATCCAGGCCTCCTCCCAGGAGCTTTCTCCAGGCGCTGGTGCTCAGTGGGGAGACCCAGGAGCGGGAGCGAGTCCTGTTCCAGTTCTCCAGGCGCTTCCACCACTGCAATCCCGGACTCTTCTCCTCAGTAGGTAGGAGGGCACGGCTCCAGGTGCCACGGGCGGGCGGAGGGATCCTGCTCAGGAGTTCCCTGGTGGCAGCTGGTGGGGTGTGTTTGGGAGCTGTGGAGAACTAGAAGGGTTTGGGGGCCCCCTGCCCATTGTGGGTAGAGGGAGAGCTGAGTCCGGTCCCTGGACTTTCTCTCCACTCACCTCTCTGGGACAGATTCCGTGCACACCTTGACCTGCGCCATCATGCTCCTGAACACGGACCTGCACGGCCAGGTGAGCACATGGGAAGAGCGTCTATGGGACCCAACGCCTAGGAGGGGCCAGGAAAGACTGTGGGAAACTGGAGAAGGTTCCAGACTGGCTGGCCAGGCATTTCCTCCTGCCCAGCCAGCTGTCCCCACTTCTCTCCATGCCACAGAACATTGGGAAGAGCATGAGCTGCCAGGAATTCATAAGCAACCTGAACGGCCTGCAGGATGGCAGGAACTTTCCCAAGGAGCTGCTGAAGGTGCGCTGCCAGGGCTGCCCACAGAAGGCTCCCACTCGGGGCCTGAGCCTGGCTCCCGGTACCCAGGGGATGCTGCACTTGGGCCTGGTTTCACCCAAATAACCTCGGTTTACTGACTGCATTGTCACCACGGGATTTGTGAGCTTGTGCAAATGCCCTGCCCTGCCCTGAGCCTCCTGGACCAGATTTCTGAGGCTAGAGCCCCTGAAATGGTCACAAAGCTTGATTCTGAGGCCTGTGAAATCGGAGAAGCACTGTTTTTTGTTCTGTTTATTTTTCTTCTCCAAGTGAAAAAAGGCAAAATTTCTAAGAGAAAGCCAGTGCTCCAGTGTTTGAGTTATTGTCTTGGACAATTTAACCCGTGGCCAACTTGGGTTCCTCCTGGAGTTGAACACTTAAGTTTTGTTGTCATGACGACATCAAGTGAGTCAGGAGCTCACACAGTACCTGGCACACATTGCTCTTCGTTAGCAAACGTAGCATTTGTTCCTGAGTCCTTCAGTGAGCATTTATTGAGCCAGGCCCCATAGGCATGCCCAGGACTACACAAAGCTGGCAGGATGCATCTATGTGAATACTCTGTTACATCATGTGGAAGCTTGGCATCTCATTCTTTCATTCACTCACTCATTCATTCATTCATTCATTCGCTCATTCACTCACTGTGGTCATTGGCCCCATCAGTCAGCCGGCCCTGCTCTGCTCTGTTAGCTCTCTCTGTTCAGGATGATATGTAGATTAGTCCTTTCCCTTGGAGAGAAGAAGTTCAGGTTTTGCTGAGCTCAGGGGGAGAGTAGGACAGCACAATGTCCAGCACATGGCAAATGCTCCATGAACGGCTGCGTGTGTGTGTGTGTGTGTGTGTGTGTGTGTGTCTGCACAGATGAGCTTCCCATGTGTGGAAGGGGGGCACTGTGTTGGGGTGGAAGAGGCAGGCTACAGCACCCCCCACCCTACTTCTGCCAGACGAAGTTTGGGCCTTGCAGCCTGAGGCTCCCTGACCACTATGTGCCTCTATTCCAGGCCCTGTACTGGTCTATACGGAGTGAGAAGCTGGAGTGGGCTGTGTAAGTGACCTTTCCTTCCCACATTCCTCCTTTACCTCCAACATCCTTTCCCTTCCTCCAGCCCACCTGAGGAGCCAGAGGCAGGGGACTTGGGAAAGACAGGACAGATGGGTTGGCTTTGAAAAATTTCCTCAGGGAATCCTGAGATGTGGGTCTCCAGTGAGAAAGAAAGGGTGGGGGGCCCTGTCAGCACTCCAGTCTGCTTCTCTCTGTTCAGGGACGAAGAAGCTGCAGTCAGACCTGAGAAGGCCCGGTCCTCCCCACTTGGCGGCAAGATGAGCAGCCCCTTCCTCCAGCTGCCCCTGGACCCCACGGGGCCCACCTATAAGCAAGGCATCCTGGCTCGGAAGATGCATCACGATGTGGACGGCAAGAAGAGTGGGTAACTCCTTCCGTGCGGGGCCTCTGTCTGTGTGGGGTTGCAGAGGGCTCTGCTCAGGCACACGTGCTGACGTGTGCACAGGGTGACAGGCAGCCCACATAACTGCCTGGATGGTGACTGTGTAAGGCACCACCAGGAGGGTGGGGGGCAGACCCAGGAGGGACCAATATTCCTACCCCTGAGCCCTGTGCTGAGGCAGAAGCCAGACAAGCCGTCGTTGTGAGAGCTGTTTAGGAAGGGCCAGATCAAGGATGGGCTGTGGAGGGGACAAGGCTTGGGGTTTTGTTTGGAGTGAATGTGGGAGACAGGCGCGTTAAGACTCCTGGGAAATGATGAATCTGAGTTGAAGCTCGGAAGGTCTGGGTATCTGAAGGTGGGCAGAGGGTGAGACCCATGAAGAAGGAGCAGACATAGTTTGTTCCAAACATGGGGTGTGTGAAAGAGAACACTGGGAAACACATTGGGGGAAGATTATCTGGGTCTGCATTTGGGCCTTGTGCCCAGATGGCTGGAGCTTTAGACCAGGGCACCAGCATCCCACAGGCCCACGCATGGCAGTGACCACAGGGAACAGGCCCTCTCCTGCCCATGGGCTCCAGCCCAGTGCCTCTCTAGAAGAGCTCAGGAAGTCGAGGTCATCTGCAGGGGCCTGAAGGATGTCTGAGCTGGGGCTGTGCTTGGGGTGTGTATATCTGGAGAGGGGATGGTCTGTCAAGTTTGTTGTCAATAGTTCTCATCTGATTGGATTTCCACTTGTTACTGCCTGTGTGTAAGATATGGCACATGCCTGTTTGTGACTGTGTTTTGTGTGTCTGAATGATTCTGTGTGCTTATGTGCACCTGCGGGCTGAGGGGCTGGAGCTGGTATGATGGGTGAAGAGCAGGGGCCTGGGTGTGTCTGAGGGTATCTGGGTTGGGGTGCCCTCACTCACCTGTGTATTCTGCTCCTGGGCAGCACCATGGGGCAAGCGTGGCTGGAAGATGCTCCACACCTTGCTCCGAGGGATGGTACTCTACTTCCTGAAGGTGAGAAGGGTGTCAATGCGCAGGGGGAAACAGGGGAAGGCCCAGAACAGTGGGGGTGGGGGACCACTACTGAAAACCTCTTTTCTGAGCCGCTGTGTCCTGTGGCAGGGAGAGGACCACGGCCCCAAGGGGGAGAGTTTGGTTGGGCAGATGGTGGACGAGCCCGTGGGGGTGCACCATTCGCTGGCCACGCCGGCCACCCATTACACCAAGAAGCCACATGTCTTCCAGCTGCGGACTGCTGACTGGCGCCTCTACCTCTTCCAGGCACCGTGAGTCTGGGAGTCCAGCAGAAGGGCTCTGCTTCCTGCCCCCTGAACTCTGCTCCTCTGGGGCTGCCATCTGGACCAGTAAACCTTAGCAGCCCTGCTGAGGGGCCCTGATGCACACTAAGGCAGGGCTCTTGCAGCCACAGCCTGCCTGGCCAGTGAGCGGCTCTGCCCTGTAAGCCAGGTCAGCCTCCCAGTTTTGAACAGAGGAGTCCAGGGCAACGATGACATCACCATTTTGGGGGCATTTGATATAAAATCTGTTGCTGTCCGGATTTTCCTCTTATGATGTAGGGGAAATGTCAGCCACTGCTAGCCACAGAGCTTCTGGCTTCTTGAGGCTCCAGTCCTGAGATGCTGGACTGAGAACACAGGAGGTGGGAGTGGGGGTAAGCGACAGGACAGACTCTGAGGCCCTGGGAACCTACCGCCTCTCTGCCCTCAGCACTGCCAAGGAGATGAGTTCCTGGATTGCGCGCATCAACCTGGCTGCCGCCACGCACTCATCGCCGCCCTTCCCGGCCGCGGTGGGCTCCCAGCGCAGATTCGTGCGGCCCATCCTGCCCGTGGGCCCTGCCCAGAGCTCTCTGGTACGGCGTGTGGGGCGGTGTGGGGGTGGTGCACACACTAGGAGACTAGAGCAGAGATGGGATCGCGGGGCTGCACACCTGGCTCTGTGGGGTGGGCTGAGCACCTGGGCCCAGAAAGAGGAGGAGCTCGGGATTGCTTCTCCCAACGCCTCCTGCAACTAGGAGGAGCAGCATCGGTCCCATGAGAACTGCCTGGATGCTGCCTCCGACGACCTGCTGGATCTGCAGAGGAACTTACCTGAGCGGCGAGGCCGCAGCAGGGAGCTGGAGGAATACCGCCTTCGGAAGGAGTACCTGGAGCATGAGGTGAGCCGCCAGCCCCCGTCCTCCCCCTTGTGGCCGCGTCCGGCCCTGCAGCCTTCGCTCCTCTGGCTCAGGGCAGGTGAGGTGCTGTCTGCGCATCCGCATCTGTGCTTGCGCAGGGTGTGTACCCGCGTTCTGGGATCGCGGATCAGCTGCTTATCTGAAATACTATTAGGGGATATTATTTTTATAACTGTTTTCTCCTAAGAGTATATTTGGCTTTTCCTAAGTTGAAGGAAAAACTATTTTAGATTATTTCCCCTAATACCTACCTAATAATAATAGGCTGTATTTGTAGTGCTTGTATTACTTGCTCAGATTATCTTATTAAATTATCTAATAACTCTGGGGTAGGGACTATAACCTCATTTTATAGATGAGGAAACTGAGGCATGGAGAGAGCAAATAAGTGATCCAAACCTGTTCAATTATATGCTACTCCAGTCCTTCATAGTCTCAAAGAAGGAATGACCTTTAATAGCTCTATGATCGACCCCAAATGTTTTAATTCCCAACCCCCTGTCTCCCATTCTGCTTTGACCTGATGGTGCACATTCTAGAATCTAAGCAGCAAGTCTAAGTGAGGGGCCATGTGACAACAGAGAGGTCAGAGGTTATCAAAGGCAGAGACCAAAGATGCAATAGTCAGCATCACCTGCTGGCTGTACCACCCTCACCTTCCTGGTCGTCCTCTCTGGCTTTTTGTTGCACTCCTGGCTGTGAGCGTACCATTTCCCAGAGGCCTCGAGTGTGGGCAATAAGAACCAGGTCTGCCTGTAGAACTCCAGTCCTTCCCACCACAGACCAGAGGGCTCTTTAGCAGCCACTAGCCCTCTGGAGCCCTCCTGTCCTTTATAAACAGGGTCATGATGGTGTCCCATCCAACTTCCCAGGCTGAGACAAGGAAATGACCTCATGGGGTGCTTCCCACCCCCAGGGCTGGGATAATGGCCTCATGGGATGGAGGGTGAGCACGGCCAAACTGGAAACTGTATGTGGAGGTGCTAATTACAGAGTCCTTAGAATTGTGACAGACGAGGGCTGTTAGCATCATGCTCTCCAGATACCAATTGTTAACATGCTGCTCAGACTCAGCCAGGTTTCAGCGCAGGCATGAGCTGTCGTGTGCAGTGCTGCATGGGCCTCAGGCCTGCTGGGTCCTGGCCTTTCAGTGTCTGGAGATGCTGGTTACAGTGCACACGGTGTTGATTCTTAGAACAGGGCTGGCTGATCCATGTTACTGTAATACTGTCCAAACAGTGGCAGAGCTCTAACACGCTACTGCTTTGTTCTGCAAAACCTGGTTACAGGTACAACACCAATGCTAGCTGTCAGTCCAGCCCTCTCTCTGCAGCAGTTTTTATTGCCACAGCTTCATACACATGTCATCTGTCCATCTTCACGATTCCAGCCTCCTCCCGACCTGGAGCCAGGTGGTGCTTAAGGTGGGGTGCCTGTGTGTTGCAGAAAACCCGCTATGAGATGTACGTGCAGCTGCTGGTGACCCGTCTCCACTGCCCCTCAGCTGACCTGGACCTGTGGGAGGAGCAGCTGGGGAGGGAAGCTGCTGGCCCCCAGGAGCCCAAGCTCAGCCTGAAGAAGTCCCACTCCAGCCCCTCCCTGCACCAGGATGAGGCCCCCATCACCGCCAAGGTGAAGCGCAACATCTCAGAGCGCAGAACCTACCGGAAGATTATCCCCAAGCGGAACCGCCATCAGCAGTGAAACATTACTCACAGACAATGGCACTTGCGCTGGGGCGGACTTGGGATGAAACCCTATGGGATGAAGGAGAGGCCTCTGCTCTGCGGAAGGATAGCCATCTCTGAGCTTGCCTGAATACTGTTCTGCCCTACCCTGCGCTACCCCTTGGCAGGTCCTCAGTCAGGGTCCCTGGCCACTCCCAAGGAAGGTGGGAGGCCAAAGATTTGACTCCACTCCCAGAGTTTGTTTCATGTCACTCTTCACTCCTCCAAAATCCAAAATGGCCTCTTTTCCAGGGCCTGGGGCAGCTCAGCACTTGTAGAAGAAGCAGAGCAGATGATCCCTGCGCTTCCAGGAGAGAGCCTGGGACAGCCGAGTCCTCTGAGCGGGCAGGCCCGGGGATAGTCTTGCTCTGGGAATCAGGTGACCTGCTGGGAGAGGCCTGGGAAGACCCAGCCAGCCTCCTGTCACCAGGCCCTGCTTAGGATGGAGCTGTCGTCAGGGGCAGAGCCTTGCAGGCAAGCAGGCAGCAGGGCCCTGTGAGGCTGGCTTTGGGGACTGCAGGGCCAATGATAGTACTCTACCTCCCATGCGCAATTGCTAATCAACAGAGCAGAGCCAATGGCTCCAAATTGATGGGGGCTCCAAGGCTCTGAGGAGCCCTGAACAAGGGGCCTTTGTGTCCCCAATGCCAGGAAAGAGGCTTAGATCTCTGGGGAGGCCGAGGAAGAGGTGATGACACAGCCCATGGGGCTCTCTTGGCAGGAGCTGTAGCTGTGGAAGGGTTGAGAGTCATGGTCAAGGCCTGGACCTCCTCCCCACATCCCAGCCCTTACAGCTTTATTCCCCAGGGGCACCAGGCCCCTCTGCGCCCCTGCCATCCCTGTGTATCCCCTGGAGCTGCCCTCTTGGGAGGAGTGGTTCTGGACACCCATGGATCTGAGGCTGTGCCAGTGGGAAGGAGGCTGGGCTGGGGGAGCAGCCACTATTGTCTCTGTTCAGCCAAGTGTGCCCACAGGCTGCCCGCCAAGAGGGGCCTCTGCTGCCTGCCTGTCGCCTACTGGCTGACGTAATGCCTCTCCACCTTCCTGCCTGGCCTCCCCATCCCATCCATGCTTGTAACCAGCCCTGTGACCTGGAACTCCCCAGCTGGGCTGGCCCTTGGGGGCCACAGGAGGTTTCTGACCAGAGCCAGGGGGTGAGATATGCATCCAATGGGTGTGCAATAAATACAAGCCAATGAAGAAAGGTGTGCACAAGTGTGTGAGGGGGGAAGGTTGGGCAGCTGGGCCACCTGTTCTTTGTCAAGCTGTATCCCCTCTGCCCTGTGGGCATATGCACATCTATGAGTATGTATGTGTGTCTACATGTGTATGTGTGTTTATGTGTGTCTGCATGTATATATGTGTTTATGTGTGCCTCCATGTGCATATGTGTATGCATGTCTGTGTCTGCATGTGTATGCCTGTCTTCAGGTGTCATTGTATGGATGCATGTCTGTGCATGGATGTATATGTTTGTTCATGTGTGTAGAGCATAGTGTGTTTGTGTGCAGGAGTCACACATTTGCTATCAAACTGAAGGGGACTCAGAATCATTTATTCACATGCCCTTTCATTTGTTCATTTCACAAACAATATTGACACTTTTCATGGGCCAGTGCTAAGGAACTAAAAATGAACGGACCACGTCCCTGACCTCCCGGAGGTGACAGTGCTGCTCTGGTCCCCAGCTGTCAGCATGGAGACACTCATCTCTCAGTGCGGTGAGCAGAAGACACCGTCCTACCTGCGCGCAGGGTTTGGGTCCCGTAGGGTTTGTTCCAGGGCTTAGAACTAGCAATCCTTATCCCCTGGATCACTCTGATGTACAACACAGGTAACAGCATGCAGAGTCCGATCATCACATGTAATGGAGGTGGAAGCCTGGTTTCAGGTGGATGTGACTCAGCCCAGAGCTAACACTTAAGCCCGATGGCCTTGGATGAGGTATATGATCTTACTGGACCCATATCCTTATTCTAAAACAAGAATGGAAGGCAGAGGTTTGTCTGCCTGTGTGCATGTGTATAACACTTGATGCTTCTTTGCTCATGAAAAGCTGGCACTTACTTTCACTTGGGCACGTGAGGCCTGTGTAGCCAAGGGCTGGTGCCCAGGTCCTGGCCAGTGTTGCCAGGCTACTCATGCCAGAGGCCTGGAGGGTGGAGACTGGGCTGTTGGGCTGCAGTTATGGTGGGTGGCCACTGGGGGGCGGGCTTGTATCTTCCTGGCTTCTGGGCCCACTGATGGCAGGAAGCCAGCCTGTCCTGCCATCTACAGAACCAGGAGAAGCTCGGGCCAGGCCTCCCACATCCAAACATGTCTCCACCACACAAATAGTAGGGACTTTGACATCGTCCTGCACATGAGAGGGAAAATCTTTCTGGAGCCTTATGGGGACAGCTTAGAGCAGCAGTCACCCACTGGTGGTCCCCAGGACCACTGGTGGTCGGAGAGGTCTGAAAGGCTGGCGACCACTGGCCTAGAGCTCCCCACAGAATTGTCCCAGGTATCCTAGGAAAGTGAAGACAAGCCCAGTCCTGGATGTGGGGACAGTCAGACGCTCCAGTCTACATTTGGCCTTCTTGTCCCCCTCTCCCCCGGAGATGAGCGGGGTTCTGCAAGCTGGCAGAGTGTGTCTGCCTCCTCCTTCTCCTCCAGGGAAGCTCAGGCTCCAGGCCTCTGAGCTGTCCTGACGCGGGTGGGACTAGACTCTTCCTGCCACAGCATCGGCGAGGTCTGGCTTTCTGCTGATGATATCTTCCTTCTGTGATTTGCCAGGCTCCAAGGAAGAATGAAAGGTCATAAGACCTCTGCCTGGGTTTTCCTCTGGGGGCTCAGAGTCAGAGGGAGACAGGTGGGGTACATCGGGGTTGGAAGGAGCTGGGCTGGAGGGTGGGGAAGGCAGGTTAAGGAAGGCACAATGTAATAGGGGCCCCGAGGCCAGATCCACAAGAACCTCACATGAAGTCCAGGAGTGTGGCTTTCCAGCAGAAAAGGAACATGCAGGACTTGGAAATGGCCTAGGACAGTGGTCAGCAAACTCATTAGTTCAACAGAACCAAATATCAACAGTACAACAATTAAAATTTTGAAATTTGAAAGCCAAATTTTTTAAACTTAAATTTCTTCTAATGTCACTTTAAAATAGATTTGCCCAGGCCATGGTATTTTGTGGAAGAGCCACATTCACACATGTGGCTCTTGAGCCACAGTTTGCCGACCACTGGCCTAGGAGCCTTGCTTTCAGGGGACAAAATAACTTGAGTGAGTAAGGCCAACTGGCAGGGTCCGAACATGACCTGGAGATGGTCTTGCTATTAGTGCAACTCTTCTGTAAGTCAAAAATAAAAAAAAGGGGGGTGGGACAGGGGCGTGGAACCTGGAACCAGGTGGCGATCCCCTACCTGGTCTTCCTCCTCCCTTGTTCTCCCTGCCCCCAGGTTCTCCCAGGGACTTACAGGTGTCCAGAATGCCTGCTCTTTCTCATGCTCCTCCCACCACCTCTCTGCCAGCACCTGTGCCTCCTGCTCTTCTGCATGCCTCGTCCCTCACCATCAACTGTGGCTCACACCTTTACCTGTCCCTTCCTCCTCCATCTCCAGAGGGAGAAGTGTTCTCTGAGTTCCTGAGTGGAACCCTTCCCTGAGCTCACACATAGCCCACCGGCTCCTACCATCACCATGGGGTCCTGGCTGCTCCGTGGGCCTAATCTCCACTCCCTTTACCATCTTGCCTTACAAACACCTTCACATCTCCCCTTCATGAAGAAAAAGATGGTCTTTCTAGCTGTTTCCCTCCCTCATCTGGCTCCTAGCTCCCTCCCAGCCACAACTCGCTAATAGGCTTCCACCTGCCCCTCTCTCATATCCCACCACCCAAGAAAGTACATGGAGAACCCTCAGTCAACAACTCCAGGGACTTCTCTACCTTCCTCCTTTTTCCCTCTTTAGTGACCTTTGGCCCCCTCGGCCATATGATGTGTGACATGGACAAGGCCATCATAATGTGGCCTTGGCAGCAGGCTCTGAAGCCGACAGCCTGGGAGCGAGTCCTAGCTGTCCCGCATGTCCAACCAGGGCCCAGTTACTTAGCTTCCTGTACTCCACCTGCTTCCCTATAAAATGGGATAATAACATCGCTTACCTCGTGGGTCCTTGGAGGATTAAGTGAGGGATGTGTGTCAGCATCTTAGAACAATGCCTGGCACAGAAAGACATGGGGCAGGTTAGCTATTAGTGAGTGCCCAGCCTCATTACCTCACACACGCACCTGCCCTTCATCTGGGCTCAGGCTCAGGCTCTGCCCTCGGACATGTGTGTCCTCCTCGAGGTTAGGCCTTTGCACACGGCTCTTCCTGCCTGGATGCTGCAAATCACACATCTCAACTCAGAGGTGCGTTAGCGGGAAAGGACATGGACTGGCTTAAATTAACTGGATGATCTGTGCTCAGGGCAGGTGAGGCTGACTCCATCTCCTTGGCTCCAGCTCCCAGGTGGGAGAGGCAGGAGAAGCTTCCTGGCATCAAAATGGCTCAGCAGCATCCCTCTTCTGTGCACATCTAGCACAGTCAAGAGCTGCTTCTTAGAGAGTTCCCATCTCTGAGCCAATCACTAGGGTCAGCAGCTTCTGGTAATCAGAACCCATCTTCTGAGATGGGGGTGGGGCAGGGTGGAGGCAAACTCCCCAAAGAATGGGACTTGGACCAGCTGTGGAGAAACTGAGTATATTAAGAGTGGGAAGAGGAGAAGCCACTGTCGCCAATGTCACCTCCTGCAGGAAGCCTCCTTGAGCCCTCCTCCCAGCTATTCTCTATCATACCGCTCTATACCCTCGTTCCCCTGCTCTGCTCCCAGGAGAACATGAGCTCCTTGGGTAGAGGAAGGGGCACAGGCAGCTTGCCATCCCCTGGGCCCCATTGATGGTGGAAAATGTGAGCCTCAAGTCGTCCTCCTTCAGGTCTGGCACCCCAGTGCTCCTGGTTCTACCTGCCTGTTTGTCTGCTGTCTCTCCTCCTCCTGTTCCTCCCACCCCTGAAGTCAGCCTTTTCACAAGCCTGGCTGGGGAACTTCTGGGACTCTCCTAATCTCAGCCTTCTGCCCCATCTTTGCTCTGAATGTCAGAGCTGGAGTTCTAACGCCAGCAGGACATGGTCCCTCAACAAATCCTCCCAGAAATGGTCCATTTCTGTACAGATGTTACTTATCAGACCTAAGTCTGAACTTGGCATTTTCTGCTCCAGACCCCTGTGTATATGATGATTCTGTGATGATTTTCCCACTGCTTTGAAAGACAGCACACCAGGATGGTGAGGAGACTGGGCCAGCCTCTTCTTACCTCGGTGTCCGGCAGAAGCTGCTGGCTTCTGGTCTCTCTGTCCCTTTCTGGTGTGAGGGGACATGGTTGGGAAGGACAGGCACAGAAAAGCAATGACTCCCATGTCCAGCAGATGAATGGGGTAAGTGACCAGCAGCCCCTTCATCCGGCCACCGAGAGGCTGGAGGCCAAGTCCAGCTCCGCCAAGCCACCTTGGCCTCCTGACCACTCTGCACATTCCCAGAGGTCCCCATGCTGGGCTTCTCCTTCGTAGTTGACTCATGGCATGCATTTCCTGTGAGCTGTCTCACCCTCTCTGGAACGAGGTGGGGAATACATTAATATTTAAAATAAGACAAACAAAATGGCAGTGCATGTGTATCTTAGGCTGGAAATTCCTTTAGGGCAAGGACCATGTCTGTTTATATAGCACCTGGCACAGTGTCAAATTGGGGCTCAACAAATGAATTTTGATGAAGACGAGAAAGGAACTTCCTGCATGAGGATGCAGAGGTCTAGGCACTCTTGTTCAGCTAAGCCTCATTCACCCCCTTAGCCAGGGACACCCTTTCTTCTGCCACCCCAAACCCTCACCCAGTTCATGAGCCTCCAGGCTGCTTTGCATCCTCCCTGGCCTGTCCACACTGCCCACAACCAACCCTGTCCTCACCCACACTCTGCTCTCTCAGAAACATGCTCCTTCTTCACACAAACACACTCACTGGGGGTCTATCCAGCCCACCTCCCACCTGCTGCCTAGCTCCGAAGGCTTGTCCAGGGCCTGGTAGTATGTCCTGGAAGCAGGAGATGCCAGCAGCCGAGCCATTGGAGGCACTGTCCCCAAGTGTGCTTTGGCCCCATGTGGGCCTCCAGCCAGGCGGGGACCTGGTAGAGGGTGGGAGGGGGGAGAGGATAAGCTGCTTCAAAACTCCAGATGCAGCAGTTAAAAAGAGGACAGAAGCAATGATCCTTCAAATTGCCACATCTGTATAATCTGCCTTTTATTTTCTGCTTCATGAAGTTTTATTTCCTATTATTTATTCACCTCCCCGCCCTCCCCTCCCCCAGCTCAGCTCCTCCTTAGCGGGTGACATGCTTAGATAGGCCCTGAGCCTTAGCTAGGATCTGGCCCAACCCCAGCTCCCACCCTGGGCCGGCTGCCGGGAAGACATCTGCTCCCCTCCGTGTTGCAGCCCAGGCCCTCCCTCCACCCTCCATGTAGAGCTAGAGGAAATGTAGATGGAGGACGGGATCTGGGAGGTGAGGCCTATCCCCAAAGCCTGCATCCTGAGCCAGAGCTTATGGGGAGGGAGAGACAAGATCTGAAACTCACAGCCACTGGGGCCTCAGCCTCCATGTAGGTCTCCCCTCCTGGCCTCTCCCCATTGTCCACCCAGGACCCTCCTCCTCTCTTCCCTTCAGTTCCTTGCATCTGAGGTCAAATGGCTGGGTTGGTTGGAGAAGGAGCACCAGCCATGATCATACAGGGAAGGGCAGCTGCTGGTCGATATCAAGGCCCTGGAAACCATCCCTCCTCCTCACCGGCCGTCGGAGCAAAGAAGCTCTGAGCAAAGCCTAGGCCCTGGGTGCCTGGCCAGGCAGGCCTCTGTGGGAGCAGTGGGCAACAGGATGCTGGGAAAGGTCATGCACATTTTGTGTCTATCCAGCCACTCTCCCAGTGACACAGAAACACAGGGCCAGAAGTCTTCCCCAGGGACAGTGCCTGACTGCAGGCTCAGGTGTAAGTCTGCGTTGGTTCCTGGTGGCTGCTGTTTAGAGGGGACAGGAGGGGCAGAGGGGCTTTGTGGGTATCACCTGAGTCAGCAGCACTTTATGTCGCTCCTCTGACGCTTGCCACTGCCTCCCCACCTTGCTCTCTAGGTGACTTTCACAAATGTCTCATGTCTTAGCTCCAAAGGGGTTTGTGTTGTTTTGGTTTGCTTTTTTGTGGGGGGTGTTATGCAACCAGAATCATCTTGTTTCCTCCTAAGTGCCCATCACAGAGTCTGGCACACAGTGGGTGGCTTACAGAAGAATTCTGAGTTGTGAAGGTGGCTTCTCATGCCAGCCTGCATGGCTGTGGCCTGTGAGCTCTGTGTCTGCCCCAGCCTGGTGTGGCTCAGCAGGCTGAGGTGGGATACTAGGCCCTCCCCCAACTCCAGAGACCTGATTCCAAATGTGGGAATGCGGTTCCTGCTTCCGGTTTAGCGGAAAATTACCTGGGGAATTTGGGAGAAAGAGGACTTCATGCCTGAACCAGTCAGATGAGGCTGCACTGCCTCTCGCTGACCCAGGTGACATCCTGGCCTGAGCCTGGCATTTCACAGCTGAGGAATCAGCCCTCCTACTCCCCGCCGCCCCGAGGTGTCAGCGGGGAGGGTGACAAGTCCAGGCCCTGGCTCTTTAGCAGGGGGACCAGGAACAACGTCATGACGTATGGCCAGACTAGTTATGATGACAATAACTAACAGCCCCGATGATCCCCAGAGCCCAGCCCCTGAACTGGCAGGAGGCCTGATCCCTTCTTCACCCTTCCTTTCCCTTGGGTCAGGGGATGAGATCTCATTCAAACCGAGTTCATCCCTCCTGGACACTACTCTGCAGAGGGAGGCCCTGGGACCAGGTGGGAAGGTGGGGCCTCTCATCGCTTCAGACTTACATGTGGGGGAACCAGTGTGGCCTGAGAGGCAGGGACAAGATGTGGAAAGGCAGCTGGAGGGTGGAGGAACAGTGAGCTCCTAGTTCAGGGCTCTATTTTCAGTTAAGCTTGCTACCAATGAAGCCCCATCCCCCCAACCCCCCAAAAACAAACAAACAAGAAACAAACAAACATTTATTTGTAAGTACACGAGTCTCACCTCCAGGCTGGCTCCTGGATTTCAGGGCCTGTGTCTAACTATGATGCGTGGCCAGCTCTCTGACTCGGGAGATGCTTGGCTGGGGAGAAGGAGGGGCAGTGGGGGTCTTGGGCACCATGGGGGTGGGAGGGGCAGTGTTGGCTCCATGCTGGTGCTGCTTTGATTTATCCCTAATGAGTTCTCAGCACATGGCTGCTCCCAGTGCACCCCAGGGGCCAGCGAGGCTTCCCGAGGCCCAGCTCACAGACTTCGCAACAACCGCTCACTCAGAAAAGAGCCAATTTCCACACTGCACAGTCCGCTTCACTCAGGGAAATCACATTTCCCTGGGAGAGCCGCAGGCGGCACCTCCCTGCCCAGCCTGGCCAGCTGCCACAGGCACAGATGGAGGCACCGCCCCCACCCCCTCAGCGCCCCACTTCCCACCCATGGGAGATCCCAAATCTCCAGGAGGCCTCGCCTCAGCTGTGGCCTGGCATAACTGCCCTGCAAGAGTCAGAGAAAGGGTGTTGTTCTCAGAGCATGCTGGTCTGAGGGACCAGCCTCCAGAGAGAGGCACCAGCTCTGTCCTAGGGGCTTGGAGAAGAGGGGTGGAGGGTAGTAGTATGGGCCTGTTTCGGGGAGGGAGGAAGATTCTCCACCACCAGCAGGAAAAGGCTGTGGGTGTCCCAGTCCTCAGGAGCCAGAGGAAGAGAAGAAGGCCAGGAGGAGTGTAAGATGTCAGCGAGAGAGTACAGAGGCTATCCTAACCAGAATCAGGCCTCTGAGCCCTTCCCACACTCTTGACACAGAGGTCTCTCAAACTGAGAGGGAAAAGGAAAGAGAAGGGGAGAGGGAGGAGGTCAGTTGCCTCGGTGGGACAGAGGCCCTTGCTTTCACCAACACCACAGCCGTGGCTGGCTCGGCTGGTCATGCCTGTTGGAGGTGACACAGGAGCTAGGGTCCGGGAGCACATGTCCTCAGATGGCAGTGCGCATGGGCCTGAAGGCTGGGGAGGGGAGAAGGCCAAGAATGTAGGAGAAATGGATCCACCTGGCACTTTTCCTCAGCCTGAAGACTGACCACTGGGAGCCTGCAACTCTGTTCCTCCCCACACAGCAAAGTGCCAGAAGCCACATCCAGACATTGGATCCTTCCAAGGAGGGTACAGATTCAGCTGTGGTCCCAGCTCCTTCAAATGACCTTGAAAAGGTCATCTCTTACTCTCAGTTTCCTCATGTGCAAAATTCCAATCACTCTGTAATGTCCCGAATCAGAGAGAAATGGATGAGGACAAGCTTTACAAACAGAAAAACACTACAACTACATGAAGGATTGTCATAACCTCTGAGGGTGAGGAAGGGTGGGGTGAGGGGGCAGTGAAGTAGCAGGTGAAGGAGGGCCAGGAGGGAGCTGCCAAGCCGCTGGAAGTCAGCCCTCTCCTCCTGCACCTACCCCAGGACAGGGACACCAGGAATCGCCTCAGGAAGATGGGTGGGTGTGGGGGGAAGGTGTGTTTGTGGGCAGGGGGGAGGGAGAAGAAGGAGAGGGAGCCCTTGGTAAGCCCATCTGGGCTGTGGCACCAACTCCCCTGTCTGAGGCTGTCTGAGGGTTGAGTGTGGCCCTGGCAAGGAGGGGCAGGGAATTCGTGTTCTTTAGTAACAACTTTCAGCAGGAATGTTGGAGAAGCGAGGGTTGGACCCGGCCCAGAGCCTGGCCATGGAGGCAGGACTTCCAGCCTGTAGAACAGAGGGTCTCAGCAGCTCCAGCCACCGTGGAAAGATGAGTTCTGCCCCTTTTTGGGTGCCCAGGAAGGGTTCGAGCTGCTCTGTCTCCCACCAAGCAGGGGCTGCCTTCCCCACCCGAGACCTGTGTGGGCTCCAGGCCAGCCTGGCCCACTGGTGCAGGGAGGTCGGAGCCCTGAGGAGGGAATGGGGACTATGAAGGATCAAGGCAAGTGGCTTCAGAGCAGAGGAGACTGTCCACAGTGGAGAGGGGCTGCTCCAGTGTGCAGGGGCAGGCGAGGTGGGCCCCACTGCCGTGAGCATGTCTCAGGCCCATGCTGTTTCCTGAATTCTCCTACCAACATGCTGCTCCGATAGGCCTTCTGAGAACCAGGGCTCGACCGTGCCACACAGTCAGCCAGCCCCTCCCTCGGGCCACTGTGATGCCTCCTGCCCTCCACACACTGGCCCAATCAGGTGGCTTCTAGCTCCTCCCTGCGACCTCTGCCCTCCTCACCTTCTCCTTGCACCCTTCTCTACTGCCCTCACGTTCCAGCTTCTCCCAGAGGCACCTCAAGTAGTCTTTCTTCCCCAGGACATCGCTGGCTGCACAGTTTGACCACAGAGGAAATATCTGGCCTGCACACCTGCCCGGCCACACTCACCGGCACCTCACAAAAGTGTCCTGGGCATCCAGGTGGCTTCAGAAAGAGGAAGGATGGATCCGAACCTCAGTCACCATGGCACAAACAAAGCCAAACCCCTTTGCCACTTGGAGTTGGAGAGGGCTGGCCAGGACACCAGTGTTTGGATTGCTCTCCAGGCTCCCTGGGTGCAATGCAACACACAGTGATTCCTGGGTAGGGGTTCACTGTGGCACCAGAACCAGGTGGGGTTGCCTTAGGGCCTCAAGAGCCCAGCATTTTAGGATCGTGAGGAGTCTCAGGGATACTGGGCTGAGTCCCCCAACCAGGCTCCTGGCCAGAGGGAAGCCCTGATATTGGGGATGAGCCTTATCGAAATCCTCTGGGAAGAGACAGGAACCAGTTATTCCCATGGCTTCCTGCAGTTCTCATCCTCAGTGAGTACCCTGGCCTCTCCTGTCTCCCAGCCCTTGCCCTTCCAGCCCGGAGTCTCTGGGTGCTGGGTGTGTGTGTGTAGGGGACGGGAGGTGGGGGGGGGGGAAGGGGAGTTGGAATCTTCTTCCATCTAGCTCAGCCTCCAGGGCTGTCTTTGCAGCTGTCAAATTCACCACACAGCCCTGCCTTTCATTCCAGGGTCAACTGGAGAGGGTCCCTGTGGACAGCAGACAGCCCCCGGGGGCCTAAGCACCCTGCTGGGGACAGAGCCCTTGCAGCCACCATGGTATGTGGCTTCTTGTTCTCTAACATATCTTAGAAAGAGGTTGTCCCTGCGGGCTCTCTCCCTACTTGTTGGCACTGCCACCCTGTGCCTCTCCATGGTGCCCGGCCTCTAGGTCCCTCTAGCACCAGACAGGGCTCTATTGTGTTGGGTGAAAGTCCTGGACTTACAGTAAGAGAACTTACTGAACCCACTGCCTCCATGCTTGGATTTCGTTTTTTCTGAGCCTCAGTTTGCCCACGTATAACTGGGGCTAACCCTACCTTCACCTTCACTGATGTGAGGCCTCCACTCTGTGGCTGGCACAGCAGAGCCCAGTAGATGTCTGCTCACTCCCCACCCTTTCTCCCCCTGCCTCCTATACCACAGGGTCACAGGCTGCTTCTATGAGTAGCCATTCCTAGGGCATCCACCAGTCTCCTATGACACTGGCTTCTGCTAACAACAGCAACCACTATGGGGAGCCTGCCACTAGCTTGGGATGGCATGCTTATTTTATTTTTGAGGCTACTCAGAACTAGAGAAGTCGAAGCATGGGATGGGTGGTGTGCCTGGCATGAAACATGTTAGGACAGAGAGAGAACCTCAGTCAGGCCTCCTGGGTACCCCAGACTCCGAAGTGAGTGTCCACTGGGCCTGAGGTTTTCTGGACAAAGTCCCCAACCCTTGCCTCCCAGTCAGCCCCAAAGCCTGGAACAGCGTAATGGTTTATTGAGTCAAGTGGCAATAGTGGCATCTTTAAAAAAGAAAGAAGCATTGGGGAAAGAAGCCCAACATGGCAGGGAGACACTTCAGAGAGGCCACAGTCTGGGTGGACAGAGGAAGCAGCGCCCATCAGGGCTGAATTTACAGTATTTACAGTCAGGCCTTGGGCAGGAGTGGCAGGTGCAGAGGGAGCCTGCGTGGCTGGCTGGGGTGGCAGTAGCCTCCTCAGGTGTGGGGGTATGGGCCGAGGCAGGGCCGATAGGAGGGACACGGGTCCCCAGCAGCTCTGCCTGCCCTAGTCTGGGCCCTTGGGAAAGTGTCTGGGCCTGTCAGAGGATGATTCTGGGACAAGCTGAAGGAGGAGAAGCTGGGGTGCTGGTGCATCACAGAGCAGGCAGAGGAGAGCCCCCTGCCCACCAATGGAGCTTTAGGTTGACTGGCCTTGGCTCTCAGGCTCTCAGCCCATGGCCAAAGGAGAGGTGCAGGCAGAGCCAAGTCGGCTGGGTCTGGGAGGTGGACAGCAGAAGCTTCAACTCTGGGGCAGCTCAGTGAGCGATCCCCAGAGTGGCGGGGGGACAGCCTCCCTATGGCTAGACTTGTGGGCCGGATGGAACTAACAGCCCAAGACCAACTGACTGCTAGCATATTTTGATGGTGGAGCCTCAGAGGAGCCCTGAACCCCTCAGCCCCTCCTGCCATCCCCTCAAGCTCACAGCTCCTCTGCTCCCCACATTCCTCCAGTTTTGCGTGTTTCAGGGTGCAGTGTCCCTCCCTGGGACTCTGCCTCACTGAGGAATCCCGGAGGATAGTCTGGCCTTCTGCAAAGTCATCCTGTCTTTCACAGTTCATTAAGTCAACCACACAGAAGTGTGACCTGTGCGCCGGACTTGTGATTATTTCTTGTAATAAATAAAGATTCCTTCCTGTGACTCTCTGCAGGCGTCCCAGACCCGGGTCCTCCTGCTGCTTGGTCGCTCCCACTGTCCCCATGGTGACTACAGGTGGTCAAAGGCCGTGGCGGTGGTGGGCGGTGCACTCGGCCTTGATGTGGAACTGTAATAATATGGGGAACCTGGACACGTCAGAAAAATAACAACAACACTGGTCAGAGGGGGAAATTGCACCACAGCCGTCCTGGCATCTGCTAACCTTTAAGATAGCACAAGTTAATCATTCACTCCCTGGCCTATCTGATCATCAAAAATTAACTCCTCTCTGGCCTGTTTCCTCCTTCTCTGACCTCACCTTTGAGTTTCTGGCCAGAAGAAGGTGGCTCCTTGTCCCTCCCCGCATGATTACTATGACCTTCAACGACCTTGTTTCAGGGAGAGAGAGCAACAGAGAACAGGTACACACACGGGGGGATCATCAGGGTCTCCTTAGCTTTGCCCAAACTGTTCGAGGTCATAGAATCTTCCTCTTCCAAATCAGAGGTATTAAACATTTGACTGGTTGTCCTTGCCAATGTTTCTCAGTGGTTAGAGCGTCAGTCCACAGACCAAAGGGCTGTGGGTTCATTTCCTGGGCAACAGCATGTGTCTGGGTTGCAGGTTCGATTCCCTGCCCTTGTCATATCAAATTGTCTCTCTCACATCAAAAATCAATGGAGAGAAGATCCTCATTGAGGATTAACAACAATACAACTTCTGACAGGTGATGGGAGCTGTGTGTTTTTGGGGATCTTCACGGGTAAACTCTGTGGGAAGGTGACTGACCTTAGCCCCTCTGGCTAAACTGAGCAGTGAGGTGGGATGGAGCTGAGTCATCCAGGGGAGAGCCCCCTGTCCCTTCTGGAATGCCAGGAGGTAACTGGAGAAGAGGGTGGTTTTGAGAACAGTAGCCTTGCCAGGCCTGTGATGATGCCCATGGGGTCAGCCACGCTCACACCACTCTTCTCTCTGACCCAAGATGGTCCGAGGTCATCACTCAGGAAGACTGAGTGAGTTTCTTCAAGTTCCCACTTATGGGACATGGTTTCCTGAAAAGCTTCTCCATGCAGCCCAGGCCCCAGGATGAGAGGGGTACAGAGCAGCCCACAGGTCACTCTCTGGACCTGAATTCTAAGACTCCACATCTCCAACCAACTTCTGGGACCAGGTGAAACAGAGGACTCCTATGCAGGGCCTGCTGAACACTCTGAGCCTCCTCGATGCCTAATGTGGGTAATAGGACAGCACTCAGTGCCGCCAGTGAAGGGCAGTGGGCACTTTGCGTCGCAGCCCAACAGGGTAAGTGTTGCTGGACTGTGAGTCTCTGAAGGCAGGGCATCTACTCTGCGGCTTCTTAACCCACTCTGGCCCTCCCTGAGCCCTGAATCCTTCTCAAAAGAAAGATCTCAGAGACATGGCCTTGGGCAGCAGAAGAGAGATGAGCAAGGAAGTCTGCCTCCTTTTTCCCCCAATGACCTGGCCACAGCCTGGCACACTGCCTTCCAGCTTGAGTTATGAGTAACACCTGTATCCCCAGGCCCTGGTCTTACCTGGGCCTTCCAGGTTTGAGACGATTTTGACCCAGCCTTGTACCCCACCTGCCCTGCACACAGAGCGCCTGGGCGCCCCTGGGGACTTACTCAGCAAGCTGGAGTTGGGGAAGCGCCAGGCCTCGCTGTAGGAGGAGTAGGGGGTGTGGCCATAGGCATTGCCAGAGTATTCACTTCCTGTTGGAGACACACAGTGAGAGGTGGGGTGGAGCAGCCACATGGGGCTGGAATCAGGGAGAAGGGTGTGCAGGCCTCGCACTGGGTGAGCCCTGGGATGTGGAGCCAGGGCAGGACAGTGGCAGCTCAGCAAGCCCCTCCCGTGGGGGCCCTCACTCAGTGTGAGGAACTGTGTCCTTTCCCCAGACACTGGGCCTCACCCTGACAAGCTGTCCCTCACAGGAACTGCATAGGCGGTTGTTCTTATTTTGCCCATTTTCCAGGTGAAGAATCAAGGCCTAGGGATTTACATGTGCTCACACAGCCAGAGGGTTTGGGAGCTATGGGCGGAGTTTGGGAGCTGTGACATTTCTACTACAGACCTTCAAGGGATTTATCTAGGCAGGTCAATGGGGAGAAGGAGGGAGGGAGGAAGGAAGGAAGGGAGAAATGAAGGGAAGAAGGGAGGGAGGAAGGAAAGAAAACAGGGAGGGAGGGAAAATGAAAATAAAATAAAAAAGAGAACTAAGAAAGTATCTAATCCAACCATCATTTCCCCAATGAAAAAACTACTACACAGAGAGGGAAAGACATTAACACCAGAACCAGCCTCAGCGCCTATTCCAGCTCTTTCTTGCACTCCACAATGTGAACTCTCTGTTTACTGCTGATGTAGCCAAGACCCCCTGGGTTCACTGCACTCAGTGAGGAAGCCGATTCAATCCTGGCTACCCAGCAAGGGCCCCATGTCTCTACCCCACTCCACCTAGTGTCAACACTGCTGGCTGCTGGCGCTAAGGGACAGGAAGAGAAGTGGAAAATGCAATGTGCTTGCCCTCTCTTCTTGTCACTTACTCATGCATTCACACTCACACACGCATGCAACACTGAACTCATGTCTATCAAGCAACCATCTGCTTCAGTCCCTGCTGCAGTAGGGATGGGTCTTAGAAGGTGATGCAGCATCCTCTCTCTGCCAGATCTGTCAATGTCCTTGCACCTATGAAAGGCCAGCCATCCTCTTTGCTCTGCATCCCACCCCATTCATCATTGCAAAGACTTGACCCCTACAATGGATCCCTTCTCCTTTCTGCTTCATCTGTTCTCCCTTTCTAATTCATCACCCCCTTCAGCCAGCAAACATGCTCTGTTATCTTTTCTTTAAAAATCCTCTTCTTACTCCACATCCCTCTCTAGCTTCCAACCTCTCCCCTGCTCCCTGGCTTTGCCTTCACTGCTGCATTCCCCTCCAATCAAGTTGATCCCTCATATCCTCACTGCCTCTACACGATCATCCCAGTGGTCACTTCTGTCTATCACTCCTTAACTTGGTCTCATCCACCAACCCCTTTCTTGGGGTGTATGTCCTCACCCACTGGCCTCTCCACCACAGTCTCCTTTTGGTTCCTTCTCTGTGAGAACTCTAAATGTTGAAGAGCCCCAGAGCAAAACATGGTGAATCTTTTATGAATTTCCATCCACCTTCTTTTTCCTGTGATCTTGTCTTATCCTTGGCATTAAATTACAGCTCTGAGCAATGGCTGAAATGTATGCCCTTGTCAGGATGGTTTCTGACTTCAGACATATATTATACCTACTGACTTACTAAACTGGTACCTAGGCAGTGTCTCAATCCTAATCTGGCCCAACAGAACTCTTGATTTCCACCTGCCACATGCTCTACCTCTTCCTTTCCTAGTCTCCCCCATGCATACATGCCACTACCATCCATGAAGTTTCCAAAGCCCAAGCCTAGGGGCATTTGAACCCTCCAACCAATTCACCAGCAAGTGTTGCTGGCTCTGTCATAGCATATGTCTTGAGTATCTCCATTCTCCTCCTTTACTGCTGTCTCTCCAACCCAAGGCTGCTGCATGAACTACAATTGCCCCTGGTCTCTGTGCTGCCTTTTTTGAATACCCACACCAGTTTCCCAGCAGCCTGAATACTTTTAAAATTTGACCCAAGCCACTGCCACCATCTCATGGTGGAGTCCTTTCCTGCTTACTCACACCCTCTATCTGTGTGCAACTACAGTTTCTGCGTTGGGGCCTTTGCACTTTGAACACCTCAGAGAGACTTTTCTGATCTTTCTATCTAAAGTAGTATATTTTTTCCTTGAGGCTTTGTATCACACCATGCCATTTTGTTCCCTTTACAGCACTTACTGTCTATTTTTTTGTTGGCTTGTTTTCCATGCTTTTTTTCTTCACTATTAGATTGTAAACTCCATAAATAAAGAGACTGGTCTTATTCACTGCTATATCTCCAACATCTTATGCCATAGATACTCAACCAGTATTTGTTCAGTGTAAAAGTAATAGGTGGATATATGGTTGAAAGGGTGGATGATAAAAGAATAATAGATAATGGAAAGATGGATAGATAAAAGGATGAATGTATGGAAGAATGACTGGAAGAATGGAAGGATGGAGGAATGAAAGCATGGATAAATGGATAGACGGATGGATGAATAAATAGAAAGATGAAAGGGTAGGTGATAGAAGAGTGAAAGAATAGATGGATGAATAGATGAATAGATGGAAGAAAGAATGGATAGGAAGATAGAAGAATGAATGATAAGATGCATGTATGTATGGGAAAATGTGTGTAAAGGTGAACAGAAGGAAAGATGGATGGGTGGATAGATGGATGGATGGATGGATGGATGGATGGATGATGGGTGGATGGATCAAACTCTCTGGAGCTGTTGGTTCAGCTCCAAAACTGGTGTGAGCATCATTAACTGTGTTAATGGGCAGGGTCAACAACAACAATTAGGAGGCAAAATAAGAGAAGGCTGAGTATATCCTGTTCTGATGTTGCTCTCTGACATGGTGTCATGATTTCTAGGATGTGGGAGGCAGTGTGGTGTGGCTGGCAGAGCCCTAGTTTTGAAATCAAAACACGTTTTTAAACAACTCAACCACATAGTATGGTTGTAACCCTGAGCACACCACTTTGCTTTTCTAAGCTTGTTTCTTATCTTTATAAAACTAGGACAATACCAGCTTCCCAGGCTTATGGGAAGAATAAATGAGAAATAAAGATATCTATGAATGGCCAGGCACACAGAAGTAGAGAATAAGTGATCTCTTCCTTTCTTCCACAACTGATTGAAGACTGTCATTAACATGCCTTGCTTGTTAAGCACACAGTAGGTGCTTAATGAAGGTTTATTGATTTTAATGGAAGGAATCCTCATTGTCCCTGGGAGATTGTGGCCTCTGGTAAGAGATGAACAAGTAATTTTTCTACAAAAGAATTCACCACAGAGTTCCTAGGAACCAGGAGAAACAATTGAATAGCACTGCATTTTCTGAAAATCAGATTTGCATGTAACTTATTGGGAACCAATCCACCAGCCACTGCACAAGGCAAGGCCCCTCCCTTCCAGTTCACTTGCAGTGGATGCTGTGGATGTGCTATTTTTTTTTTTTTCTTGTCCACAACACCCATGTGGGATGAGGTCTTTCTGGAAACAACCTGGAGTCTTTGATGAGAGGCCCAAGCTTTCCAACTACCTCCCAGGTCAGACTCTGGACCCTAGGAGCCCCTTGCCCTGGGCATGCCCCCGGGATGATTCATAATTAAGAGAAAAGCCTGAGCTTTATGTTTCTTCCTCTTCCTCTAAGCAGGCAGCCAGAGAAGGTGGAGAGGTTGGATGGGGGTTGAGGGGAGCTGACTGGAGCCTGGGATTTTGATTGAGAGGCCCCATTATCCACACTCTTAAAAAAATAACCGAATCTTTTCCTTTTTTATCTTGACCAATCTCATTTCACGCTCCAGAAGAGGAAGGGAGGGAGGGAGGGAGTCCGGGGCCAGGAGGGAGAGGGGAGTGAGTATTCTGTATTTTCAACGCTGCATTAAGCACATCGCCACGGTAACCAGGCAGCAACAAGTGCCAGCTCAGCAGGTTCCCAGGGAGTATAGAGCCTGCTTCCCTCCCTCACTTCTCCCTCTGTTCCCTCTGCCCAGGAGAGCCCAGCCGCTTGCCTCACACAGGGTATCAGAGTGGATGCTAGCAAAGACAACTTTGCCATGGGGCAGGAAAGCAGACCTGGGTGAAGGCACTGTCTCTGGGGTTAGGCCAAGGCATCTGGCCCAGGGATGGTATGGGGGTCACAGAGACCCTGATTCAGCCCCTTCCAAAAGCTCCAGGTCCTGAGGCCTCTGGGCAGTGGAAACATTCTATTCTCTCTTTTCCATCCCTCCTTTATGGTCTCTAAGAGGGATGCCTACCAAAAGAGACTCTCCTTGTCCTCCTCATGTGTCCCAGCCTTGACACACTGGGTCACCGTTGGGTAACCACCGCACTGGTAGACAAAGAAACCAAATGACTGGCAGGCAGGATTCCAGGACCACTCAAATAAAGATGGAAAAATGCTCCCAGCTCATCTCACACTCTGCAATACCTTCTGAATATCTAGAACTTGGGTTCCACTCATACAGAGATGAGTGGGTCTGGTGTATGAAGATGGTGTATATTTCAATCATCATTACCATCATCATCACCTACACCACTCATATTCAGATGTTACAGAATGGTAAACTGAGGTTCACCAGTCAAATCACTGGGATACCAGGTGGTACTTGAAGGCTAGGCTTATGTTTAGCTGTCAGTGTTTTTGCAGCCCCACCTGGGCTCCCTGAATGGAAGGACCAAGTGGTAGAGCTCTGATTGGAACATCACTCTGCCCCAGTTCCTCCCTTTTCATCACCATGGGTGATGTAGGAGCATCTGGGAAGAAGGAGGCAGAGGGAGGAACCCATAAGAAGTCAGGAATGCACTGAAGTCTCTCCTCCAGACTTTCAAGAGATGCACTCTTCGAGGAGTATATGCATGGGACACATCCTTCCTCTTGCCCCATCTTTGGCCAACACTTTCTCTTGGCAATGCTCCCCCTCCTGTGCAGGGTCCCCTTACCTGCCACCATGCCTGCGATGGCAGAGGAGGCATAGCTGCCCTGTCCACTGGTGGGGATGTGGGGTGGGTATCCAGGCAGCGTGGGCCCCACCATCTCTCGCCCTGAAAAAACACAGGAAGGAGTCCTCAGTTGGGCCACAGGAGGCTGCTGTACTTACCATCTTTCTTCCTGGAGGATCAGCAAGGCTTCCCTCTTGCCACGCCCACTTGCTCTCAGGCCATTCTTCAATCCACTTCCTCCCTCCTCTGTCCTCTGCAGACCCCGTACTCCACCAGGAAGGGTGCACTGCTATGGCTGTAGTGCATCATTCCCTGATCTCCAGGGATTTTGTTTCAGTGAATCTCATTCATCGCTAACTATCATGTATTGGAGGGAGGCTGGGGCTATGTCTTCTGGGCCTTGGTTTCCCCTACCGCAGCATTCAGCACAGCTATCCTAAATGAATGCGTTAAAGGTCACTGGACTCGGAGCTCACATCCTTTCAGCCCCAGTTCTGAGCACTACCAAGAATAAGGCCCTACCTAGGGTGGCATAATGTGGCCTGCTGGCCCATTACTATCCTTTTTTGGACTCATGCAGACATTACTAATCCATCACTGCAATCTTTTTCCACTGGGCCAGAGGGAGGTCCTCTTCCTCTTCCCACCTGACAGATGGACAAAGCCTATCAGAGTTACAAGGTACAGGAAACCTACTGAATATCCTCAACCTACAAAGGGGATGTGGGCTGAGATGTATTAAACATTTACATATGACCACCAACCCTACATCTGTCAATCCCATTCCTGAAAAAAACATTTTCAGCAAAACAAACACCCATCTCTTTGTTAGTCTATATTTGTGGGTAGTGCCCCTGCCCTGGTGACACTAAGACAGCTCAGCCCTGATTTCCCTGGCTCCTCCTGTCCTGTGCATCAGAAAGTCAAACCTCCCCTTTTGGAGGACCCCACCTGAGCTCTGAATTTCTTTCCATCTGCACCTGTGCCCACAGCTGCACACCCCTCCACCCATCACCCCTTTTTATGACCTACAGGCCCAGATCAGACCCCATCAGGGATTACTGGCAAGGTGACAATACATCCTGGCTTGCCCAGTTAGGACCACTGTCCCAGCATACTTATTAGTAATACCCATCTCACTTTCAAAATGCCCAGCATGAAGGATGAATTACTTGGTCATCGGGGCTCGTGCTGATGCTTCAAGGTTCTTCAACCTCAGATGCTGATATCTAGGATTGGTTAATATTTGTGTGGGGCCATCCTCTGCCTTGTAGGATATTTGGGACCATCCCAGACCTTTACCCACTGGAGCAGTAGCAGTTCCCTCTCAGTGTGACAATCAGAAATGTCTCCAAACATTGCTATATATCCCCTGGTTGCAAAATTGCCTCTGGCTGAGAGCCACTGTGTTAAACTGTGACCATTTTGCCCAATGCCTCTGCCTCTTCACACGGAGGCATATTTTTCTCCTAGGACTTATATGTGACCTCTGTAAGGCCCTGTCAACCAACTTACCCTCTATAACACTGCCAGTCCAACTTCCCCACCTCTGGTCCCTGTAGGACCTTCATACCTCAGCCCTTCAAGGAGTGCCTGGTAGTGATGGAAGGAAGATACATCCATGGAACTCTACAAATTGTTAAAACTTCAGTGACTAACTCCTCCTTACCTCTATTTCTGGAGAGTCCCTGAAGATTAGTTTTTCATTCATCAAATACTTATGGATGAGTCTGATGGATAGGCAGTTTTCTGACTACTCAAGGGTATAGCAGAAAACAAAAATGCTCAATTAGCAAGGCCAAGATGGGGCATGGACTAGGATGGGCACTGGGAGCCAAACCTAAGAGATCAACAAACAGTACCAGACCTACTGGATGTCAGGAGTCGGAAGACCTCGCCTCTTATCCTGCTTCAGTGGCTCATATTCCAAGTGACCTTAGATCAGCCACCCATGTGCCCCAAGTCTCAGTTCCTTCACATGCAAAATGGGAAGGAAAGAAGAAAAGCTTTATGGACCTCATCACTATTAGCATCTTATCACTATTGCTATGATGTTATCTGTATAATCCAGAACCAGGGTCTTGTGCAATAGGCAGACACTGGTTAGTGCAATGAACACATTCTACAAATTGTTACATGTCAAAGGAACCTGAATAGAATAAATCCCATTTGAAATGAGTTATCGGTGAGACTGTGAATGTGTTGATAAAAATAAGCACTGCCCCTAATTTGTTTGACCTTGAGTGCAATGTCCAGCTGTGATTGGTGCTAGGCCAAACAGAGTGGAACCCATTGGGATTCCACAGAAGGGTCCAGTGCACTTGACTCAGGGTCTGAACAAATGGGGGGTTGGAAATGTTGGTGAGGAAGAAGGAATTTTAGCATATTTACAGGTAGCAGGAGAAGGATGCAGACGCTATACAGAGGTTTAGTCTTATCTTTCTTCAAAGACTGCAATATGGTCAGACTCAGGCCACAGCCCTGAGACCAAGCACCTGGCCAGGAACCCAGGAGATATGTGCCATCTGTAAGAGCAGGAGTAATACAGAGGGTGGGCAGGTGGCCTGAATGAGAATAATGGAAGAGTGGTGGCTGGTTCAGACCTGATGCCTTCTCTCTTCCTATTTCTCTTACTTCCTCCTGTCACGTGGGAAGAGGTCAGGGGTCTAGGTCTAGGTCTAGGCCAGGTTTGGCTGAGGAGCACATTACTTAATTTCTCTGAACTATATCTTCTCATCTGTCTAATAAGGAGCTGTGTTGGATGAGAGATGGTGAAGTGGATTCCTCTCACTTCTTTTTTTCTTCTTCTTATTTTATTGATTTTTTACAGAAAGGAAGGGAGAGAGATAGAGAGAAACAGCCATCAGCTGCATCCTGCACACCCACCACTGGTGATGTGCCTGCAACCAAGGAATCGAACCTGGGACCTTTCAGTCTTCAGGCTAACTCTCTATCCACTGAGCCAAACCGGTTTCAGCTCGCCTCACTTCTGGATTGATTGCCTGGGGCTTCCTGGTGCACTTTGTTGAGAAGGATTTTGAGGATTCTCAGTCTTAGCTCTCAGGCCATCTTTTTGCAGGGCTGGCCTAGGTACTCTTCAGAGATGCTCCTTCTTCCTGCCCTTGTCCTGGCCCTTCTACCTCTGGACCCTGCTCCTTCTTGACCAGCTCTGTGAACAGAGCACCAGGTCACATACTCCTTTTAAGCCACAACTTATTCACTCATAATTGCCCCATGTATCCCATCCCATGAGAATTAGCCCCCAAATTGCTCTTGGGAATGGAATTCATAAGTTTTGAGAATTTAATCTTTGTTGCTCCTTAGTTGCCTAATTTCCTCCCAGTGGGGCAGAGATTTCTGCACCAAATGTTGGAGCAGACCCAGATAGCCTCCTCCCATGCCCTTGGCCTCCTGAATAGACCAGTAATACTCTCTTTGGAGCGGCCCTCTCCCACAATGTGGCCCCATAAATTTTTCTAGCAGTCTCACAAAACTCTTTGCTTTAATTATTTAAATTCATGGTTTCTTCCTCCAAAGCCAAGAACTTTGCAACCTTCTTAGAGATGAAACTGGGAAGCCCTGAGGTGAAGCCCTCTATCACAACCTCACCACACTCTTTCATTCACTATTGACTTTTGAGGCTCTTCACCGTAAGTTTATCTTTGGTTTGTAATTTTATCTCCTCTGCACTCATACTTCTTCCAATGTGGTTTTATTTTTAAAAAGTTAGCTTAGGCATGAGCCCACATTGACTGTGAAGTGGGGTTTTATAAGAAAACACCAGCACCCCAAGATATATTGATGAATATTGTAACTATGGGTAGGATCAGGATCAGAACCATGGTGTGGAGGAATTCAGAGGGCAGAGGCAGTTTCAAACAATTTTATTTGCCACTTTGATGTCTGCCCTCTACGTGACCCTTTTAGTTCCTTATCTTGTTCTGATAGCAAGGAGAATTTATGACGATCCAAAAATCTCTCTGGCAGGACTAACTATAATTTTGACAAAAGGATGAAGGCGGGTAATGGACTCTTTGATGATAAAACCAAACTCAGAGCCTTCTGAGCAGCAGAGCTGGAGTGAGCAAGCCCTGGAGCAGTCATACCGGTCCTGGTCCTGGCGAGTGTGCCGGGACCCCAGCTGGGGCACCTAGGGCATTGGGGGAGTAAGGGGCAATCCTACATCCACCAAACCCTGATGCTGCTTTGTTCTTGGCTGGATTAAGGAGAAGCTGAGAGCCAGAAGGACAGAGAGAGCCTCTGGGCCGGGTAGGGAGTGACCTGGGGAGATTATGAAGCAGGCAAAGGCTGCAGGAGGCAGCAGGAGGTCTTCAGGATGCCTCAGAGGGGGAGGGCCCATGTGGGTGGGGTCTGAGCTTCCCGCCTGGCCCTTTGGTCTTGCCTCCTTTTTCTTCCTTTCAAATCCACCTCTTCTTTCCTTGAATAGATTTCTAGCCTCCCCACTCTCAAGATCTTTCTGCTGATCTCCTACCTTTCCTCTCTCTGTGTCGCTTCCTAGTCTATTCACCATGGTTCAGCCACATGGTAGATGTTTAAGTCCAATCTGGATCAGGGGTCATATGTGGACATTCTCTCAGGAGCTCCAACACCCTGGGTCCAGCATGGACACCAGCTATCAAAGGCCTTGTGCCCAGGTCACAGGGCTGGCCCAGCTCTGTAAGCTCCCTACTCTTGACAGCCTGCCTGGACCAAGTCCTTTGAGCTTGGGCACTGCCTGCTTTCTCCAAGCTCCCGGACGGATGGGCTGGGCCTTTCAGCCAGCCATCAGCCTTTCCAGGGATCACACCTGCATCCCAACATCTTCTGGCCCTGACCTGGGGCCACCAGCCAGAAGGACACATTGAAGCTATGCATTGGCTGCCTGAATGGACCTAGATCTCTGCCATTAGCTGCTCCATCCTGGGTGCATGTCCCACAGCTGGTCTGGGAGTGGGTATGCCACTAAACTAAGAGCTGAAAGAAATTGGAAGTCCCTGATTTGATGTGTATTGACAGGGATGCTTGAAGCCCCAACACGGTGACAGGGAGGGGAGAAAGTGGGGCTATGGAGCACAGGGCTGTCCAGCTACACTCTGTACCAATACCCGCTGTGCTCTGAGACATCTGAGACATCTGTCCTTCCCTTGCTTGTTGGTCCTACTCCCCATCCTCACAGGCCTCATTCACACCCTCATCCCTCACCTACCTCACTGGCTCCTAGCCCAGGCCTGCCTTTCACGTTCACATGAGACAGGGCAGGCTAGAAAGGGAGCCTCTTCTACTCCCCCTCTCTCCTGCCTCCCTCCTGCTGACATCATTCCACTCAGCTCACAATTTTTCTCCTTTCATCACTTTCGTCAAAACAAATGACCCATCTCCACTGACTTCGCCCTCTTTTGAAATTCTGAAGTCTGAGTCAACATTTTCTCCCTTGCTTCCCACGCACTGGCTTCCTTTATTAACCCTTCACCTCTGTGCCCACCTCCTCTGAGATGACCTCCCACCTCAGAGGTGCTGGGGGAAAACTCCCCAGGCCCCACGCAGAGGGGAGAGTCCTTAGAAGGGAGGGTGGAGGGCCACTCTTCTCCTCCAGAGCAGAGGTTCCCAAGTCCAAGGGCACTCGGGTTAGAGCGGGACTGCAAGCAGGGCCACCCTGCAGTGGTCTGGTTGGGACCTGACTTCTAGAAAAGCTTTCATTTCCAGAGAGAGTTGTGAGGCCCCCAGCATGTTTGGAAACTGCTGGTCAGAAGGGCTGCCTCTGTCTGCTCCCCCATGAGCTCTGGTTCAATACATGGGCCCACACCTAGGATAGCCCTTGGCTGCAGTCGCCCTTCAGTGTCTGAGCACTGTTACAGGATCTGCCATCTTCAGTCCACCACACAGGCCTCCTCTGCCCAAGCCAACTGCCTTGCTCTCCCCGTGTCTTGGCCAGCCACCAGTGGCCTTCTGTCAGGGAGACCCTCACCTGCCAGCACCGTGCTCCTATTCAGGGCTCCCACCAGCCTTCTCTGGGCCTGCCTCCCTCAGTGTCAGGACTGCTCCAGCTGCCCTGGCCCCGGTGCTCTGACTTTGATGAGAGGAGACTCAGGTGTGAGTCCTCCAATGGCTACACTGTGAAGCCCGGATTGTGACTGATCCTTTGTCTTTAGAAATTTGAAATAGAAATTGGCTCCAAAATCCAATGACTTTTTTCCTTCAAAATTTTAGCATTTTCTTTTTCTTCCTCCTCTTCCTCTCCTTCTCCTTCTCCTTCCCCTCCTCCTCCTCGTCCTCCTCGTCCCCCTCCTCCTCCTCCTCCTCCTCCTCCTCCTCCTCCTCCTCCTCCTCCTCCTCCTCTTCCTTCTCCTTCTCCTCCTCCTCCTTCTTTCTCCTAGACTAAGTGTTCAGCAGAGCACCTGGTTCCTGGCCTTGGGGTCCCTGCTCTTCCATGGGGCCTCAGGGTGAGGTTCTGGAAAGATGCCAAGCACCTCCTTCCAGGCACCCTCGGAATGCACCCCACATGGCCTGACTGCTGAGTGGAGACCCACATACTGGTACCTCCAGCAGTTGCCAGAGGAATTCCTTCGTGGGAGGGAGGAGAGAGGGGGAGTAGAAGAGGCTTCCTTTCCAGCCTGCCCCATCTCATGTGAACGGCAGGCCAGGGCTAGGAGCCAGTGAGGCAGTGAGGAAAGAGGTTGGTGGTGTACAGGACTGAGGACCAAAGAGGGGACTGGACCCCTTGGAACCAGGGAACTGGCCCTTGGACCCCTCCCACCCCCATGAAGGCTGCAGGCCCGGCCCTCCTTGTCATACCTGAGAGGAGGGCCTGGCCCGAGAGCTGCCCGTACACCGAGGCAGTGTGGGGAAAGGCATTGAAGGGCGGGACCGAGGCTCCCGCGGGGACCCCAGAGCCGACTTGCTGCAGGTCCAAAAAGGCGGAGCTAGATAAAGAGGAAGGGGTGGAGCTAGAACTGGACACCTCGGGGCTTTCCTGCTTTATGGCGAAGGGTGAGTGAGGATCTGCTGGGGAGGGAGACAAGGAGAGAGGGTGAGATGATGGTGGGAGCATGCACAACAAGCCATGAAATGGGGATGTGGTCTCGGGGCGGCTGGGCTGGTGCTCCTGCGGCTGAGAGGCGGGAGCAGCTCTGCTCTGCTGTGCCCCCACCAGTGTGAAGGGGGCTGGAGTGCCAGCCTCTCCATAGTGCACAGCAGGCAGAGGAGGTGCTGAGCAGAGAAGGTAAGACCCTCTTAACCCACTAGAAGGCCCAGCTAGCAGAGTCCCTCTCCTCTCCATGTCTAGGGCCCTAACACCTTCCTCTTCACGCCAGCCTTGCCCTGCTTTTGACTGCCCTCCAGCCCAACCTGGCAGCCAGGGCTACATGGCTCAGGAGATTCTGGGCATCCTACCTGTCACCACGGGGTAGGTCTGGTGAGTTGAGAGGTTGCGCCCCAAGGGTGTGTTGGAAGGGGTCAGGGTGGCCTTCCCATCGTCCAGGGCACTGTTGAGCAGGGGCAGCGGGTAGAGGCCCTGGGGAACAAAGAAGCGTCTACATAGAGGCCCCAGAGGCAAGCCTTACCTGCAGCTGTCTCTGCTCCTTGACTCCACAGAGAGTGTTTAATGGCTTCTTATTCCTGACACACAGCCTTGCTGTTCTCTTATTCCCAGGTTCCCAGCTTCCCCTTGGCAGTTGCACGTGACCTGTGAGCAGGCACGAGATGGAGCATCTCCTTCCCAGGACCCCCTCCAGGCCGGCGGGTCCCTCTCCTTGCCAGCTAACAGGATGTGAACCCACCAAGGGCAAGATGTGGGGTGGAGCTTCAGCCCACAGGACCGTGTAGGACCATTTATTTCTCTCAGAGAGGAAACGCAGAATGAAAGGTCAGGAAGCCTGTTACTTTAAGCCTGAGGCCAAGACAGGATTAAATCCAAGGGGCCAGGCTGCTGTGCCAATCCCCCAGCCCTGAGTTGGTTAACAGCATCGCCACATCCAGATCCACTCCCCTGGCAACCCTGTGACGTGGGCAAGCAACACTGGGCCTGCTTTCTATGTGGAGAGCCTGCCCAGAGGCCCTTAGGAAACAGGGTCCACACTGGGGACACATGTCCAACCCAGGTCCTCTCTCCTGCAGTCACTGGGCAGCCATGTTCCCCACCAGAACAGGTGTGTCTCCTTTCTCCTCTCCATATCCAGGCAAATAGAAATGTTCGGGTTCAGCCTGAAGATGATACTGAGGTTCATTTTGTTTGAAAAACTCTTTATTAGTGCTTGGGGTTTTCCTTAGTAAGAGCTCAGGTTAAACTCCCCCCAGACTCCACCTACACAAGCAGGGCCATCTCCTAAGGCACTCCCTCCAGAAAGAAGTTGTTCAATTCGAGACTGCACATGCAGCCCCCATTGTGACTCCTCCAACCAGAGGCAGAGGCAGCACACACAATGCACACCTGTTCCCCACACACATCACAAGCACACTATGCAAAGCTGAGCTCAAGCTCTGGCTGGTGTGATTGTTGGTTGGGTGTTGCCCCATGCACCAAAGGATTGCTGGTTCAATTCCAGGTCTGGGCACACACCCAGGTTGTGGGCTTGACCCTTGATAGGGAGCATGTGGGAGGCAGCTGATCCATGTTTGGCTCTCACATCTATGTTTCTCTCTCATCCTCTCCTTTTCTCTCTCTCACTTCTCTCTGTAAAAAAAAAAAAATCCATTTAAAAATCTTTATTAAAAAAAAAAAGATAATCTTAAAAAAACAGAACTCAAGGATTACTTCCTGGTTACATACTAGGCTACTGAAGCAGTCACTTCCAGTGACTTCCATGGAGCTGGCTCCCCCAGGAGCCTCAGCACTTTCCGGGTGCGTGTTGGGATCCTCTGGAGGCCATGAGGGCACCGTCACCATGCAGAGCAATTATTGGCTCAAGGGTGCTCTGGTCCCAAGCTTTGAGGGGGGGACCATGCCTCTGAGGGTGGAGATGCTTACGGCACAGCTTAGAAAAACTGAACAAAATACTTAATTTCTAGAGAGGGTGAGACAAGTTTGAAATGCCTTTGAATGTATTAGTTCCATACCAAAATACCTATTGAAATCTATAGCAGCTCTAAAATCCAGGAAATTTAGTGGGGGAAAAACCCACAAAACCAAGAAACAAACAAACAAAAAAACCCAAAGCTATCTAGCCCTCTATTTTGGTGCTGTGGCACAGGATGGCTTACACATTCCAACGATGACTGGCTTTCTCATGCGTACTGAACTTGGACTGGGGTGCTGAGCAGCATGGTGCTTTAGACCGTGGTGAGCCCTGCTTCTGCACTGCCAGCCAGACAGCTGTGGTGTCCTGGCCCTTCGGAGCCTTGATTTGTATCACATGTGCCCCAGGGACAGCAGGATCTGAGGCTGGTGTCAGGATCGAGGTGTCACAGACACAGATGGAGCACTTATCGAAAGTGTCTGGGGACAGCACGTGCTCTGTGCAGATTTGTCACAGGCAGTGTTATTCCAGTTATCTGAAAGTAGGAGCTGCCAAGTTCTCAGTCCCTGTCATCCCACCATTCCTTTCTGTTGATAGGTTCTCAGTGCACTTGGAAAACAGAGGAACAAGGGCCACGGAGACTCCTAACCAGGCCTGGCACCGAAGCATGACGCTTCTGCCCAACACTCTCCCCTGTTTTGCTTTTACAGAAAAGAGAGCGTGTTTGCCCCACCCTGAGTGAGACCAGGTGTGAGGACCTGCACTTCTATCAGCTGCCCAGACTGTGCCAGGTGAGAACAAGACTGCTCCTCTGGCAGCACTGTCAGTCACCACCGGCAGGAAAAGCCCCTCACCAGGCTGGACTTGCCCTGCCCCAGCAGAACCGGGTGAATGAGAACCAGTCGCCAACTGGCTGGGGGAGGGAGGGATTACTGGTGAACATGCTGGGCCTCAGCCTCCTTGTATGGAGGATGAGGTGTTGGAGCAGCTCCATGGCTTTCCAACTCTCTTGTCCAGTCTTCAAGTAAGAGCCTACCTAGAAGCAGGGACTCTAAATAGGTTCTTATTTGGGCCAATCTGAGTGGCACTAGGACCTCAGTCCTGGGCTCCACAACTGCTTGCTCCTTAGGCCCTCTCTACCTTCCCTGGTCCTGGCTCATCTCCACCCAAAAGAAGACACTGGGTTCTGTGGTCTCAATGGCCCTCTGGCTCTGACTCTCCCAGCCCACTATTCTCTATGCAGATGCTAGCCTAGTGCAGAGTCTTGGACTCCTTGTGACCGAGCAGGGTTCCTTGGGGGCTCAGGAATGGAGCTGGGGGGTGGGGTGGAGTGGGATAGTTTTGCAGCCCAGTGACAGGCCTCTTTCCCTCTGCCGGGATGGCTGGTGCTTGCATGCTGGGCTATGCAGGATCCTGTGAGCAGGGCGAGTTCCCACTGCTGCACCCACTCCCTCCAGAGCTGTGTGCTGGCTCGATGAGCACCCAGCCCTGTCCCCAGGTCTGCTGACAGCCAGCTTTCTCTGCACCCCTGGCTACCATGGCCCAGTCTGATAGAATCACTGATGTAGATTGCCTGCCCAGCTGCAGGTGCTGGCACAGGCCCACCTGCCCAGACGGCTACTGGCAATGGTTCACCATTGTCCTGCTCAGATCTTAAAGGTATAAGCATTTTCTTCACTCCTAGACAATGATAGTGTGAGCAAAGAGGGGGATCAAATATCACTCTGAAACCCCTCAGCTGGCGGGGAGACATGGACTGTTGACAGACAGAAGCTGTCAGAGGCAGCGCCTGGAAGTTTTGTCAGAGTGTGGAATGTTGCTGGTCCTGGGAGACTGGACTGTGGCTGCCACCCTCACAGAAGCCAGCCACTGAAAACTGTTCCCTTCCTGAGAGCTGGGAGTGAGATGCCATTGGTGCTTGCAGTCAGTTGCCTGCATTTCTCAACTGGTTCCCTTAACCCGCCTTTACTGAGCATCTATTATAACAAGGGCACACATTCGGTGTGGAGATTTTACAAGGTGCTCCAAGATGCTGCCCACTATGTCCTTACACCTCTGTCCACTGGACAACTCTGACCCTATGTGAGAAGTGACAAGGAGTGGAGGTGAGGTGCAGAAGCCCAGGAAGGAGAGAGGACACACACCGTGGGGAGGGGAGGACTCATGGGCAAAGTGATGCTTGAGCTGAGTCCTAATGGCAGGCAGTATTTTTCCAGGCAGAGACGTGGGAGGAAAGGCATTCGCAGGGAGGCACAGGGTGTGCCAGAGCAGAGAGATGTGAACGAGAGTTCATGCTTGGAGGCGTGAGTAATGTAGGGTCACAGGTGTGCAGGTGTGAGTGGCTGGAGGTGGAACTGGAAGTGCTGGTTGAGGTCAGAGTGGGAAGGTTTCAGGCTGCAGCTCTAGAGCTGTGGGACCCCACCCTGCGGTTTGGGGGGCACTGTGGGCAGGGGTTGGCATGGCCTGGCTATGGCTCCCTGGGAGAGGGATGAGCTCAGTGTGGATGAGGGAAGGAGGCAAAAGGGCTAGAAGGAGGAGGAGGAGAAAGTGCCAGCATTGGTAAACAGTAGATGTTTTGGGCTTGGAGCTGCATGAAGCTCCTGCCCCAAGCAATCAAAGCAACTTCTGGCTGCTCTGGTAGCAGGACTGCAGGCAGATCACGGGTCTGCAGAGACTCACAGGTCTGCAGAGATGCACCCTGCTGGGCCCCAGCCCACCCTAAGCTGCTCCACGTCCCCATCTCACCTGCTCGCCTTTGGTGTGACCAGGAGAGGCGTAGGCCTCGGGGTAGTGCTGCCGCTCGAAGGGGCACTCAAGGGGCTCGAGGTGGTGCTGGCTGAAGGCATCCGTGCGGAGGTGTTTGCGGGGCCCGCTGCTGCTGCTCTGGGAGTCGATGCTCAGCCGGCAGCTGTCTTGGTCACCTGGAGTCCCCAGGCAGGAAGAAAGCTCTCAGGGGACCCACCTACCTATCTCAGGCCAGAATGGGGGAGCAGACTGAGCTGCAGAGTGGGGAAGGACCCAGGTCTCCGTCCCCCAGGTTTTAGAGCTGTGGCCACTTAGAGACAGGCCACGTGCTACAGGGCAGTAGTTGCCAAAACAACACATTCCTGGGCCCAAGGGGGCTTCTGGCCCATCGGAGCCTGAGCCCTCCTGCACCCCGACCTTCCCTTCATGCCCCCCATACTCACTGTCATCCATCTTCCTCTTGCTGTCACTGCCAGGCTGGGCAATCCCCAGCAGCCCATTGATGGAGTAGGTGGAGCCCAGAGAGTCAGACTGGGGTGACTCCGGGGGCGTCACGGCCGAGCTGGGGACTATAGGGCATGAAAGGGACAGGGTCAGGATGGGGGAAGGACACCCCTGAGAACCCCTCCCCCACCATGGAGTCAGGCCTCATGCTGTGCTTTCTAAATAGCTCCTGGTTGGTTCCTGGGAACCCACAAGGCTTTGTCTCCTGGAAAGGTTGGGTCCACATGGAGCAGGTGAGCCTTGTGTATGCAGATGGGCATGTGCAGAAGAGTGTGCCTGCCGGCCCCTCCACACTCACTCAGCGTGTGTCCTGGGCTCAGGGACTTGGTGGCCACGCAGCTGTCCATGGGGAGGTTGAATGGTTGCTGCACTTTGGTCCGGATAATTCTGTAAGGAAGGGAAGAAAGACCAGTAGAGAGAAGAGGGGGAAACATGACTGGCAGCTTCCCCAGGTCCTGTTGCCTTTCTGAAATCCCACTGGGTGACTTAAAAGCACCTCTCACGCAACTTATCCACATCGAACCCACAACCATACTCTTCACACGTGGTCCTTCCCAGTGTTCCCATTTCAAGGGTAGTGCTCCGTCACTCAGTAAGTACAGGTGGGGTGTAGCCCCCCCTCCCCACTCCCTCTGCTATCATGCCGTCCTCAGGTCTGTGGTTTGACCTCAAAACTGTCCCTGCCTTGGTCCCTCTCTGCATCTCACAGCCAGTGTCTCAGTGTGCACCGCACCCACATGCTCCCTCCACCCACTCCCTGGCCACCCATCCACTCTTGACCTTTCTAGGCTCTTCTCCCTATTGCAGGCAGGTCAGACTTTCTGAAATGCAAGTCTGCCTGCTGCTTAACACAGCCAAGGGCTCCTCGTTGCTCAAGGGTCAGAGGCAAGAACATGGAGTCTGGCCCCTTCCCGCTAAAGTGCAGTCTTTGCTGACAGCTCCCCCTCAGCCTGCTTCTTGCTCCCATCCTATCTACCAGCTTTCTTTCAGCTTCTTGTATAAGATCCTGCTAGCCACAGGGCCTTTACATGTGCTGTCTCAGAGCTCTGCTCACTCCATTTCTTAGCTAGTTAACTCTTATTCATTGCTTCTTACTCAAGGGTATCTTCTCATAACCTTCCTAAACCCTCTCAATAGCTCATAGACCCCCATGTTAGAGCTGCACTTGTACAATTGTTCCTGTGGGTACTTGAATAGTGGGTGTCTTCTCACTAGACCAATGGATGGCAAACGGTGGCTCACAAGCCACATGCGGCACTTGAGCCATGGTTTACTGCTCTATTGACTAATGAGTTTGCCGACCACTGCACTAGACTCTAAGTTCTACCAGGACAAGGATGTTGTGCCCCCAGGGCCTAGCACATAACAATGAATTATATGTGTATGAATGAATCAATGAGTGAGTGAGCCAATGATTGATTAAGGTAGTGAGTGAATAACTAACTGAATGGCTAAACAAATGAATGAATATCTGAATGAGGGCCAGGTTAGGGTTCTTGTGTCTTAAGAAAGGATCAATTCAAGAAAAAGATTGTTTTATTCAATGGAAAATGAGGTGGTGTGTAAGGAAGGAAAAACTACAGGAAGTATAGCTAGAAAGGGAGTGGGATGCCTCTGGCCCTGAGGAGGTGAGATGCCATCCTGTGCCTGGGGCTTCCTGTCTGGCTTCAGGCCCTCTCCCAGCTCTGCTCCAAGAGCCAGGGCCTTCCTCAGCTCTCTCTCTTGAACCCTGAGGCCTCTGGCTGCTGTCCACCTCTCACCTGTTGATGGAGCTGACACTGGGCACAGTGTCGTTGTCACAGACGCCCTCAGCCAGGAGCCGATCTCGGATCTCCCAGGCAAACATGGTGGGGTTTTGTCGCTTGTAGTCCCCGATCTTCTCCACCACCTTGGGGGTAGCCACCTTGGGCTTGGAGCCACCTATCACCCCAGGCCGGATGCTGCCAGTCTCGTAGTACCTACTCCAATAGACAACCCAAAGATTACCCAGTAGGCAGATGAGTCTCTGGGCGTGGACTTAACCAGAGACCCTTGTCCCCTCTGAGGCTTCTGGGGAGGGGCTCTGTGTCCCACGTCCCAAGGCTGGCTTCAAACGCTGTGCCCCCAGTGCTGTTTCTCCTGCATGGGCAAGCTTGTGCTGGCTACTCTGTTGAGGACCCCACCCCCGGACCCTTGCCTTTCACTCTGGCTGGTATGAGTGCCTGCTGGGCCACTCT
Source organism: Lasiurus cinereus (assembly GCA_011751065.1). Classification (NCBI taxonomy): domain Eukaryota; kingdom Metazoa; phylum Chordata; class Mammalia; order Chiroptera; family Vespertilionidae; genus Lasiurus; species Lasiurus cinereus. The sequence goes on along the minus strand of JAAGEH010000041.1, from coordinate 11,954,678 downwards.
GGGGCCTACAGATTCTTTCTAAGAACAGGAACACTGGCTCAGTAGGTTCCGTGTGAGTCATAGCTCACAGTGGCGCATCCTTGTCTGGGTCTGCTGGCAGCAGCATGACTCACTCTTCTCCCCATCCACCATGGTTTGGCCCTCCCCTGGAGGCCAGCTGGGTCACTGAGCCCTCTGCACCATCTGCTGGTTCATCTTGTTCCCATCCCACCCCCATTTGGGCACGGTTTTCTGCCAGGTTTCAGGGGTCAGGGAGAAGCCACTCCTCACAATCTCTAGAATCCCAACCTTACCTGGATGTCTGGCCATGTCACCTCCTTACACTGAGCTTTCGTCCCTCTCCTCCTCTCCCTTCACCCCCCAACCAGCTGCTTTGGCAGGTCAATGACCTACATCAGGATAGCGCCACCTCTTGGTTCTGGAAACTCTCTAGTCCTCTGCCATGAAATAACATCTGCCCTTTAAACTCTGTCTGTTGCCACCATCCAGGCACTGCCTCCTCTCTGGCGTGCTTGGCCCATCCTGAGGTCCCTCTCCTGACCTTGAAGAGGCCACACTCTTCCCTGAGAACATCAGCTGGGAGGCCAGATCTTCCTGCTGTTTGGTGACAGGTCCTTTGCCTCTAAACCAGAGTTCCTCCAGAGTCTACTTGTGGGTCAGGAAAGGGAGGCAACTCACCATGACTAGAAGCTGTCATCCTCTGCCTCAGGCACTTGGACAAGAGTGGCCCTCAAGGCAGAATCAGCCTGGATCAGAGCTTTGCTGTCCTGGCTCCACCTGAACCTCTGGGCAGTGATTTCAATTCTGGCTTTAGAATCACATGAGGGCCTGGAATAATTCCAAACCTGAGCCCTACCCCTAAATCTCTGCCTTAACAGGCATGGGCTGGCCTAAGCCTTGAATACTTTTTAAAGTAAAGGTTCCCCAGACAGGTCACCTGGTCATCTCATAAAACTCACAGTATCCAGGCCTGGCTGCCAGAGAGGGTGGAGGCCCAGGGGTTTGACCGTGGAAGGTACCTCTGAGGGCATGCCCCTTCCCTCGAGGCTCCATCTCCCTGGGTCTCAATGGGCAAGGCCCTTTGGGCAAGTCTCCTGCTGTAGAAGTGAGAAGCCTTTGGAAAATGAGACACAGAGCAAGGAGAAAAAGGGGAGCGTGCAGCCCTGGTCCCTGTGAGGGAGGTGGCTGCGAGCCTGGCAGGTGCAGAGGCTGCTCTGCAGGATGGTGGTGGGTGGTGAATTTCGTGCTTACCTGCCAAGAATCTTGCTGACACAACCATGGCTGACACGAAGCTGGCGGGAGATGTCACAGGGCCTCACGCCCTGATGGGCCAGGTCCACTATGCGCTGACGCACCACTTCGGGCAGGGGTCTGCCATTCACAAAGGCCCCTCCCAGCTGGTTCAGCCCTCCGTGGCCTGGGAAGACAATGAATAGTCCCAACACCGTTGTCAGGGCCAAGCAGCAGCCCGATTCACTCCAAACCTACCTCCCCCCTCCCCCCCATTCAAACATACATGGACTGCGTGCCCATGTCTTGGCGGGCACTGTACCGGGACCTGGGATACCAGGGGGGATGAGGCAGATGTGACCTCTGCTCTTGCCTCACGAGGCTTATTAAAGTGGGGCCGAGACTGCCTACAGCCTGTCAACATACCTCATGACTACTGCTGGGGCCAGGGACATGCAGAAGATATGTGGGGACCAACCTCAGGCTCAGGGCACCAAGAAGGGCTTTCAAAGAAGTCTAAGCTGTGTGTGGAGGTGCAAAGAGTGAAAAGACAAAGCCATGCTAGGAGGTGGGACTCCAGGCGAAGCTGAAAGGGGAGAAGGGGCTTGTTCTTGGACTGATCAGCTGCCTAGAGTTTGGTGGGCTAATTTCAAGGCTGAGAGCTCCCTTATTCTAATGAGAACATGGTGGCTCGGGGAATTCTAGTGGCTTGACTCACAGGACATTTCTGATTCAGCTTCTATGAGAGGGAGTCAAGACACCACCCAGGATAATATTCCTACATGGGCTCTGCTTCTTTCCACTGCCCAGAACTGACCTCATGAGCTGGCCATTGGCCCTGAGTCCTGCTGAGGGGCCACGGCCTGGGCATGAGGCATATTTTCTCACGGGGCAGGGTGTGCTGATCAGCTGTTTTGGTGGAGCCTGGGGGGTGGGGCAGAGGATTGTCAGGGGACCAGGCAGTGAGGAGGAAGAGCAGAGCCAGGCTTCTGTGTGAGCCCATGAAGGACTATTTATGGTCAAGGTGGGAAGTGCCTCTGTGGGGCACATTGTGCCCATTCCTGCCCACCAACTTAGCACATTCAGAACTGCTGTGTCTCCTCAGGGCCCAAGCTGTCTTCAGCACCACCGTCAATTTCTCTTAAAAAAAAAAAAGGAGAAGACCAAAAGCCTCAGGCCAGGGCACTAAGTCAAGATGAAAAGGCCACTGGCCAAACAACCGCAGGAGGGACACAGTGATCCATCTTCCTGGTGAGCTTGGGCACAACTTCCCACCTTCCTGTTCTCTGCAGCCTGTCCCTTGAGTGCTTTTCCATCAGGGCTGGGAAGAAGCCTGGAGGGCATCAGGGCCACAAGAAGGCGAGGAGTGACCTGTTCCCACTTCTGAGCCCATTCCACTGGCTCCTCATGGGCCACAGCTCTTCCCAGCAGAATGGCTGCAGCCCTTGGACCCTCATTCCCTCCTGGCTGCCTTTTGGCTCTTTGAGGTCCAGACACTGAACACCAGGGGGCGCCAGACAGCTACTCAAACACAGGCAAGCCTGGGGAGTGGAGGGCCCGCCCCCCCCGCAGCGTTCAGTTTTGTCCCCATTTCCCAGAACTTGGGCTCCAAGGTCACCCTCTCTACCCTCCACCCCCCTCCACCGCACCCCCCATGCTTAGGTGTTGTCATCATGACCTCTGTACTTCCTACGAGTGGGGTTGTTCATCCCTTGCAGGCAGAAGATCTAAAACACCAAACACCATTTTGGGGTGGCACAAATTGGGTACTTTGATTGGAAAAAAAAAATCTACCCTGTTTTCCCATCGAAACTGTGTGAGTAATTGTCCTCAGTCATCCTGAAAGGCTAACCTTGGAGACCCGGGGCCCCCAGGACCCTCCTGAAGGTTTATACTCCCATCAGCCAGTATGGCTGTGAAGAGGAAGATAAGTTCAACCTCTGAATTTGAATTCTCTGGTGCTTTATTTTTATTTATTTTATTTATTTATTTATTTATTTATTTATTTATTTTGGGGTTGACACAGTAAAAAAATTTATTTCCCACATATCATGATCCAGCAGTGTTGCCAGGTTGGCCTTCTCTATGGCCATTAGGGAGCCAAACTTCTACCCAGTGGCTCCACCTTCTTCCAAGGGTCCTGAGGTTCACCCTGGAGCTTCTGTATCTGGCTGGGAGAGGAGGGAACTGAATGTGAAGGCTCATACGAGGACTGTTAGAAGTTAGGCCGGCAGGCAGTATACATTTGCTCCCATATTCCACTTCTCAGAGCTCTGTCACATGGTAGTTCCTAGCTGCAAGGACACAGGAACATAATAGTCTTCCAGGTTTATTTTATTGTACTGGCTTCTGAGTGACTCTGTTGCTGTGCAGAATGTTGGGTCAGATTCCTGCACTGACTTTGCCTGCTTTAATTTTATCATTTGAGAAAGTTGGGTTTTGTTTCAACCTTAGTGTTTTCATCTATCAAATGGAGTTAAATAGCACCTCTTACTGCATCTGCTGCTGACCTGTAAGAGATACTGTAAGAACATGGGGGTAGGGGATTGGTGAGAGTGGAAAAATATTTAGCTAGTTGAAAATCTTGATTTTAAGTGTCAAGTTTTTCTGATTTTTAATATTTACATATTATGGTCCAGTTGTGACCCTGAAACTGGGGCAGTGGTTCTCAAACTTGAGGTGCATCAGAATCACTTTTGGGTTTTGTTAAAACACAGACTTCTAAAAAAATGAAAAAAATAAAAGAGAGAGAAAAGAAACAAAAACAAAAAACAAAAAACAAACAAACAAACAAACCCCAAAACACAGACTTCTGAGCCCAGGACCCTGAATTTCTGCATCAGCAGGTCAGGGGTGGAACCAAGAACCCAAGTTTCTAAGAAGTTCCCAGGTGGGGTTGCTTGCTAGTCTGCATGTTGAAATGGCTACATGTTGAAAGCCATTGAGCAATAACTGGTAAAGAAAATGTAAGAGATTAACTAACTACTTGTGCACCTTCTACCCCTCTTCACCTTATTCTAGAATTGTATTTCCTATTGTTTGTATATTGCAGTTTTCATTTATTTTTTTTCTCAACAGGTATATACCTAGAGCCCACCATGATCAGGTACAATCCCCTGGGGGTGCTGCCTTGAACAAGATGAGAAACCAGGTCCTTGAAGACCTGAAAATCTTCGGGGAGATGCAATTGTTCAGGAAGAAGTGTTTTGAGAGAGGTAAGCCCAGATGCTAGGGGGCCCATAAGTGGTTGGAAGGAAGTTATAGGGAGGGATGATCAGGAGGTCACCAGGTGAAGAAGTTTCCATGGGGAAAAAGTCCACGCACAAGGTCATGGTGCTCTCAAGACATGAAAGACTTGTGGCAACTGTGGGACGGCAGGAAGGAGCCCAGGAGAGGCCTGCTGGCTGCAGAGGGAGATGGTCCCTCTGTTTGAGGTTTGGAGCTGAGTCCCTGAAATGGAAGGATGTTTGTCCTTTTTGTGTCCGGTGTGGGGGAGTGGACTCCTTTGGGTGAGTCACACCAAATGCCCAGAGGTGGGTGCAGCCTTCCTGCACTGAGGGCCGACACCCACTGTGCTGACCACCTTTCCATGTGGCTGTGGACGGGAGGACTTTGAGGCTGGAAGCCAGAAACAAAAGGGAGCCCTTGATTGGATCTGGGAGAAGGTGTGGATCAGGAAGAGGTATAGAGCTTCTAAACAAAGGCCCTTTGCATGGTCTGGAGAGTTGTGGGAGCAGTATGGTGGGTGTGCAGGAGGAAGACAAAATGCCTGGCCAGACACAGCAGGTTCTGGGTGTTAACTTTCCGGGGCCAGAGAGGATTTACCCTACAAAGGAGAACATTTGCAAAGCCCAAAGGCAGTGGTCAGCAAACTGCTGCCAGCTGATCTGTTGACTAATGAGTTTGCGACCACTGCCCTAGGGGAAGCCTGCAGTTGAGAAACTTAAACTTTGGAAAAGTGATCATCTTGGCAAGTCTTAGGACTTTCTTCTTTTTTTCTTTTTTTTTCTTTTTTCAATCTTTATTGTTGAAAATATTACAGATGTCCCCTTTTTTCCCCATTGACCCCTTTAGTCTCCCCTACCCCCTTAGGCCTTCACCCCAATATTGTCTGTGTCTATGGGTTATGCATACAAGTTCTTTGGTTAATCTCTTCCCACCCACCCCTGTCTTCTCGTTGAGATTTGACAGCCTGTTTCATGATTCTGTCTTTTTAAAAATTTTTCAATGACTGTTTACATTCAATATTATTCTATATTAGTTTCAGGTGTATAGCATAGTACCCTACATAGTGGCCCCCAATATTTTAAGTACCCAATTGACCCCATACATAGTTATTACAATATTACTGACTATATTCTTTATGCTGTAGTTTACATCTCTGTGACTATTCTGTAACTACCAATTTGGAGATTAAGAAGTACACTTTGGGACTCTCTTTGATAATTTCCTCACCCCTTACGAGCTCTGAGGTCTAGGGATGGTAGAAGGAGCAGAGAGGCTAATTGCCTCAAATTCACATACACCCAAGCTCTGAAGACATTGGGATGGTTTCCTGGGCCCCATAGTTCTTTGCACACATCCCTGTCATGGCAATGATGGCACGCCTGCTCACATTGCTTTATGTGTCTCCTGTACATACCTACACTTCTCACAAAAGTTTAGCTAATATTCCAGTAAAATACATGTGATAGACAAATGCTTTGCAGATGGATGGGGTGCTGGAATGGTTGTCGAGTCAATTCTCCACCCTGGATCCCTGAGTCCCAAACTCAGGTACTACTTTTTTCTTATACTGCTGGTTTCTCACACCTCTACCTAGTCCTGAAATGACAATGGTACAATATCTTGTTCTGTGGCAATTTCTATTTAACTACCTTGGGATTTTTGCTTTTGGCCCCCAAAGAGTTTTATGGCCAGAGTTTGAGGCTTGGCAGGACTATAATGGGAGGTGGGAAAAAAAATATGTTTTTCTTTATTTTAGTCAAAGAGGAAGGGAGAGGGAGAGAGAGAGAAATATCAATGATGACAGAGAAACATCAATCGGCTGTGTCCTACACACACCCACTGGGGATCGAGCCCACAACCTAGGCATGTGCCTTGATCAAAGAACAAAGCAGCAAAAGGGTTGATGCTCAACCACTGAGCCACACTGGCTGGGCGGGGGTGTTCTTTAAATCATTCTGTGCCCACACCCATCCACAAAGATGTGGTCGTGTAAGTCTGATCAGGCTCTGGAGGCTTAGCCTGGTGGTGGTGGTGGTCTCTCCAGCACACTCACTCACTCAGGCTGCGATCTGCCACTGTGGCCTGCCAGCTGCTCTCCTTGGCCTGGTGCCTTTTTGGAACACACCCAGTGTTCCAACCTCTTGTTTCACCTTCCATCCCGAGTCTGTACCCTGGATCACTCCTGCATCCCTGAGGTGTGGGCTACCAGGGCACACAGGCCTGGGATGGACCAGGACCCAGGGGCTGGGTACCTGCATCTGGCTTCATCCCCAGCTGGCCAGGTCGCCCTCAGTGTCTCTGTGCTTGTCCTCCTCTGAAGGGGACTGGCAGGAGACAGCAGCCATTTCCCACTGAGGCTTCTGAACAGATATTTTTGGGGTGCCGACTTGAGGGGCATCATTCTCATTCTCATTTTATGTTTATTTGCATGATCGTAGTACCGGTACCTCTTCTCCCACCACACCAAAAGCTCTGTGAGGGCAGGACCACGTCTGCTTTATTCCTCACTAATTAGATTAGGTGTTCAGTAAGTATCTGCCACATGAACTAACTGCTTTTAGGCTCCATCCTCCCCAAACCATGGCACTTTTACCTCCTAAATAGCTACCTAACCATTGCTGTCCAGCCATGCCTAGCAGCATGTGTTTGCTTATCCAGTCAACACATGGTTACAGCACATCTGTCACTTGCCAAGCTCTTTACTAAAACTGAAGACATGGAGCTGATGTTGCCCCATGAAGCTTCCAGGGTAGGAATTGTGAAACACACAAGTAGATGTACAATTATTGCTTAGAGAGGTTCTAAGACGCACATGGCAGAGTACAGTGTTGAAGAATGAGAGGGGAGGCATGGAGTTTGTTCTAGGCAACCAAAGAAAATCAAAGTAATGTGTGACAGAGGTGAGTAGGGTTACCCAATCACCTGGACTCACTGGTCTCTGCCCCCAGCCTTGCACATGCCACACTTAGCTGGGCAGTGGGACATCTAAAACCCTAGCTTGAACATGTCATGCCCACATTTAAGAAAACTTGTGGGGCCCGGCTCCACCACCCGCATGGTGAAGTCCACGCTATGAATTTGGAGGACTGTGCCCGAGGAGGGACTCTGGCTTACCTCGTTTCCTACCTGTCTGAGAACTGAATCTGTTGCCCTAGTCACAGGCTGACTTGCTGCTCTTCTTCCATAGCATCGGAAGCCTCACGGTCCTTGTCTATGCTGTCCTCTGTTGGAGGGCTCCATCCTTACGTTCTGCTGATTGATTCACACTCAGACCTGAAGTAGTTCAGGGAGCTGCCACCTATAGGTAACTACCACCTGTTTTTTTATCTGGTCCTTTCTTTTATTTTTTAATTTAAAAAATATTTTTGATTTTAGAGAGGGAAGAGGAAGAGGGAGATAGAGGAACATTGATGTGAGAGAGAAACATCAATCAGTTGCTTCCTGTACGAACCCAACCAGGGATCAAACCTACAACCTGGATATGTGTCCTGATGGGGAATCCAACCGGTGACCACAGAGTGCATGGGACAACACACAACCAACTGAGCCACACCAGAGCTCTGGTCCTTTCTGTTAAACATACCAGGCTATCCTCTCTATCACTACATGTACAGAATATACACTGAGTGGCCAAATTATTATGATCTCTGAATGCATAATTGGCCACTCAGTGTATATCCTATATAATAAAAGGCTAATATGCAAATTGTCCCCTCAATCAGGAGTTCGGCTTGCTTGTCCCCTCCCCTGACCAGGCTGGCTGGACCCCAACCATCCACGAATTCATGCACTGAGCTTACACACACTGAATGGCCAGATAATAATGCGTTCAGAGATCATAATAATCTGGCCACTCAGTGTAAGTGTGTATTTATGCTGGCCATGTTCTGCTATGTATACTATGTGCCCCTTGAGGAGTGATGTGGTTGCTTTATCTGTGAAACCCTAATGTCCAGTATTATGCACAATAGGAACCCAGGAATACTGACTGAGTTTATTATTGGAGTGACAGAAGGAGGGAGGGAGAATGGAGGGAAGAAAGCATGGCCACACAAGCTCAGTGAGACCACACATTACTTGCCCCAAGCAGAGCTCTATCTTCCAGAGGCATGAGTTGTGCAGAGAGCAGGTGCAAATGTTACCCAGGGGCAGAGAGGGTTGCCCTCTGCAGGAGCCTAGGGACGACATGGAGGCCTTCCTGCTGGATCCTCCATCAAGCCTTGATGACGTCAACATTAGAGGAGCTAGGCTCAGGCTGTTGTGAGGAGCCTCTCAGTTCATGTCTACCTGGTTGGTTCCTCGGGTAGGGCATCTGTGCACTTCAGTGCCCCTCAAGAGGTCCCCAGTGGTAAGGCCAGGAGGACCAGCTCTGGCTCACACCCACCCACACTCTGCTGTCCTGGCCTATGGGAGAATCCCCCGCCCCCTTGGCCCTGGGAACAATAAGATAAGAAGTCTGGTTCCTTGGATGCTCTTTCTTAGACCCACCCAGAGGATGGGTGGTTAGCATTGTCCTTCCCTAGCAGGAGAGAGAGAGCGATGGAGAGGGACAGAAGCAGGCAGACACAGGTGCACAAAGATGCTCCCTGGATTAGCAGCCTCTAGCTTGGAAAGAACCAAACTCTGCCGGCATTTTACCAGCCTTGGGCTTAAAATAAGAGGAAAGAGGGGAAGGAGGAAGGAGCAAGGTGATTGTCAGTATTCAGTCCCCTTCCCCATGAGTCAGTGCTTAGCGGTAATACCTGTAGCCAGGTGGCCAAAGGAGCCTACTCTGCAGCCCTGTTATGCTCTACTTCACATAACAGCCCTTAAAGAGGCAGTGGGTTATCCCACTTTGCAGATGAGGAGATGAGAAGCAGAGATGGTCCATAATCCGCAGAAGGCTGTTTCATGACCAAGGGGCAGAGCAGGGCCAAGCCTCCCCCTGCAGGCTCCTGGGGCACTGGCTAGTCCAGGACAGGTGGCTCCTCTACGAGCACATGTGGCTTCCTGTCCCACCAAGCGAGGGGTGCTTTCCAAAACCCACTGCAAAATCTCCACCAGGTTTTCAAAAAATTTTCCTTTTTTACAATTTTCTTTAGTCAGGGAACAGACCCAATCTGTTATATTTCTCTCCCTACTGCATGTCTGTTTATTCCCTTCCACTCTTTATTCCCATCCACAGCCCCCAGCACCCCACCCTCCTGCTACCTCCCCCTACACAGCTTATGCTCTGGGTTTTATTCCTCTACCCTCAGTCTCCTCCAGTTGCTTTGCTTTTATTTCCATCCCTGCTGATCCTGTTCCGCCCTCTCCTCATCCCCTCCCAGCCCCAGCCCTGCCCCAGTCTTATCTGGTCAAACAGTGAATCCCCCACCACCATGTCTCCCACCCTTTCACCTAGAGATTTCCCTTCTCTCTGCCAGGGCTCCTTTGGCCTTGCCCCCTCCCTGCATCGTCTTTATTGCCTGCATGACTGCTCAGGTTCTTTATCCCATCTTCCCCTCAAAGGCATTCACAGCTCGCTGTTATTCTTGTATTAGCATCGAACCCATTAAAGCTAATTTGTTTGCCCTAATCTCCATTTATTTTTCCCTAGTTGATATTAGATCTCCCTTTCTATTGCTCCAGCATGATTTTCTCTTTGTCTTTCTAATGGTACACCCCCTCTCTCTTCCTCTATTAATCTGGTTGGGTTCACTACATGGTTTCAAGGCCTTTCCTGCCTCCCCCAGCCCCTAGATTAACCCTGTCATCTCCCTCTCAGGATGCCCCGTACCCAATGGATTTCTGGGGATGGAGTTGCTGCAAATGGCAGTAGACCTATAAACTCCCTAGAATAAAGCGACTTGGGGAGAGACCCTGCCTTGAGCGGGGCCTCTGGAACACAGGGCTGGGCAGCTCTATGCAAATGGGGCACACATGGGCCACTCTGAGCCCTGAGGTACCGAGGTCAAGGATCCTTGAGTAAGTTCCCATTGGAGGCTGTTCCAAGGCTCTGGAGGCCCAGCCAGCTTTTCCAGGTCTTTTACATTGTGTCAGTAGGCCCAGTAGAGATGGGCATTTTCTTCCTGTGACTAAGATTAGTCATCATTTCTCCTATTTCCCAAACTAAAGACACACTCCCTCCCCTTCCTGAAGAGGGCAGGGACTTCTCTGGTTGTGGCTTTGTGAGTGGCTACTCTGCACCTTGCATTCTGGCCTGCATGTTCGCAGAACAAAAGCTAGGGCCCTGCATTTGTGAGAGCCGAGAGGTTCATGAGGCAGGTTGGCCAACTCTGCTGCAAACGCACTAGGAGCCTGCAAACTTCCTGCCTCTGGGGTCAGGGGCTTGTGGTTAGTAACACTGCTTCCTAAGAAAACATTAAAGCTATTTTCAGTTCACTAGATTTCAATTCAGTGAGCACATACTCTGTGTCTACTAATATTCCAGGCTGTGTAGGGAGGTAGCTCTGAGCAGAAGACATAGTCTTTGCCCTTGTGAAACATACATGTTGATAAACTTGATGGACGTGTTATAGAACCTGAGTGTCTAATCCACTCATGAGCCCTCTCCTGCAGTTTTTCCACAACCTTGGGGTACCTGCCGTGTGAGTGTATGAATGTGTGACTTTCTGTATGTGCCTATGTGCACATGTCTGTGAGTGTGTGTTTCTGTATCTGTGTATGTCTGTGAGTGCACATGTCTGGGTGTCTTTGTGTGTTTGTGCATATCTGTGTATGTCTGAATATGTGTCTGTGTGCATGTGGATGTCTGTGTGTGTGTGTGTCTGTGTATATCAATTTTTATGTGTTTGTGTCTATGAGTGTATGTATCTATCTGTGTGTGTTTGTGTGTATCTGTGTGTGCATATTTGTGTGCATGTGAATGTCTGTGAGTGTGTGTGTCTGTGTGTGTCTGTGTGGGTGTGTGGGGTCAGAGCCCTAGGACAGGGGTGGGGTGGGCTGTCTTAGGAGTGGAACCACGAGGGACAAATGAAGAAGAACTGCTGTTTCAAGCCTGACATAAAGAGCAAAATCTGTAACAAAACTGCATATCTGTGCTTTTCACACCTGTCGATGGAATCCCCCAGCCGCAGCAAAGTGGATTATTTTCTCTGTAGCTGCCTGCCATGCCTAAGGAAACTGGAGGGAGAAGGGAACAGACAGCCTCCGGTTGTGGTCTCAGGAGAGGAAACTGGGGTTGAGAACCAGGAGGCAGGCTCTGCCTATGCTGACCTCCCCTGTCTGTGCATCAGTTTCTATATCTGGCTTATGGGGGCAGCTGATTGTGACTGTCCTCCAGTCCTAACATCTGCAACACCAGGATGGCCTTCAGACTTGAACAGAGAATGTGAGAGAGCTCTGCTAGGGGGATCTCAGCTATTCTCCACACAGACACCTGACAAGAGTGGCTGCAGAAGACAGGGAGAGCAGCACACCATGGGCCTGTGGGTGGTGTGTGAGATGCTCGGGTTAGCACAATATGGCGGTAGACACGCACCAGCATGGTGGGCACATCTGGGGGCATCTGTGGCCAGGGAGGCAGATGGCCCTTCTAATGTCACAGATCATGTCATGGCAGAGCCAGGACAGCACTCATACTCTCTGACCTAAGTCCCTATTCACTCCACATCCCGGGCACCCTTTGGGTCCCTGTCGCCCTCTCTGCTAGGGCCACCTGGGCAGATAGTGAAAGAAGAAATTGCTAGGAGTTGGGCAGGATGGGTTTGAGACCACAACACTCCTTGAGTTTTCTGGCCCACTTATCGACTTGTTTGCTTGCCATTTTTATGTTCTTCAGTGGTAAACCCAGACATGAGGCTCCTCTTGTGCGTCCTGGGTTCCTCTGTGGGAGCTCTGAGGTGTGTGCAACAGGAAAGGCTCCAGAGAATGGGTGTCAGCTTCTCCTCTTCTGTCGTTTCCAAACAGGTGCTTCTGTAGCTAGTGTCACTCAGACTCAACTGCACTCACTGATTCTGGCTCAGGGCTGAGTGGTAAGAGCCAAACCCAGAACATGTAACACTCAGACTTCTGTAGGTTGTACTGTGCCCCCCAAATCTCTTGTGTTGAAATCTTAGCCCCCAAGACATCAAAAAAGGACCTCATTTGAAAATAGGGTCCTTGCAGGTGATCAGGTTAAGCTGAGGTTACCAGGGTGGGCCCTAATCCCATGTGACTGTGGACTTCTAAAAAGGTGACCTTGGGATGAAAGAGAGAGAGAGAGGATGTAAAGTGAAGGTTGGAGTTATGCTGCCATGAGTCAAGGGTCACCAGCGATGCCAGCAAACCACCAGATGCCACGAGAGCGAGCGAGAGATTCTCCCCGCAGCCCCGAAGGAACCACTCCTGCCTCACCTCTGTCTCATATTTCCAGCCTCTAGAACCCTGAGATAAAACATTTCTGGTGTTTACACCCTCAGTGTGTGATATTTTGTATGGCAGCCCTAGGACACGAATGTGCAGATAAGCAGAGTCTAACTCTGACCTGAGCACAGCAGGTGTGGGAAGCCTGGACCCAGGTTTCTCCATGACAGGTCAGAATTAACACCTGCACCCTGGGGCCCTCTCCTGGGGTGTCTGGCTACCCCTCTTAGTGACTTTTCAGCATAAGGCAGGTTCAAACAGTCAGGCTGAGCACAAATCTTTTTAACCTATGACCTTCTGTAGGTGCCTGTGTCTCTGCCACCACTGTTCACCCTCAGAACCTCCCTCTGGTCTCTGCTCATCCCTTGCAGGTGCAAGAGCATCAACCTATCAGCATAAATGTGTCCTTCCGCCAGCCCCGGCTCCACCACCACCAGGCTTCTCCTCCCTCCAGGAGGTTTTCGGAAGCCCAGCCTAAAGTTGTCCCTGAACTCCCCTGGTATCTGCAGAACCCTTTCAAAGTGCTGCCAGGTAAGCGATTCCTAAATTTAACTCAATTCAACAAATATCGACTGAGCCTTGGCTTTCACACTGTGTACAACATGGGGATGGTGCTGTAAGCCCTAATTTATATGTGAAGATGGCAATTTGATGATTAAATGGCCAGTTTGGGGCAGACCTGAGGCTAAGTCTGCATCTGATCCACTCCTAGAAATCCCCAAGAGGTGAGCACACTTCAGGGAGAAGGGTCTCTCTCCTCAGCAGGCGTCCTGAGAGTGCCACACAGGAAACATCTCTGCTCGACCTGGAAGGTCTGACTTAAGTTTGCGGTCTCAAGTGCTGGCCCACAGCAATTCGCTGGGAGCTTGGGCAGGTGCTGATTCCAGGCCCCCTTTTGCTAACAGAGCCCCAGGAGGGTCTGGTGCTGGTATAGAGACCACCCTGGACACCAGGCTGAACAAATATTTAATAAGCTTCTGCTATCTGTCTTCTCTGTGTCAGATATTACTTGGGAAGTTTTATTCCCAACCTGCTGGTCCTCACAGGTACTCTGCCCTAAATCTGACTGGCCACTCGGTCAAGCCAGCACCCAATGTCCCCCAGAAAGGTCTCATGTTGAGTTCAGCACCCAGTGCACGTGACCCAGAGGTCACTGCTGCCCGGCCTCATCACCCTGCATCTGAGCCCAGCCAGTACGATGTCCATCCCCAGGACCAGGAGGGGCTCCAGGGACAGCTTGGACTTTAATGGTGGCAGCAAGTTCCCCTAAAAGAGAACTTTGCATCCTCAGACCCATAGTAGCCACTTAGGGAGAAAACAGAGGAGTCATGACAGCAAGAACTGAAAGAACCAGTGTGCCTCACGTTAGGACACTTCATGAGCAAAACTTGAATGTACAAGGTAGGGCAAAGAGAAACAATCAAACATGCTATTGTAGAATTGTGTGAAAACTACCAGCACAGACATCTGGGGAGCCCTCATTGCATTAGGATCTGTATAAAGTGCTGGGAACAGAGTGAGAACTGCCATTCCTACTCTGCCTGCCTCCCAGGTGGGCTCCATGGTGTGAGAAGGTAACTCATGCCAGCGAATCCCTGGAACTGAGTACCAGTGAAGGGCAGAGAGGTGCAGAGGGAAGTCGGATGACAGCCATAGCAGGTGAGGGTACCAGAGAGGGCTCTGGTTAAGGAGGAGGTACTTGGCCAAGAATTGCCAGGGTGGGGGTGCAGATGGTATTCAGGGCAGCTGCCATTGAATGGGCAAAGGCTGGAGGTGGAAGCATACATGGTGTGTTTAGGAAACAAAGACGAGTTGGCTGGACCAGGAGTCTGCATACAGAAATGTGGGAAATAGAGTCAGAAAGTAGGAAGGGATCTTTTCGGATTATACACCAGGGGTTTGCTTGAAAGTGCCAGTTAATGACTGGTTTGAGAGGAAATGCAAGCAGGACTCCAAGATAATTTTGGAAAGGCACCAGGCTGACAGTCTCTGGAATGGGGCTGGAAAAGGAAAGAAGCAAGAACATGTTTGTAATGTCGACCCTCCAGCTCCCACAGATTGCTCCCTGCTGGCCCACTCAATACAGAGGATAGGGCTCAAAGACTGGTGTGTGACTCTGACACAAAAGCTGAAAGGGGCATGGAAATGAACACCCAGGAGAGGAAGGCAGTTCAGCACCCAGTGCAGGTGACCCAGGCTTCTCCATGGCATGTCAGAATTAACACCTGCACCCTCTCTCATTAAAGCCCATGGTTTGTCTGAACCACACCTGTCTTTCCACTGCTGTCCCCTTCACCAGAGCTGACTCAGGTCCCTGAACTGAATACTCTCTCAGGTCTCCACGTCCCTGCTGCTGCTGGTCCTTCCTTAGGGCACCTGGTGGAGACCTGCCCCTGACTTAGGAGGCTCCCTCCTGGACCCAGCCCAGTGCACGTCCTCTCCTGCTCACTTAGTATCCATGTCCGTCTGCACCAAAGCCTCCCTGCTCTCTCTAGAATGTCAGTGCAAAGGCTGAGGCACGCCTAACTCTACGCCTGACATTCCCAAGGACTTGGTAGATATTTACATACTGAACTCAGTATTACTCTAATAATGCCCTCTGAAGTGATTTGGAGTTAGAACCCAAGGCCTGTATGACCAGGGATACCTGGCTGGGTGAGAACGTGTCCTAATACCTGGGCAACTGAGAGCTGGTGCCCTGAGCGATGGCACAGAGCCCTGGGGCAGTGCAGGTGTGCTGGGTCTCAGAGGCAGAGATGGGGACACTAGGTTCCTCTTTAGTAGCTGCAGTGAAGCCCAGTATAGGTGCATACTGAGCAGCCCTCAGGAGCCCTCAGGGAGAAACAGGCAGGAGGAGAGGAGAATAGGTTGCCATACTACATAGAGAGCTGGGAAGACAAGTGTCTCTGGATAGTGGGCCACAAAGAATAAAAATAAGTCATCATTTCTGTGGGGGGTGCTATGAACTGAATGTGAATGTCACCCCCAAATTCACATGTTAAAGCCCTTAACCTCCAACATAAATGGTGTTTGAAGGTGGAGCCTTTGGGAGGTAAGTAGAGTTAGGTGGGATCATGAGAGTTAGATGCAGTCAAGAGGGTGGGACCCCATGATGGGATTAGTGTCCTCATAAGAGAAGGAAAAGACAGCAATGCTCTCTCTCCCTGAGCACATGCACTGAGGAAATACCCACTGAGGAGGTGACTGTCTGCGAATCAGAGTTCCTGACCACATGGTACCCTGATCTTGGACTTTCAGCTTCCAGAACTATGAGAAGCAAATGTCTGTGAGTAATCCACCCTGTATGTGGTGTTCTGTAGTGATATTCCAAGCTGACTAAGATAGATGGCTGGAAAGAGGACACCAAGGTAACAGGATCCCCGGAGGAAATCTTGGAGGTGTCATGCTCCAGGTTTGTACCAGGAAAGCTGAAACTATGACAGAGGAGCGGCTCACATGAGGTGTGATGGGCAAGGGCACTGGATTACAGGAGACCCGGGTCCAGCAGCCCACCCTTCCTGTATGTCCTTTTAACCTCACAAAGCCACTGGGCTCCTTAAGGGACCCATGCACATGCTATGTACCTGGAAAGAAGGGTTTTTCAGTAAAAGGACAGGTCAGAGGAGGGTCCAGGAACAGGACTCCTCCTTGGATGGTGGCATGTCAATTCTCCACGATGGAAATGCTCAGCTGCCTCTGGCGCAGGCATGCGGACCTAATCATTTCACAGTGCTGGGCACTGCAGCCACTATGTGGACTTCACCAATGCCAGCCTCATTTCAGCACCAGCTGCCAGACTCTGGGCAGGAGACGGGCACCTGACAGGTGACGCTCAGTGCTGCAAAGAGCACCAAGAACAGCAGCTCACCAGGGCGGACACTACCTCATGCTGCTCCTTCAGATCTGAGGCCCTGCAAAATATATGAGGCCTGTGGCCATTGGTGATACAGAATTATACTTCACTGCAAAAGTGTTTATCCACAAATGTTCTTTTTCCTACCCCCATTGTTCAGTGTCATTACTTCAGCCAGCACCTGTGCTCCCTCTGCAGGAAGGGCTATTTGATAGTCACTGACTAGTGCAACGTATACAAACACTTGATCAAATGTCTGAAGCATCATGATGAAACCATGGTGTGGAATAATCAGTTCATTTTGTTGCTGCAACCGTATGGCCCATGTGTCCCTGAGACGGGCCCACACTCGCCCTTCCAGAGGGATTTAGGAACAGAGCATATTCATGGAGTACCAGTGGGGCTGGGGCTCAGGGCAGAGCTCCGGGAACTCTGTGAGGACAGCATGCTGGGGAAACATTCTCAGGATCTGAGCAGAGGAGCTGGCCAGTGACAGCCCTATCACCTGCCTTCAGTGATGCTGTTCTTAGAGGAACAGGAGGCTAGACTCTAGTACAGGCAAGTCCTGCTGCTGCCTACCCACCTGATGACAGATTGTCCCCATCTGGGCAGAGCCACCATGAACCTTTGAAACCAGCACTGCTAGCTTACCTGACACTTGCCAGATGAGTGATCTGTGCAAATGACTGTCCCAGGGTCTCACCTGGGGCCCCAGGACCACCGAATGTCCTGAAAGTCAAGTGGGAGGTGGAGGACATGGGGGAAGGTGTGGCTGCCAGCCACAGTTCCTCTGCTCAGACTTCAAACCCAAGGTTGCAAGAACAAGGAGGTCACAGGTCAGTGACCTCATGCCTAAACTGACCAGCATTGGTCCACTGACCAGAGCTAATTTCCTGATGTCTTGGACCCCACTTTCCCTACCATATCCACTGTGGGAGCCTTCTCAGCAGCGAGGACTCAACCTAGACTCATCAACTGCTCCGAGACTTCACGGCCTCGCCTCTCAGGGTCTCTGAGAGGAGGGGCTTGCCTGGCCTTCGTTTTCTTCACCCACGGACCTAAGACAGCATTCTGCAATTCCTATTTTTGTCAAAGCTTCTTCATCCTGTGTTCCTGAATAAGGGGTGAGCACTGTGTGTGTGAGTGTGCATAGGTTGTACCCAGGGAGCCTAGGGAGAGGACAGCAGACACCCAGGACACAAAATATAAGGAGGCCCCGCTCTCAGGCCAGCCCTACCCTTGCGCTGGCTGGTGAGTGAGAGCCTCCTCCATTTTGCAGCCTGGGTTCCTTTATGCCTTACTCTAGCCCGAGCCTTGGCTGTGTGTGTGTGTGTGTATGTGTGTGTGTGTGTGTGTGTGTGTGTGTGTGTGCGTGTCTGTACAGTTATGTGTATGAGAATATGTTGTGTCTATGTGTGCATGCGAAAGTATGTGTGTCTTTGTGTGTTTTGTGTGCATGTTATGCACACATATGTGTGTGTGCATGTGCATGTATGTGTGTACAGCTCACCAGTCCACATCATCAGAGGCTCCTTTTTCATTCCCGTGGGTGGGTACCCACTAGGAATAGGTTGCCCTCAGTGCTCAGTCTCGGGTCAGCCCTCACTCTGCCCTGTGCTCGCTCTGAAAGGCAGCGCTGCTCAGGAGAAGCCCTGGCTCTCAGCGTGGAGACTCTGCTCTGCCTCGACACTTGTGGGGTCTGGGCAAGGCACGTCTCTCTGGGCCACTGTTTCCTTGTCTTGGATCCCCTGCTAGCTTGGACCTGTGGGTCCAGGTGGACCATGGGTGTAACCAGAGTCCATGAAACTCCTGGAAGGTGTGAGGTACATCCTCCCAGGCACTCAGGTAGCTCATGTGCACAAGGTGAAAGCCACAGAGGTAAACATAGCTACACCAGCAAAGGGCAAAACGGGCTATAACAATGAAGGGCTGGGCTTTGGGGAGTGGGAGGAGGAAAGGGTTTGCAGAGGCCTCAGCTCTGCGGATGTGGGGAGCCCGTGACTCAGCGTTTTATAAACATGAGCTGTTAGTCCTTGGCAGTCGCAGAGGCCAGAGCCAAGAGTTTCCTTTCCTGATGAGGTCACGCAGGTGGAAGTGGTGGAAGGGGAAGCAAAACCAGGTGTATCCAACTCCCCAATCTAAAGGCCCAGCCAACATGGGGGACAGTCAGGCTCCCTCCCCTCAAGACAGGCACTATTGGCATGGGGACATGATGGACACACACACACAATAGGAGGCTGTACACAATAGTATCTACACTGAGGTACAGACAGTGACTTCCAGGAGGAGGGATGGACAGCAGTGTGGGCAGGGGCACAGTGTGCCCCTGGCCTCTGGTCTGTCAGCGAGATGGACTCCTTCCAGCCACCAGGCCCTGAGGACAGCGAATGAGCTGCTGCTGAGAGCCAAACCCACTGCTAAAGGGTGTGCCTGAGGCCCAGGTAGGGACATCTGTCCAGATGGCTCTGTGGCAGCAGAGGGGGGCCATGGGATCCTCTTGGTATATATTATTACATATAACATATATTCTGCATTATTATTAGTGTCATGTCATCACAGAAGACGAGGACTGGAAGGACCCAGGCCTTGTCACACTGTCAAGGAGATGGGAGGCCCAAGGAGCATCCTGCCATCTGCAAACCTCTGAAGGTACTGGGGTTAAGCATCAGAGTGTCCAGCAAGCATTTGATTTGGCAGAAGTGGGCCTGTCTCCACAGCAAGAGCCAGGGGAGACTGTGGCAGAGCCTGCTAATCCTATAGGCTCATGTCTGTCTTCTTCCAACAGGGATCACCAGGATCCAGCAGGCTCCAGGCAGAATGAGGTTTACCTGGTGAGGGCAATGGTGTGGTTGGCTGACCATTCAAATGGCTTTAGTGTGCCCACCAGCCAGGCTTTTAGTTCTCAGCCCTTGTTCCCCCATGTTACCTCTCCTGTTTAGACACTCTCCCTCACAGCCTCCTTCCTCCTCCTGGTTCCTACCTCAAAGCCCAGCCAGACACCTAGGAGCCATCTGGCGGTCACCCCATTCCTGCCACCTCCATTTGGCAGCAATCTTGGTACTGGAAAGCAGCACAAAGCTGGGCCAGTGACCTGGTGCTCAGCTAGTCACAGCTTTGAAATGTCACCAAGGGTGTGCTGTTATGCCAAAGCTGAGTTATTATTACACAAAATAGAGAAATATTAGAAGGTGACAGGGGAGGTAGAGGGGAGAGAAGACAGATTAGTAAATGCTCATTTAAAAAGAACGTATGGATCTGTGTCAATGAAGAACTGGACTTTCTGTGGTCCTGTCTCAGCTGCAGAGAGAGCTGCACACACTCCTGTCCTCCCTCAGCTCATCCTTCCTCCAAGACCAATGCTACTAAAGCCCTAGAATACTCTGGATTCCAACGTAAAATCTACAGACAGCTCATTCTATCACCAGGCCAGAGCTTCCCCTGCAACTGTCTTCTGCTAAAACAAAATAACAAGTGCTTTTCTAGACCAGGCTGCACAGCTGCTGATCATGGCCACAGCTCCAAATCAGCCCTTCCCACATACATAGCCTTTCATTCAGACCAAAATCCCTGGGCATTCAGAAGCCTTTCATTTTGTCTATGTGCAATATGAGTAGGTCTGTCCTGCCCTGGCTGGTTTGGCTCAGTGGATGGAGGTCGGCCTGTGGACTGGGGGGTCCCAGGTTCAATTCCAGTCAAGAGCTCATGCCCGGGTTGTGGGCTCAATCCCCAATGGAGGATGTGCAGGAGGTAGCTGATCAATGATTCTCTCTCATCATTGATGTTTCTATCTCTCTCTCCCTTCCTCTCTGAAATCAATAAAAATGTATTCTAAAAAAAGAGGGAAAGAGAAGATCTGTCCTAAAATTGAACAGCAAATGAAGTTGTGGGTCGACACTGGATTTCAAGTTATTCAAGGAGTTTCACAGAAAATATTCAGAAAATGTAGGTTTGGGGCATCTGCCCTGGAGGGTTGTTGGAGAATCCTCCCTGGTGACCACTGTACAGAGGAGGGAATATGTATGAATGAATAGCTGCTGTGTGCCAGGTAAGGATCTGGTCTACCTTTCCCTATTTCCTGGAAGCCCGAACCATCCTCCTAATTTATACAGATGAGGAACTTCAAAGCCAGAGAGACAGTTGACTTGCTTCAGGTTACACAGGAAGAAAGCGGCAAGAGCAGGTGAAGGTCAAAGCCTCCCAGGCCAGCTCTTGCAGGGATGGGGAGGCTGCCACAGGGCCTGATCCACAGTGACTTCCAAAGTCTACTCATGATACCTCACACACAGCATTTACTCTGGAATAATGGTTCTGCTGTCCTCCCAGAGAAGCTGAAAGTCAAAACACACAGAAGGCCCTGGGTTTGTGCAAATGCACAGTTCCCATGATGACAGCAGATTAAGCTGTTTCTCTCTGGGACCCATCACCCAGCCAGCTCCCTGACCTCTGCTATGCTGGTCTGACAGCGACAATATGTCCCAGGGGACTAATCAGTACTAAGCACTCAGGTCTCTCCAAGGCCACTTAGGAGAGCTGTGGGGAAGACAACGCTGCTGATGTGCCTGTAGCTGAAGGTGGGAGAAAGAACAGAGTGAAAATAAGGGAGGAAAGGAATTGTTTGAACTGCAGAAGGGTTTTCATCTGTGAAATGCCCCCGGCCCACTCCACATAGCAGAAAGTTGAACATTAAAATGAAACTTCTTTCCCATCAGTGTTCCACGAGCCTCCACAGGAGCTCCGGCCTGGGTTTTGGACCCACGTGGAGGGCCTGAGCCTGAACTTGGAGAACTGGGATCCAGCACCTCGAGTGCCACCACTCGCTGCCTGGGGGCCTGGTGGTGAGCCGGGACTTCACGGATGGGTCTCTCAGTAACTCTGAAGCTGATTTCATCACACCCACTGGACCATTAATTTGTGAAATGGACCCAAAAGGCAGCCTAAGTGTGGCTTGAAGACGCCTCAGGAGTATGGCCTGTGATTTATTAAGGTGCTTTTAGGTAGCTTTTTATTTTTATTTTATTTTATTTATTTTTTATTTTTTGGTGCAGATGGGAATATAGCACCCTGGGAGGATGTGTTCAAAGAAAGCCCTTCTCTCCCTAGTCAGTTTGGCTCAGTGACTAGAGCATTGACTTATGGACTGAAGGGTCTTAGGTTCGATTCTGGTCAACGGCACATGCCCGGTTTGTGAGTTCGATCCTCAGTAGGGGGCATGCAGGAGGCAGCCAATCAATGATTCTCATCATTGATGTTTCCATCTCTCTCTCTCTTTCCTCTCTCTCTCTCTCTCTCTCTCTCTCTCTCTCTCTCTCTCTCTCTCCCTTTTTTCTCTTTTATTTTAAAAGAAAGAAAGCTCTTCTTCCTCCCTTTCTTGCTGGTTGATCCTCTCCTTCCTCCTCATAGGGACCTCCAGGAGTGATGCCCAGATAGAGATCACTTCTCCCCTTTTGCAGATAGAAAGACTGAGAAAGACACTGAAAGGGGGCTATTTTAAGTTGAGCTGGGGAGTTGGGGACATTGACGAGGAAAACAAGCTGAGAGACCAAAGGCCCTACCTGTCACCACTGCTGCCATACAGGCCCTTGTGCCATCTCACCAAGGGCTGTGGCCAGAGCTCCCAGTGGAGTTGCAGGTGCAAACCATCTGGTACCACGGAGTTGTGACAAGCTGGGCTTTGGGAGGGGGCAATGAACAGCAACTGCCTCCTCTCCTGTACAAATGATAGTAACACCTCCTGCCTGGGAGAACCTGGAGAATGAGAGGATCCCTGATCACACCTCTCCAGCAGAATTCCATACCCACTTCCATTTGCTGAGGGCTCACTGATGCCCAGGCACACTGAGCTCTTCCTGTAGGTATACAAGTAGTGCTGGCAGAGCTGGAGCGTGGGGATTGGCTATGCTGAGCCCTCCCCATTCTTGGCATTCTATGTGGGGTACCTGGCAATGGGAGGATGCTCAGGAATCAACACAGACACAGGACCCAAATATGCCTGGGGGACCACCTCAGGAAGGAGATGCCTGGAGAGGGGCCCTCGAACACTATGAAGCCAGATTCAGCGATGCGAGTTGTGCACGTAAAATAGAAACTGCCCCAAGAAGGCAGCTTTGGTGTGTGGCCCGTGTAAGAGACAGTAGCTCATCATGTCCTCCCCTGGCTGGGGAAGGAGCTTTCAGAAATCCAAACAGGCTTGTGCGACCCCAGTCTGGCTGTGAGGAAATAATTAAAACAAACCCTCAATGATCACCTTAAAGGTGCCCTGGCCACAGACGCATAAAAAAGGGTGCTGCCTCTACCCAACCCTGACCAGACAGGCCACCCAGGGTCATGAGCATGGGCTAGATGAGCAGGGACTGGCCCCGGAGAGTGTTTAGGAACGAAAACCCTTGGATTTTGGTTCTCTGTATCCCTTCCTGCAAAGAGAACCCCAGCCCCTCTGCTGAAAAGAGTCACTGCGCATCCCCAGGCAGAATGTCTTTAGCTCCCTGTCCTGTGAAATTGGGCTGCCTGTGGGTGCATTCTCCTCTCTTTAGTTTAGAGGGTGTTTTGCATCCTCAAGTTCTATCTCTGAAGGGAGTGGAGGTTGGACGACTCAGCCTTTCCCCAAGTCTCAACAAAAGCAGAGTGCAGTCTTAAGTGGGGGTGCATTCCTCTGCCCCCTCTTTTTTAAATCACCTTTTTTTCTGTAAACGAAATTGTTTCTTTTATTCTTTGGCTCCTTGTGTATTCAGAAGCACGGAGCTCAAAGCTTCCTCTGCGCTACTGGGAGCTCGGTACCTCTTGGACCGATAAATACAGCAGCTTTACATGCTTAGAACTGAAGACAGGCCAACTGTGGCAAGATGAAACACATCCCTCACAGTCAAGCCCAGCAAGCTCCTCCTGAGATTACAAAGGGCACTTGCTGCCTGAACTGGGAGGAGGCAGGTGCAGGCTGGGGGTGGGGCGATTTCGGAGCAGCCCTCTGCCTCAAGTAGGTGTGCCCCAGAGCAGATAAGCTACCTAGGACAAGTCTGGATGTCTCTAAAGCATAGTAGACTCTACCAGGATGTCCCCCACTGGTGCCACTCAGAAATGTCCCAAGATAAGAGAGGTGGCTTTATTCTTCTCCTCTAAAAGAGACTCCTCTCCTTACCCTTACATTTCTTGTGTGCAGGTAAAAGTCACCAGCCAGAGTACCAGGACATTTTGCAAAATAGAATGTGATCACTACATAATTTGATATGAACATTTGAAAAACTTTTCCTATGAAAAATTGATACTTTAAACACACCTGCAACCACACACACACATACATTGTTTTTATGAGAAGCAATTAATAAATGCTAATTCATTCAGGCATATCTACACTGAACTACTGTTTCATTTAATTGCAGGGGAATTTTCCATTACTAAACTCTCCCTTGCTGATTTTTTTTGGGGGCATTATTTATATATTTTTCAGTTTCACTAATAGTGAGGTTGGTATTTGATATTATCTGCTGTTTGTATGTCTTAAATTTCTTTTTCATCTAAAATGTTTCCTCATTCTTGTAGCTCCACGTAATCCAGGAGAAACAACATTAAAAGCAGACAAGACTTTACATATAAATGATTGAAAAAAGCATGGGCTGCAATTAGCCTGACCGGAGTGGCGGGGGTGGGAGATGGGGGGGCACCTTGTCTGATTGTATGGCTCTCAGTCCAGGTGTTCGTTCTGGGCTCGTGTGGAAATACCCTCTTATGTAACAAGTCACAAGTCTATCCACAAAAAGAGTGTGGGTACACAACTAGGAAAGAAGATCAAAGGGACTTTAATAATAAAATAAACATGCAAATCTGTTTATAAACCACTCACCCCCCCAGCTCAGTGCACAGCTCCTGCTCCCTTTTCACTGACACAAATCAGGATTCTGACATCTAAACACCAGAGATCCAGACCAGCTGGCTCCCAAAGATGCTGCCTCTTTTTATGCCCAGAAGGTGGGGAGGGGGAGTTGGGGGGGTGTGTGATGGTGGTTGGAGGTTACTTAGGGGCGGCAGTAGGAATCCTATTCAAAAGCATGTGCTCTGAGGTAGCATTTCAATTTTCTTACATTGGAATGGTCAAGGTTCCTCACACCTGGCTACATTCACTTCTCAAATAAGTTCTTTCATTTTTATTTTCCAGCCATCTTCTCCCGAGCCCCTTCCCCCTGCCTCATTTCAGCGTCTTTCTTTCTTTTTCTAATTCTTTCCCTTTCACAGTAACATATTCTGGAGGATGTGAATGATTAAACTGTTTGCTCTGAGGTTTGGATATGAAAAGGCATGTCACACCACAAGTAAAGTTTCACCTTTACACTCAACTCTATCAATAATTACAGAACAAGGAGGACTATTGGTATCCCGTTTTACAATTCGCTCTTACAAAAATAATGCCATTTATTTAAAGCATCCTGAGTTCTGCTGATTTTACTTTTTATAAAAATTAGAGTAACTGCTACCATGAAGTCAGCATATAAAGGGATTGTGAGGACTGCATATCCACTGGAAACATAACCCCGTAAAACATGCACCCATTAAAACTGGAGATCAGAGACCCTAATACAAAGTTCTGACACACTATTATATTAGCAAATGCTCTCCTTTGAACAGAAATATCTCTTCATAATTAAAATTCCATGAGATTGACTTTTGTGCTGTGTTCCTTACCTTCCTTTGTCCTCTTTAGGGAAACCAGGCAGAATCCTTTTGGATACAGACTGATAAAATTAATTAACTTTCCTCCCACCCCCAAAAAGGTCCCAAATAAATGCTTCCAATAGACATCAAAAGGTGTCAATTAGAAATAATTACTTCTTATCAATCAGTGGGGCAATTAAAGTGACAAAGCTTGAAAAGATACTTATCTTAAAACTAATTCACAAGGTAGCTAAATTATCTCCTAATTAACTTACTTTGAGGAGGGTGGGAGGATGGACTGCCTTGAAACAAAGATGAATTGGGGAACCCCAATACCTCTTTATGCTCTTCCAGACAGCGTCTATCCCAGAAGGCTTTATTTTCATCCCAGGTTAGAAACCTAGGAAGAAAACAGAACCTCCCCCAATGCATTTCGCTCCTTTCCTTTTTTTCTAAAACCCCTAGTTTCATCTGAAGTCTCATTTCATCGCTTGAATATTCCATTTTCAGGAGCCTGGGACACAAGGTTGTGGGAGTTTTCCACGTAACTTTTAATGACGACCTTCTTGCTAAACTCTCTTCTTTAAAGATACAATATTGCTTGTCTTTTAATACTTATGTGGCATTTATCATTTCCCACACGTCTCAAATATTTAACAAATATTTTTGCTTGAGAGGATCTTTGATCCCCGATGCTACAAAATCCCCACTGGGTTTTAGGGAAGGTTCAGCCCATTGCTAACCAGTGCACAACAGAATAATTCGCTATCGCTCTCCACATCCCTTCAAAATAAAGCTGTAGAAAACATGTACACATATATATTAACACAAAGTAAGACCAGCCCAGAGGAAGCCGAGGGTGGGCTGGTAGCCCAGCGCAGAGGCGTACAGGACACTGGGGAACCAGTGCGCACGCCTGGAGTATCTGGAAAGGTGAGCCCGCCTGGCTCCCGACTCCAGGGGCGGTCGGGTGACCTGAGCTCCGTCTTCCCCTGAAGAAATTTAGGTGGGAGTCTCCATGTGAAGCCCCTCAGAAATGGAAGTGCAAGGAGAAGGAAGCCGCTAATACCTAAACGAGAAATGAGCTTGCTTACAAAACCAGGAAGGTCAGAGTATGAATTGAGCTCCACGCAGGGCAACAGCGTCCAGCAAACTGATAGGAAAGACAGGATCCTCTATGCTAAACCGATCGAGGATTTAGAAGAGAAGCAGGGGTAGCCCGGACCCTCTGAGCCGCATTTTTAGGCAGTTCTCTTCTGTTGTGTTACAATTGCATTAAACGAGAAGGGGAAGTCTCTTTCTCCCTTCTGCTCAGCTTTACTTCTTTGTTTTTGGTGTGTGTGTGTTGGAGGGTGGGGTGGGGGGGGGTTTGGTGGAGAGAGAAGTCCGTCCACACCGTAGACAGAAAACGCCTGACTCTCCCCCGCCGGTGCTCCGCTCCCTCTCCAGACCAAGGGCGAGTTGCTTTTAAGCTCTCGGGAATCCGAGCAGCATCTGGACTCCTTGATGATTTATAATCAAAACAAATTGTGTCCCTTTTTCTTTCTTTTATTCCCATTTACTCTAATGAGTGCTTCTAGAATGGAAATAAGTATCGAAAACAAAATCAAGCCAGCCCAGGGAATTGCAAAGTTGCCTTATTTCCCAAAGGGTCTGGTGTGGCGCAGTAAATTCGGGTCCGAAAGCACGGAGTCCTCTCGCCTCCAGAAGGGTCGGGGCAAAGTGGGGTGGGTTGGGGGCGGTTGGAGACAGACTGGGAACGGAGCGGAAAAGACTGGACCAGCCTGGTAGGAGATCCTGCACCCTTCGCGCTGGGCCTAGGAGACGGTCCTGTTCCCGCGGGGCGACGCCCAGCATTATACCCGGTTTGGCTAAAGACTAAAGGGCCAGACACCTCTCTGGCCTCCGAAAGTAGTCCAGGAGCGCGCGTGGCGCCCGGGCGCCGCTGGGCAAGCGGTGGTGGGTAGACCCACCCTGACCCGGGCGGCCCGAAGGGTCTCGAGGTTTCGGACCTGCGCCCCAGGACTGACTGCAGTGTAGGGGGTGGGGTCCTGCTGATTCGGTCTCCACCAGGCAGCCAACCAGAATAAGAAACCTGCGACTTCACCCCCGGGTCTCCCCGCGCCCCACACCGTGGAGCCTGGGCCGGCGGATCCGAGGCTGCGCGCGGAGCTAGACCGCAGCGCTCTGGCTAAATAGAGATCTCAGCCGCGCGCTGCACGGATCCGACCTTCTTATTATAACAAATGTCCCGTTTGCCGAGCGGACTTCATATTCGCCGAGAATTCATCTGAAATATTGATTTCCTCTCACTTCGCCAGCACAGATCGATAGCGCTGCGCCCTGGCCCCATAAATCGCCTGGGGTGGGGTGGGGGGGCGCGCAACCCTGCTCTATCCATCACCGAGGCCGGACCAGGCCGCTGCCCACACTTGCTGCGCGCCCGGCGGCCGTGCCCAGTGAGTCCACCAGCCCGATTTTAGGGCACCTTCCCAACAGAGACCATCGTTCCCCACTCTGCCTCGGCCTAGCTTGGCCCAGGAGAAGGAGAGAGCAGGTGCGGAGGCTAGGGACCCCGAGCGCGTTTGAAGGCCCTAGGCCCGGCGCTGTTGGCGCTGGTGGGGAAGAGGTTCCGCTCCTCGGGAGCTCAGTCCTAGAAGCCCAGACGCCCCGCGCGCCCGCTGCTCCCCTGCTGCCCCGTGCTCGGCCAGGAAGAGTCCGAACCCCGACCTCACTCATGGCTCCCAGGCCCCGACACAAGGGCTCCTTTCCCAAGGGCTGGAGAGGTGCGCGGGCTCACAGTCGCGCCGGGGGATCCAGGAGAGCTGTGCGCATCCGGACAAGCGCTTGGTGGTCGGGGCAAGGGAACTGCAAGTCCAGCAGCGCGCGGCCCACCCTCACCCGCCATGCCAGCCAGGGTGGGTGCGAGGGACACCTCTTTGACCCCGAGGAGAGTTTTTCACCCCTCCGTGTTGTCGCAGAAACCAGGCCAGCATTGGCAGCCCCACTGGGCGAGGGAAACCCAGAGCTGGAGAAAGCGGCCAGGCAGCCGCAGTGGAGTGCAGGGCCCCAAGGCACCACTTTCTCCTCCTCACGAAAGGGGGATTCCGAGAGTCTGGCGCGCACGCCCCGAGCCCTGCTGCCCCAAACGAACGCAGGGACGCACGGCGACCCAGGGCTGGGGTCCGGCCATGCGCGTCCTTACCGGATCTGATGGAGTTGTGAGGCATCTTGAGGATCACTCGCCAGGCTCAGGGAGTCCTCACGCAGGTCCCTGCTGCATCCGCTGCGCCGATACCCTGCAGGCCCAAGGGAAAGGGCATGAGGACGCGTCTACTGCCTTAGTCCTTCTCCCAGGCCATGTCCCCCTGGCTTTCGCTTCTGGCAGGAGTCAGAGGATTTAGGCAAAGTGTGGCCAACCTCCGCCTGGTCTAGCAAGCACATGTGGGACAGGAGGGTCCGGGATTGGGGGTCTGCCAACAAAGTCCCAACTCCAGCCCAGGTGCCCTCTTCCTCTGCTGCCCCAACCTCATCCAATTTAACTTGGGAGGAAAACCGCTTCTTGGGACCCTCTTCCTTCTCCAATCATCCTTCTCCCACAGAAAGTTTTCTGCCAGGCTGTGCAGCTTACCTGGCCTGCAGCCTTTGGCCCTCTGTGCCTGGGTCCGCTGCGAGGGTGCCCTGGGCCCGCGTCTCTCCTTGGTCCCAAGTTTGTTCCCATCCACAAGGCATCGCTACCGGTTTTATCCCGCCAGGGCCCTGAGACAAGGGTCTGGAGAGGCTTGCAGCCAGCGGATTGGCTGGTTGGGTGTAGGGGGGTGCGGGAAGGGGAGGATTTTGCTAGGGGGACATGGCTGAGTGGACTCAGGAGTTAGAAACATTCTCTGGAGCTTCTGTTTCCAGCAGAGAGGAGAGGGAGGCAGCTGAGCCCTAACTCAGCAGGCCTGGAGACATTCAAGGAGTACAATGGAGACCTCAGGCCTGGAGATGAGGGTCTCTGGGTCCTCACAGGTCACTGGCCACCAGAAGTGAGAGGCACAGCTGCTGGGCAATACCCTCTCATCCTGGTCTGCTCATGGGCAAACAGCCTTTTCCTGTGTTAGGAGAGGAACATTTGTTTATATGCTGGCTTCTTTGGGTAGAAGCTGCGTACTTTCTCTCCACTGGTGCAGGCCTCTTCCAGGACAGAACCCTGAATAACCCCTGAGCCCAGATCCTCCTCACCACCAGACAGGGTCCACACCTTCACATGACTAGGTTAATGACAATGGTCACAAAACCCATTTCACAGGCTCCCTGTCCCTCCCACCCCCCGCCACCACACACACACATAGTGCCAGCCCTCTTTCTTGCTCCTGGAGGATTTTGAACTTGAGAGAAGAGTCTACAGGCCTGGTGGTGAGAGCCTAGATCTCACCTCACCATGGGAGGGTGTTAGAAAGGGACAGGACAGAGTGGACCTCTGCTCTTGTCTGCAGAGGTCAGCAGCCTTGGGGAGTGAGGGCCTGGATGTGATCAGATCTCATATGGGACTGAGGAGCCTGAATGTGGCAAAATTGGGGTATAGGCAACACTGTGGGGGGTGGGGCAAGACCTAGATGCTCCTTCAATCTCAGGCCAGGCTCTGGGACTCAGGGTTACAGCCCAGAGGATAGCCTGCTCCCTGGTCCCCCAGGGTGTGCTGCTTGGGGAGGCTCTGGAACAGAAGGTGGAGCTGCTGGGTGAGAGAGCAGTGAATGGGCAGAGGAGACAACGTATTTAGGGTGTATGTGTGTGAGGGACAGAAAGGGAGAGAGAGAATTCACAGTATTTTTCTTTTTTTAAAAAAAATATATTTTATTGATTTTTTACAGAGAGGAAGGGAGAGGGACAGAGAGCTAGAAACATCGATGAGAAAGACACATCGATCAGCTGCCTCCTGCACACCTCCTATTGGGGATATGCCCCCAACCAAGGTACATGCCCTTGACCGGAATCAAACCTGGAACCTTTCAGTCTGCAGGTCGATGCTCTATCCACTGAGCCAAACTGGTTTCAGCTCACAGTATTTTTCTTAATTAAAAAGAAGTTCTATCCTTCAGGCTAATCCACTTCTTCCTCCCTTCTCTGTTCTCAGTTTATCAAAAATTAATCATTTTGTGAAAGAAGAAAGAATATTTACCATCCCAAATGGATCCTCCAAATTTCTTAATGTCTCTAAACAAAAACAATAGGTGCTTTATGGTTTTAAAAGTTCCTCTAAAATTGTAGTTCACAGCTGCTCTGTGGATTCCAGATGTCTGTACACTCCACTTCTCTGCTCAGAGCCCAGAAATATGCTCCAAGGGTGTTGAGATGGAAGTGGGCCTCAGCATAGGTCCCTCCACCACTGGCAACTACCCCCTTTAACCCCCCGCCCCCACTTCTAGGGGAGCCTGAAAGCCACCAAGAGGCTCCCCTCCTACCCATAAAGCTGTGCTCCAGGGTGAGCCTGGCAAGCCCTCATCTCAACAGCTGTGCAAATCTCAGAGCAGCCACCCAACTGGGGGACTGAGTGGTACCAGTGGCCATGGAACTCAGGCACCCGCCTATGCTGTTCTCTGGCTCAACAAAACAAGCCCTCTCCCCTGAAACCCCCATTTCTAACAAAAGTTGTCAAAGGACAAAAACCACTGGTAAGTCATCAAAACGTCCTTGTCTCATCTGTGAGGGGACAGGAGGCCACTCTGCAGAGAAGTTCTGAAGCCAACAGGCTGCAGGCAGGAGGGACTGGGCCTGCCTCCTGCTCTGGCCCTGCTTTCTGGTACCCATGGGAAGGAGGCCAGAGGCCTTGACATTTTCCACTTCTCTTCAGCCAAGGCCAAGGAAATGGTTTAATAGCATCTCAATTCCTTGGGGCCGGGTTCTTTGTAAAATGACGAGGTTGAAATACATATATATTTTTAAAATGCCTTTTATCACAGTTTTTTCTCAGACTTTTAAAAATCCATGATTCTCTTAGTTAAGAATGAAAATCCTAAACTTTCCTTTCATGGTACTTCAAATTTCTAACTAATTTTAGCATCATGAGTGAGAGACTCTAGGATCAATGGGAAATTCAGAACCAACACCTTCTTCTCCACCACTTCTTTTCAGATTTGATGCCCGCGGCAACCTGGCAACCTGTGGTTTAAGCCTCATTACAATTTTTTTTAACCCAGTGTTTTTCCCAAGAAAGATGATTTAGTTGCCAGTCTAAAATAAATAGAGAAGAGAAAGTAACTCTGGCTTGTCTTTATGGTTTTGACAGATCTAGCCACAGGCTTGAGTATTTCACTGGAAATGAAGGTTCTTTCAGGTTTAACATTCAAAAAGTTTACTATCCACCCCAGGCGACTGCGTATGTCCAGGTCCAGTGAGTATTCTGTGGTTTTTTAAAGTTTAGGTTGTACTGCTGAGCATTTTCAACCAAGACTGTCTTTTTTTCCAAGGGACCCAGCTGAAATGCATGGAGTTGGTGGCAGGGCTTGGCAGGGCGCTTATTCCCTGGATGTGGGATTTGGGTGCTAAACCCACTGTCCCAGGCAAACCAGGATGAGGTGGCCATCTAGCTGATGGAGCCAGGAAGCAGGTGGTTTGGGGGCCAATTCATTGTGGAGCTGGAATGCTACCTGGCTCAGGCTGTGTGGCCCTGGAACTCTCCATGGTCCATGGGCCTCTCCCTCTGCCCCATGTACCCCTGGAAAGGTCAGCCTTGGATGAAGGATTTTGCCCCTCAAGAACCCTCCTTGGTTACCTGCCCTCCACTGTGTGATAAACCTCCTGGGACTAATGTATACCCTTTGTTTCGAGTTAGGAGGTAAGCGGTTCTGCCCTGGCTCCCTGGGATGGGCCCTTTCCTTTCTCTGAGCCTCGGTTTCCTCTTTTTGGGGGGTGTGGGTGCAGGTGGGAGAGGTGCGGGAGGCCCTATCCTGGCTTTGTTGTGAGGTGAATAGAGTTATGGATGTGAATGCCCTTTGAAAGCCGCAGCTCTGCACAGTTAATTATTATTAGACAACAAAGGCAGGGCAGCACTTCCAGAGGGCAGAATGAAAACTGCTCTAAAATTTTGCTGTAGTCGGTTCCTTTAATCCTTTCCCCAAAGCACTGTGAGTTTCAAACAGCCACCTGAGCCCGGAGGTGATGGACAGGTGATTTCCTGTTGGCAGGAAAGGGCCTGGGAGTGCGCTGCTGTGGGCTGCATGGGGGCTGGGGTGTCCCTGAGGGGACCCGGAAGGAGGGAGCACAGCCAAAGGCAGAGGGGGCCCCAGGTGGGCAGAGCCTCCAACCTGGATGACTCCATGGTTTGCAGAGGGCAGCAGTGCTCAAGGTCCCTTCTCCCCTCAGACTTGCCTAGGGGTGCCATGGCCACACAGGATGGCTACCCTGTCCCCACACCTTAGGGAAATGGCCACAGCAGGCCCTGAGGCCTCTGGTGGTTGTGGGTGGTTGTGCCAGATAATCAATCATTAATTGTCTTATACTCCTCCCCTCCTCCCCTCAGGCTTTCAAAACCCAGAAATAGAAATACAGGTCCTGGCAGGAGAAAGGAAAGGGCCACCAGTTGTAGAAAGCACTTTGGAAAAAGCCACTGGTGGCAGAGGTCCAGTGGGTTTCAGGTTGGAAAGGTGTTCTGGGCACATCTCTCCAGGGCTCCATGCTCACTGGCAGCCCCTGGATGGCTGCCACTTGGGCTGCTGGGGAAGACTGCTGTCTGCAGGCTGTGGAAGAGCCTCACCAGGAAGCAGAAAGGAAAGGGCCAATGTAGAGAGAAGATAACACGGTCAATTTTTTCTAGTTAATCATCGTTTTTTAAAAAGTTAAAAATACCCAGTCTGGTGTCTGAGTTGGTTGAAGTCAACAAATGGCTGAGGGTTCAATTTCTGGTCAGGGCACAAACCTAAGCTGTGGGTTCAGTCCCCAGTTGGGATACGCAGAGGAGTTAACCCACTTAATGTTTCCCTCTCTCTTCCTCTCCCTCTACAAATCAATAAACATATACTCAGGTGAGAATCTTTAAAAATTATAAACAATGAGTAAGGCCCTTTTGTGACCTGTTTTGCAGATGGGAAGACAGAGCCCCAGGAAAGTAAGCACTATGTCCCAGGTTCTTAGCGATGGGTAGATGATACAAGGTCCAGGGAGCACTGGTGGCCCAGGCCTTCCCTTAAGTGATGAGAATTCTGCTCTCCCTGACTATTTACTCCCCCCCCCACCCCAGCACCCATAATCCTCCCTTCAGTAGGAAGGTTCTGGAACCCAGGGAATGGCTGGGATGAGGTGAGGTCCGACCCCATGGCTAGAAAACTTTCCCGTGCCAAGAGAGGGTGCAACTCACTCTGCAGTAATGCCCTTCTCTCAGCCAGGCCCCTACCTCCAACCAGAACAGCCAGAGCAGGCCACAGGAATCCTCCCAGGCCAACACTGGGCACCTGAGTGGGGGCCTTCCTGCACTGTTTGCAGGGAGGTGCCATGGAAAAAAACCAGGGGCGGGGCCTTCATCAGACTCATGGATGGCTTTGTTCTCTGTGGCCTTGGAATGCCAGAGGCTACTGCTCTTGACACCAACCACAGAAGAGAGCCTGCCTACCCCTGACCCAGCAGTGCCCAAGAATCTGAGAAAAGGACCAGACCTCTGGTGGCTGGGAAGTGGGTAGGCTCCTGCCCTGGAAGGAAGGAAGGAGGGAAGGAAAGAAAAAAGGAAGGAAGGAAGGTGTACATGGGAACTCAGCGATCCTGGGCCTGGACTCTCCTCCTAGTCAGGCGGCTTGCATTCTGCTGCAGACCCAGGGCCCTACCTCCCAGGAGCCCTGAGGAATTAGGGCTTTGTGCCCACTTTGGTCCCCAGGCCCAGTGCCCAGTGAGAGGGCCATTTTAGTGTTTCATGGCCCACACATGAGGATGGACACACCCTCATCTTGAGGGAACTCAGGGCATGGTGCTGGCTTCCTTCTGTAACAGCAGCCATCTCTACTATTACTTACTGGTATCACTAAATGCCGAGTACTGTGGCATGCCTTCTGTACAATCTATTTATTTTCCATGACACCTAGTGAAGCTGAGTTTGGAGACAATTGGAACCTAGAGGTTACTGTGGGTCATTCCAGTGCTGTAGAGCCAGGATTTGAACTCAAGCTCATCTGAACCCCAAGCCAGCAATCTCTCTACCACCCAGGCTTCCAGGGCATAGACACAATAAATACTCCAAGAAAACCATTGGAACAAACTGGAAAACAAACTAGGAAAAGTCTTCTCTGTTAGTTTTAGGGGTCACCTTAGGCTGTTGGAGGAAGCTTGATCCTTGGTGAGGAGTGTTAAGTTTCCCAGGCCATCAGAGAGGACAGATGGATGGAAGAACAGAAGAAAATTGAGACCACTTATCCCAACTGAATTCCCACGCACTTGGCAAAGTTTAGGCACTGGGCACCCTGGTGGTAAGAATGAGTGAATTGTATACCTATACATTTCCTTTTTTCTTTTCTTTTCTTTTCTTTTCTTTTCTTTTCTTTTCTTTTCTTTCCCCTCCCCCTTCCTCTCCTCCTCCTCCTCTTCTCCTCCTCCTTTTCTTCCTCCTTCTTGCTTTCCAGCTTTATTGAGGTAAAATTGATAAAATCGTAGGATATTTAAAATACACAGCATGGTGACTTGAGATGTGTACACTGTGGAAGGGTTCCCCTCTAGTTCATTGACATCTCTGCCACCTCATATTTTATCATTTTTTTAAATGGTGAGAACATTTAACTTTTAATTTCCTAGCAAATTTTAATGATATAAAACAGTCTTACTAATGGTGGGCACTATGTTTTACATCAGCTCCTCAGACCTTAAACCAATGGGCAAAATCATTTGGTCTGGCCTGTCAAAGCATGTGGGGTGAGTTAATGGAATGTTTGATCCAATATAGCAGGCTACTTTTTAATTTGATAATTTTATATAGCCTGCAAATGATGTTATAAATATCTGAATAGCCCTTGGCAGAAATAAGGTTCCCTACCTCTGCCTATATATTTTTCTAAACTTTGTTTTAGAACTCTTCATCTTTAGGCATATTGTCTGTGCAGGAGAATTTCCTTATTTTTTTGTCCAAAATTCACCTCACTGAGCCTCTTGGGTGTGCTATGCCCTGATGGCTTCTATTTGCTTCATCTATGTTCCCAGTCACTTGGTGGACTTCAATTCCATGGACTCCGTGACTTCTATTTCCATGCAGAATCACTTCCCTTGGGCTCACTCCTATGGAGATTGGAGGGGCTCAGGTATTTTCCCACCTGAGTCCTGGCACTTGTCCTTCCATAATGCAGAGACAGTGCAGGAGTCACAACTGATAAGTACTGACTGAGGAGCTGGGAATCTGGCACCAAAGCTGGAATCCTGACAGTCCTGCCCTGCTGTGTGACTTTGTGCAATTGCCTGCCTTGTCTGAAACTGAGCAGTGAGACTAACTGGGATGATTAATCAGACAAAATGCTTGGAGCACATGGATGCTCAGTAAATGTTAATGACTGACAGTTAGAACCCCAATAAAGAGGACAGAGTGTTGCTCAGAGATTTAATGTGATATCACTGTAATCATACCGGGACACTAGAAGACAGGGGGCAGAGGAGGAGGAAAACTGAACTTTCAGGTTGCTCCAATGGAAGAACATAGGCTCCCAGGCCTGGGAGCTGAGTCCTCACTCCACTGTCAGCTCTGGGTGTGTACTCCCCTGTCCCAGTTCTGGGTGTGCACTCCCCTGGCCCAGCTCTGGTTGTGCACTCCCCTGGCCTACCTCTGGCTGTGCACTCTCCTGGCCCAGCTCTGTGTGTGCACTCTCTTCCCAACTCTGGGTGTGCACTCCCCTGACCCAGCTCTGTGTGTGCACTCCCCTATCCCAACTCTGGGTGTGCACTCCCCTGGCCCAGCTCTGAGTATGCACTCTCCTGTCCCAGCTCTAGGAGTGCAATCCTCTAGTCTCAGCTCTGGTTATGCACTCCTCTAATCCCAGCTCTGGGTAGGCACTCCTCTATCTCAGCTCTAGGTGTGCACTCCTCTAGTCTCAGCTCTCGGTGTACACTCCTCTAATCCCAGCTCTGAGTATGCATTCCCCTGTCCCAGCTCTGGATGTGCACTCCTCTATCTCAGCTCTAGTTGTGCACTCCCCTGGTCTCAGCTCTGGGTGTGTACTTACCTAGTGGTCCTCCCTATGCCCAAGACTACACTGTGGAGCAGAACCTGCTCTCTTCTCAGAGGAACCACCAAGGTCTTCAGCCTCAGATCTCTTCTCCTCACAGTGTTCTTGTGGCTCCTGACCTGGGGTCAGAAAGCAACATCCCTCCTGGGAGGGTAGAGTGGGCAGGCTCCTGGTGGCAGATGTCTGACCTTATTGCCACCTTCTGATTCATTGAGAAGCCAGTCTCCAGTTTTCTTCCTGTTCTTATTTCTTTATTGTTAGCTTATGCACATAATATATCATAAATAATTCACACAGTAGTGATAAATGTCTCCCTTCCCCAGCCTTAGCCTGAGGAAGCCCTGTTATTGTTTGTATTTGTCCTTGCAGACCTCTCCCATTCATATCTTATGTCTGTGCCCCTGGAAATGAGGACTTTGTTTTTGGGATGTGCATTTGGCATACACAGTAGCAAACCGCATGGAAGTCTGGCTCTGCTGGGTGCTTTTACTCCCTTAGCCAATGTCCTGAACATCTTTCCACATCACAACATATAGCTGCCTTGTTCTTTCCAACTTCTCCATCAGAGTATCAAACCTGGTTGTAATGTGTTCTCAGTAACTGTCCCCCCTCCCAATGGGTATTTCTCTCATCTTTTTCTTAAAATAATATTCTGCAATGAACTCTTTGTGCACATGAGTGAGTATTTTCCTGGAGAACTTGGAAATGGGAAAGAAATGGGATTGTGGGAGCACCAGGTGGACTCCTTTAAAATGGGATGAAGCCTTGTCTGCCTTCCCTTTCTGTTGCTCTGGAATATCCCTTTGGAGATTGAAGGTGAGCAGGCTGGGCTGGTAAGAAGAGGGAGCTGCCTACTCCTCCAGGCAGTGACCTGGTACACATGCTGAGGGCAGGTGACCTGGCAGGGAACGCCCTTCCTCCAGATCATCCTTGACTGCCCAGAGCTAGCCAGGGAATGAGGGATGACCTCAGCCTCAGGGATCCCAAAACAAAGCCACCCCCACAGGTCAATTTGAGTGACTGAGTTTAGCATTATAGTCTCTCCTTAAAGATTCAGGAAAGAGAGTCAGAACCCCATGCTTGGGGCTCAGTCTCTCTATTCCAGAACCTGAGAAGCCATAAATTCAAAGTTAGAGAGACCAGGTTGTGGCGAAGCTTAGCCTTGCCCCAAGCCTTGAGCCCTGGAGAAGGTCACTCACCTGCTCTGATCCCCAGGTTTCTCAGGTTTTAAAAAAGGGCATATATTATTCACATCCTCTCAGCAGGGTGGTGTGAATGTGATTTGTAAACTGGTAAGAAATATGAGAGATGATGAATTTGGAGCCATTATGACTGTGAATATAATGCCAGAGGAATCCTTTCTCTTTCCTCTCTCCTTCCTCCTCACTCCCTTTCCTTCCCTCCCTTCTTTTTCATGGATGTCCTTGTACAAATATTTATTGAACATTTGTAAGACCTCTGTTAGGACCTTGAAACACGGTGACCAAAACAAGAGTCATGTCATCATGGAACAAACAGACAAGTACTTGCAGGGGGTGTGCTATATGGGGTGATGGGATATTACCCACCTCAAAGAGCAGGCACCTCACACATGCAAATAGATTCAAAGCAGAGACCTGAAGGGAGAGGTGGAACCCACTGGGCAAGTAGAGGCTGGGAGGGAGTGAAGATAGAACATTGTGGTATGGAAAGAAAACAAAGTATGTGCAAGAGTCCAGGGGCCAGAGCATCAGGCACATTTAGGGAATAAATTCACTGTAGTGCAGTTACAGGATGTGTGTGTGAGTATATGTGTGTGTGTGTGTGTGCCTGCGTATGCGCGTGAGCACATATATTATAACATACATATATTATATGGTGAATTAATTATTCCATATGATAAGGTCTGATGGAATTGGAGAGATGGACCAAATAAGTATGCGGGGTTAGCTCCTGAATCTTTGTATGCAAGTTAAAGAATATGGACTTTAGCCTGAAAAGCAAAGGGGAGTATGTAAAGGGTTTTTATCAGAGGGGAAGGAAGGGGCAGCCTTATGTTTTAGACAGTTTTCCTGGCTGCAGTGTGGAGAATAGGTTGCAGTTGGGAGGTTGTGTTCCCATAATCCCCTGAGAGCCAATGGGAGCATTGAGGGTGGGAGAGCCATGATGACAATAGGGTGGTGGAAATGTCAGAGTCAATGATTGCCTTCACTGTATCCCTGGGTCTGATATTGAAGGATGCAGCACTGTGAAGAACAGGCTCAGTTTAAGTGCTGGCCCTGCTTGGCTTCCTGTACTCTGGAGACAGAGCTCGGTCCCCCTAAGTGGTAGCCACTGTGGATAGGTGGTCTGGCTTTCTCCCCAGTGGCCAGGAAAGCTTCTGTCTGATTGCAGTCAGATCAGGCAAAAAAGGAGGCAGGTGTTTTCCCAGGACCCAGTGCACAGGTGGGCTGACAGGATGGGGAGGAGGTTGTGCCTAACCTTGCACCGGGTTTGGATTTCAAATCCCACCCCATCTAAGCCCTGACAGAGCAAGGCTGGCAGGAGGAAGGAGGGTGGAAAGTCACACAGGACATGTCTGCCCCCGTGTCTGTATAGGGCCCTTACAGAGTCTTGGCTGGGAGTCAGGAGGAGAGGGTTGAGATGTAGGGCCCTGAGGAGGTCACTCACCTGCCTGGGCCTGGGTGTCTGGTATCTATGAGGACGAGTGTGTGGGAGGTGGACAGTGGCCTGGCTCTCAGGTCACAGTGCAGAGGAGCAGTTCCCAGAGCTGTACCCTGAGCAAAACCCAAGCTCTCCAGGTGTGTTTTCTCATTTTCCATACAAAGTGCTCAAGGCAGCCTCCTCAACCCCTGGGGCAGGCTCTTGTGAACTCCTGTGTGTGGAAGCACTTGGAAAGTCTATAGGTTATGCTAATGCTGTGGACCAACACACCCTGCTCTTCCCAGTGAACACATGTCATCAAATCCATTATCTTGTGAATGGACTGCCAGCGCTGGTGTGTGTTCCTATGTATTGCTATTGTGTCTTCAACATAATAATGTAGGATACTGTATGGAAGACATTACCGCATATATTAGAGCAGGCATGACATTCTAATACACTATATTATCTTTCAGGGCCCATCCAGGCTTCCTGGCACTCAGACAGCATGACAAGTTCTTACACTGCCTTCAAGTCCTGCTCCACCACACACCCGCTCACTGCCCTCTTAGTCTCCTCCCTTCTTCCTTCTTATTCTGCTCCCACATGCTGGCCTCTGCTCTCTTCACGTCCACCAGGCTGGCTCCCACTCTGGACCTTCATGCTGTAGCTCCCTCCCTGTTAGCTCGGTGCTCGTCCCTCACTTCCAAGTGTTGCACATCTCACCTTTTCAGTGACCCTCCAGTCCCACTGTGGCAATCCTCTCCCCACCTATTTCTCCAGACCATCTGGCATGTCATATATGTCATTTCCTATGCATCTCTGTTGCCCCCAGGCAGATGAGGGATGTGCTCATTTCTATCCTCTGTGCCTAGAGCAGTGCCTGGCACACAGGAGGTGCTCTGTAAACTTTGTGCTGGCCTGACTGATGTCTCATGGAAGGAATGTGAGCAGTGGGAACAACTCGATGACCTCACTGTGGCAGTGTGCACCCAGATCCAGGCACACAGCAGTTCACAAGACAAACAATAGGCCAAAGTCTCAGCCAGGCATGCCCGCATTGATTGTTGGCAGCTGGTAGTTGGCACAGAAACTCAGTAGCCTTAACATTTTTCTGAGGACGGTGTCTGCCTGTCTCTTCTTCGCTCTGGGCAGCTGAAGGTCCCCTGAGTAAACTCTGGATGGGAGGTGGGCTCAGACCCTGACCAGGGCCACAAAGAGATGCAGAGGGAGAGGCTCCCCGGATCCAAGGCAGTGGGAGACAGCCAGACCACCCCCTTCCTCGCTGCACTCAGTCTTGCACTGAAGGCTCCAGAACTCTGAGCAAAGGTCACAGCACCTGCTGCCAGGGGAGCATGTGACCATCTGAGCACTGCTGAGTTGGAACAAGCCATACAATCAGGTCATTGTGCTAACCATGCAGGTCCCCTGCCCAAACCACACCCCATTCCATCACTGCCAGACCTTCCTAGAACCCTGATGTACAGGGGCCCCAAACTGGGGAGGCTGTTGTCGAATGGCCCTCGGGGAAGAGTCGGCCCTGACGCCCCAGGGGAGGTAGATGGGAGCAGGAGGCCAGAGCCAGCTTGGCTTCAGGCCCATGAAGAGTGGCAGACACTGATGAGACCACCATGTTGGACTCTGATGGCATGTGGACACAAAGCACTATCCCCCAAAACATGCCTGCAGTGGTGAAGACTATGGGTCACTGATTTTTTTTGGAAATCCAAAGTTTTCCTCCTTCATGACCGGGTCCAGGATTTGCACTCAGTTCACTCCGGCAGGAAGATGTTCCTCCGCAGCACGGAGCCTCCACAGCCACTGGGCAAGGGTTTGGCTGCTGGACTCCAGGTGACCCTTCCCATCTCAGAGAGCATGGAAATGGGGTTAGGGGTCAGATTGAGCTCCCAGGGAGAGGGCCCCACCTTTTCACCTTATCTCCCTGCGCCTTTGTGTCCTTATCTATAAAATGGAATGACGATGTGTATCACACCTGATGGCAGATGGTGGCACACAAAATAGGGTCCTGTATGCCATGAATGTGCTTGTCACTGTCCTTTCGGGAGTGAAGAGTCACCCAGGGCTTTGTACCCTGCAGACTCTCAGGCAAAGCTCCCTGGGGTTTTTGCTCCATAGGCCACTCTCAGAGGCTGCTCTGCTTGGGTTGCTTAGGTTTGTCATCACACACAGGTAACTCTAACGGGGATGCACAAGGAGGTGGCATTCTGTTTTCTGGATTTAGCAATCTAGACCCCAATAGGCAGGTGAGGAAGGACTAGTGCTTTGATGAGTACTGCAAGGTTCTCAAGTGCGTGGTGTGTAGTGAATGCAAAAGAAGTGGAGCAACTGAATCACAGAGCTTGGGGCCAAGCAGGACCACGGGCCCTGGGGACACATGAGGACTCAGAGACCCTGGCTCTGCTTCGCCATCATCCTCAGTTACCTTCCCACTGAGAGAGGGACACAGCAAGCAGCAGTCACCCTTCTCATCTCACCTACAGGAAAGAAGTTGATCCAGATGCCAGGACCAGACACCAACATACTCTTGCTTGTGAGCTTGGCACTCAGGGCCCAACAGGTGATTTCTGTGCCCCATGTTTTGTCTTTCCATAGTCATCCTCCAAGGGGACCTCCACCACCACCCGGTGAAGGGAAGTATGGGAGAGAGGGGGTGTGGGGAGGGCATTGCAGTTATTGAGCACCAGTAACATGTGCTGTCCCAGGGCTGTGTGTATGCAATTTCCATCACGCACCTGCCCAGGTGCTCTTATCACTGAAGAAAAGGCCCCGCCCGAGACCTTGAACTTCAGAGTTGGATGGCCTTGGAGGCTCTGCTCTGCTCTTCCTTTGGGTCCTTCACAAGGACTGGGCCTGGGAGTCTCAGTTGCCTCACTTGTGAGATGGGGATAATTTCATGGGCTGCACGAGGACTAAATAAGATGAGGTAATTAAATCAAAGGGCTTGTGATGGGCTCTGTGAATTTTAGGGGTGATGATAAGATGAAGTAGCCTGGGCTCTAAAAGCCTCCCTAGATGTTACACTAGGCCTCACTGTTGCTTGGGACTCAGTGGCTTCTGGACCAACTTCCTCTCTGCAGGTGAAGTGGAGAAAGGTGAGCCTGACTCTATTTCTCACTTATCCCGTCATTTTGGGGTCTGATCACTTCCACCAGTTTCCATTCCGGAGTCTGAGAATTGGGTCCCTGGGGCACTGAGTCAGTCTGCCATGTCAGAGCTATTCCAAAACACAGAGGGCCCTCCCTTTTCCTGGTGCCATCTTTGCCCCCAACACAGCGGGTGGGCCACCCCCTCCTGTGTGGGCTGGAGGGGTGGTGAACAAGCAGGGCCCTGAGGAAAGGGGGAACCCTGTAGCCCAGTGGCTTCCCCTCCACCTCACCCCACAGCGCAGTGCTGTGCAGCCTGCTCTAGGTCCCCTCTCGCACTGCTCACCTCCCAGCCCCTCCCTTTAATTAGAAGCATTAGCCTTCATTTGCAGGTAGCTTTTTCTTTATGCAGCCTCAGCTCTTCAAGCTTTCACCCTGCCTCTAGACCTGGCACTGAAGTGTCATTCTTGGCATTTTAGATGAGACCATGATCCATTCTCAG
This sequence comes from Lasiurus cinereus, assembly GCA_011751065.1. Classification (NCBI taxonomy): domain Eukaryota; kingdom Metazoa; phylum Chordata; class Mammalia; order Chiroptera; family Vespertilionidae; genus Lasiurus; species Lasiurus cinereus. Next base: position 11,912,006 of record JAAGEH010000041.1, on the reverse strand, counting down.
AGGGGATACTCCCAGCAGCTGGTCTGGGGACAACAGGGATGCCCCCACCCCCAAGTCCAGCTGATGCTTCCTTCTGCTGTGGCTGACATTCTGCTGAGATGAGGGTCACCCTGGGGGCGAGGTCACTGGGCCTTTCTGGAGACAAGCCAGGCAAAATGGTGGTGGTGGTGGTGCAGCCGCTGAGGTAGGTGAAACTCACCTCTCAAACTCAAAGGAAAAGACAGTCCCTGCATTTCATACCTGTTTGGGCAGGGGGTGGTCCTTCCATTCAGTCTTCAAAGAAGTGGAGACTAGAACTAGCGCTGGTCAAGTTTCACAGGTTTTTCTTGTTACTTTTTCCCTAGTTCCTATACTTTTTACAAGAAAGGGAGCTGGGGGGGTGGAGGGAAGAGAAGGGGCAACAAATGTCCCTAATCCCTGAGGACTCAGTCAAAGAAAAATAAAAAATCCTGAGAAGCTGGTCTGGGCCTATTGAAGGAGGTGCGGGACTCCAGTCAGTGTCCCTGGCTTCTTTGTATTGGCTGGACTCTACAGTAATTCAGGTAGGTGCCACCAGGGGGAGACATGTCTGCCTTGCACTCATGCCAATTTCCATGGGTGTGAGTAACTGAGAAGATAGGATTTCACCTTCAGGTTTACACTGTTCTTAAACACACACACTGTCTCTCTCAGACACACACACACACACACACACACACACACACACACACACCACAAAATACTAACTACTAAGAAAGGGCTCCACTAGCCAGTGTTGTAAATTTATGAAAATTGCTCACTCATCCCCAATTCCTCAGCAGGCCTCTGTTGCCTCATCTTTATAGTGAAGGGGTGGAGACAGTGACTTCCAGGATCCAGCTCTGAAATTATTGAATTAAAGGCCCATCCCAATGACTGCATCCTAACCATAACCTCTGTAAATGCTCTATTTTCAAACAAGGTCACATTCACATGTATTAGGGACTAGGACTTCAACATGTGTTTTTGGGGGGTTATAATGTAGCCCCTGCTGCCACCTATATGTTCTTACTACCAGCTCATTCCTCGGCTTCTTCTCATCTGGTCTCTTTCCACATTGCCCTGCTCACATTCAGTGGCTTTTCTCAGTCCCTGTCCTGTGACTGCTCTGCAGGATTTGTCCTGGTCACCTCTTCTCTCCTTCTAGCTCTCTGCGAGCCCAACATCCAGTCAAACCTCAGCTTTGCTTTGTAAGAGGGCCTTCATCTCTGACTTCCCTTACCTCCCCATCACCAATTTAAGGTGCATTTGAATCCTGGGGACTTGCTCATGTTCTTGTCTTTCAACACTCTCTTTTGGCCAGCTCCCAACCTCCATGCTTCAGCGCTTTTTCTGAGAAGATAACAAATACCTCTTTCTGGCCTGACTGTCTTCCTAGCTCAAAGCAAGCATTGCTGCTGGAAATCACTGAAGAGCCTCGAAGGTAACACATCCCAAGCGTGACATATCCTCTACACACACACACACACACACACACACACATATCCCTGAGCAAAGAAACAACTCAAGTCTCTTCCTGGCTTCCCTATTACCAGCACAAACATCACCACCCTACCTTTCTTGATTTTTCAGGCATCTATGTAAGGCTTTGTAACATTGTTCTGAGATGCCCAGAAATATGGTGGCACTTGGAACGTGGACAGGCACCCATAAAAATGGGTGGAGCCAATCAGAAGCCATTATTGTGATCCCATCTTTAGACACAGGCTGCGGGGCCAGGGAAGTCTAGGCTCCTCCTGCCTATGTGGCTGAGACTCAGAGCAATAACACAAAGGCACACATAGCAGACCATTTAGTTTCAGACCCAATGAGGCCCAGGGATCCTCTCTCATATGCCCTTTGATTTGCAATATAAGATTTCCACTGTAATTCTGCATTTCTTTCAGAGCCTCTGGTAGTGTGCTCACACAGAACTGGCTTCCTACAAATATGGGGTCTGATGCAATTTGCTGGGTGCTTATCTCAGCCATAAAGCCCAGCACACTTGCACTCAGGGATCTGTAAATAAGCAGAGATGCCGCTACTCTGCACTCCACTCCCAGAGCCTCAGCCCTGCACTGCCCAAAACATAACCATGGTGATGCTTATCATGCAGGCTGGGATGGACGTAGATGACCCGCTTCCACCCTTCATTTCATCAACCAGGAGGCAGCCATTGAGACATTAGGAGACTTCCCCAGGGCCTTCAGTGTGGTCCCCTTACATGCCATCAGCCTTTAGTTACCTTCTCTTAAGAAAGGATAACCTCAGGCTCAGGTGGCCATTCTTGGGACAGCAGAGGGGATCTCTAGGAGCTCACAGCCTCTGTATGTCAGAGGTGCAGTCCCATCACACATTTCATCCCCCAATATCTACCCACAGCCCCCACATCCACCACATCCCCTACATCCACCTACAGCCCAGACATCTACCCATATCCCCAACATCCATCCACAGCCCCGACATCCACCCATATCCCAGACCTCTACCCACGGCTCTGACATCTATACACAGCCCAACATCCACCCACAACCTAGACATCCACCCATAACCCCGTGGAAATGCTGCCTGGCAGCAAAGCATCTTGGGGAACCTATAGGGATATTGCCCTGGATGAACCCCTGGGTCTGGAGGGCTCAGAAGTGGGAGGAGGGAAGACAATGAGCCTTTAGGGTTGCCAAGTACATGTTCTGTTCTCAAAGACTCTGCAGGGATCTATGGCCTCTTCCAATGAAGGAAGCCATGTTGGGCAGGAAATCGGTGTCTCACAAAACAGGGTTGGGCAAAAGTGGGTTTATAGTTGTAATACAAATAAATAATACAATAATTAATACATAAGAATACAAAAATAAACTTTTATGTACTCACAACTGTAAACCACTTTTGCCCACCCTTGTATTTATGTGACTCTATTAGGGCCTGTATTCTGCCTTGTCTTGAGAGTTACATCAGTTTATAGGCAGCGAGCCAGACCAGGATCACAGGTTTTATTTTGTCTTACATTTAATCTATTTTATTCCTCTCTCTTTCTGTGTGTATGTGTGTGTGTGTGTGATGGGTGCCCCAGGGCCCAAGGTCCAGGCACAGGGACATGATGGCTTTCGGAGATGCTACCCACATACCTTTGGAATCTGTGCTGTTTGCTCAGGGAGCCCACAAGCAGGGGTCCAGGCTGCAGGTGGAGTCAGGGCAAGTGAGAGGCAGGTGGCAGGCATCACAAAAGGACGGGATCCCCATCTCCCCAATATTCAGGTTCCTCTGTTATATAACATCTCTGGGGCCCAGTGTCTTGTTCTCTGACACTGGATACTCACTGCACCTGGTCTCATTGGGCCATTGTCTTATAGGCTCTGGTATCAGAAGGATACAATAGGAGGAAACAGGGGTTTGGCAAGATGGACTCATAGAAACAAAGCCCTACTTGGGCCTGGAACACTTACTGGACTGAGTCCTGCCCCCATGGGCATATCACCCTGTGACTTCGGTACCCATGGGTCAGGGGCTGACGGGATGGAGCACCTGTCCCTGCTCACAGCCCAACAGGAGGCACATCAGGCTCCCCATGTCCACATCTGCCTGTGGCCATCTTCTTTATGTCAAGACTGCGGGGCCCAGCTCTGGAGAAGAAGTAAGCCATGTAATGCCTCTTGGGAGCAGGCATTTGCAGGAAATCCTCTGGTCCTCTCAGCAGCCTTGGGAGTCAGGCAGTGATTTCTTAGTGTGCATTTCAGGAATTTTCACTCAGAGAGTCACAAAGTGCCCTTGAGTCACCCAGACCCTTGCTGCACTGCTGGAGAAACTGAGACTGGGACTCTCACGCCCCCTACAATTCCCTCCCCCCTCGCCCCCATCCAGGGCCTCCTCAGCAGCTCCTCCTCCTGGAGCTTACCTGGCCAGGACAGGAGGCTGGAGAGTGAGGCGTGCAGAGCCCCACCGCCTGCCTGACAGGCAGAAGATAAACGGCTTCCTGTTAAATCTCACTTAATGCTGATATTTATAAATTTATTCAGCTGTGTTTACTGAGTCTCGAGAATGCCTAATAGCATAGCATGCTTCATCTCACATGCTCCTACTAATGAGAATGCAAGTGTTGCTTAATTTTTTTTTTTTAACGTTTCATTTGCTTTCCTTTTCCTTCCACTCCTCCTATTGTTGTTGGCTTGGATTTTAATCTGTTAGAAGTTCTGGACACTTTGGCCATTTGGGGCATTAGTAAAGAGGAGGCCAAAGCAGGCCTGGAGCACTCACTGGACTGAGCTCCGTCCAGATAAGCACTTCACTCTGTGACTCTGGTACCCCTGAGGTCTGGGTGCTGAACAGACAGCACACTATTGGAGAACAAAGGCCTCTTCTATTTTCTGCTGCAGTTTGCAGAAACTGCATGGTTTGGGTCAGAATTGTAGCATTATAGGGTTCTAGAAAGAAGGAATCTAGGGCAGAGAGCAGGGAGCTGGTGTCCTTGGCTTTGGAGAGAGAAGGAGGATGGTGTGTGTGAATGTATTTGTCTGTGATAGATATACAGTGGTACCTCGAGATACGAGTTTAATTCGTTCCGTAACCTTGCTCGTATATCAAGTTGCTCGTATCTCAAAGCAAATTTCCCCATTGAAATCAATTGAAATGCCGTTAATCCGTTCCAGCCCCCAAAATGCCACCCCCGTTGTTCTTGTTACATGTTTTTGAATAAGAAAAATGTATTTACAAATGACAAATATTGTATAAAAACATAATAAAAGAGAATGTAAAGGAATAAACTGCTTTTATAAAGTGTATTTACCTACTCGTTACACTCTTAATGCTACACTTTATCCCTAAACTGAATGTAACTTAACTAATCTTCACTGAACTTAATTGCTACTTGTCTTTGCATTTTTGGCCGATTTCAAGAAAAACGTGTCCAATGAGGTTTGCCTCTTCCTCCCTTTCAGAATGTTTCTGAAATGGGTGAGGCAAGTTTCATTGAACAGCTCCGATGCACGACCAGTAGCAACTTTTTCGGGGTGTTTCTTTTCCACGAAGTGTGACACCCTCGCCTACATTCCTAAGATCTCACTTGTAGAGATCTCCTCCACCTCTGGCTCCTCCTCGAAACCAATTTCTTGGAGAACCTCCACATGTTGCTGAGACTACAACTCTTGTAACTCCTCCATGGTGAGTTCCAGAGAGTGCTCCTCAATGAGCTCATTCACATCTCTCTCATCCACCTCCAGGCCCATGGATTTTCCCAGAGACACTATCTCCTCCTCCATTGGCACCTCAGGTTCGAATCCTTCGAAGGTCCTTTCGGATATGGCCTCAGGCCACAGCTTCTTCCATGCAGAGGTCAAAGTCCTCGTTGATCAGCCAGGCCTGAGGCATATCACGATGTTAAAGTGGTTCTTCCAGAACTCTCGAAGGGTGAGGTTTGTGTTCTCCATCACCTCAAAGCAGCGCCAGAACAGGTGCTTGATGTACAACTTTTTAAAATTAGAAATCACCTGCTGATCCTTGGGCTGCAGGATAGGAGTGGTGTTGAGAGGTAGGTAGACAACTTTTATAAACTTGAACTCTTCGAGGAGTTCATCTTTGAGGTTCAGTGGGTGAGTAGGAGCATTGTTGAGGACGAGGAGGGCTTGCATGGTTAGGTTGTTTTCCTGTAGATATTTCTTAACAGAAGGGCCGAAAACCAGGTTTACCCACTCCACAAAGAACTGCCTGGTGACCCATGCCTTCGGGTTTGCCCTCCACATAACTTGCAGTTTATCTTTTAAAATCCTATGTGACTTAAAGACTCTGGGGTTTTCCGAATGGTATACGAGCAGAAACTTGATCTTGCAGTTGCCACTCACATTGGCCCACAGTGTGAGTTAGCCTATCCTTCATGGGTTTGTGGCTTGGCATCACCTTCTCCTCTGCCATTATATAAGTCCTATTTGGCATCTTCTTCCAGAAAAGCCCTGTCTCGTCACAGTTGGAGATTTGCTGGGGGATATATCCTTTGGCTTCTATCAGTTCGGAAAAGTTTTGAGGTAATCCTCAGCTGCCTTCACATCTGAACTTGCTGCCTCACCATGCCTGACGATGGAGTGAATGCCGGACCTTTTCCTGAAGTTATCAAACCAGCCTCTACTGGCTTTAAATGAGTCTTTCGATGCTTATTCTGTGGAAGTGCGCGGGGTCTGCTCCAGCAAATCACCGTAAATCGCTCAGGCCTTCTCACATATGATGCCCTGTGTTAATGTATCTCCTTTAAGCTGCTTCCCCGTCACCCACACCATCAGTAGATTCTCCATCTTTTCATGGAGAGAGCTATGGAGCTTAGAAATTATTGTAACGCCCTTAGCTGGCATTATACCCTTTATCTACCCCTTCTGTTTAAGCACAGTGCAAATCGTTGAAGTACTACGTCCATATTGCCTCGCCAAGTCAGCCACTCGCACACCTTGCTCATATTTTTCTATGATTTCATGCTTTAATTCAATAGACATCATCCTCTTCTGAGCACTGACCTTTCCACTCACTTTCTTCAGACCCATGGTTATAAAAAGAAATGTGATAAAGTATGTAAATGCACAAAAGATGCTTCAACAACGAGGTAAACAAGCACACTGACTGAGGCGTGGGAAACACTGAGACGCTCGAGTCGCAGTAAACTGGGGGGTCGTGTGCAGCCGGCCGATCCGCGAGATTACTCATATCTCAAATGTTGCTCATATTTCAAAGCAAAAATTGCTCGCTCGACGGCTCATATCTCAAAAATCTTGTATGTTAGGGCACTCATATCTCAAGGTGCCACTGTAGAGATAGAGACAGATAGAGATAAAGAGACAGAGAGAGGGAGGGAGAGTGAGAGGATAGACTGCAATTTTACCTTAGTTTGATTTACTTTGCAATGAGTTTGTTAAGATAAAGGTCTTGCAGGAAACAAACTGACATACCTTAGAGGGGAAGCAATATCTTAGAGTGGGAAGAGATTAACCAAAGAACATACACGCCCATGGACGCAGACAGCAGTGTTATGAAGCCCTGGGATGGGGTCCAGGTTGGGTGGAGAGGAGCAAAGGGGGTGAGAGATGAGGGACATCTGTAATACTGTCAACAATAAAAAAGAAGGAACAGTATTTACAAAAAGGTCTTTCCCTGGCTATTTATCCCACTGAGGTCAACTGTGCTGACCCTCTAACTCAACAGGCAGCCTTCAGCTGGCCTGGAGAAGCCCAGGACCAGGCAGGAAGAGATAGCAAAGATCAGCAGAGCTTAGGAGGCAACTAGGAAGGCACTGAAGGGTGAGGATGGGGAGGGCTGGAGTGGTCTGTACTGGGCTTCTGTGGGTGGGGTGTGTGGGAGCTGGTGGCAAGCTGCCAGGCCTCAGGAGCACACCAGACAGAAGTCTGGAATCAGGAGCTGGGAAGGAGGAGGGCTAGAGAGACATGCCTGGTGGGCAGGACTGAGAGGAGCAGTGGTGGGGTATATAGGCAGGAGCACTGAGGGAAGGGGAACAGGATGTGGGATGAGGACCCCGGAAAGGAGATGGGACAGTGCAGGCCTTCTGGGCCCTCCCTAGCCCCAAAGCGTTGCTCTCTGCTTTCCTCCAGCTCCCATGAAATCCTCACACTTAGGCATTTTCTATTTCTTCTCTCCTTGTAGCAACCTGTCATGGAACTGAAACTTCTTTTTAAATTTTAAAAGATGGATAACCTTAAATGTAAGAGTCGAGTGGAATAATTTATACCTCCCTGTCAAACCTCCCACATATGCAAACGTATAGAGAGCTGTAAGCATTTTCTTATCACTCAGTGGTTGCCCTGCCTGTCCTTGTGTTGGCCAGAGGAGAGAGACCTTGAGAAGGAGATCAGCGTCTGGCCCTGGCCCCTCTGACCTTGGACGAGCCATGCCTTTTTGAGTCTCATGATCCAGAGTTCTCTACCTTCCAGTTCGTGTAAGTTCTGGTCCAGATAACCTTTGCTAGGTAGGCAGAACTGGAGGCCGGTCTGACTAAGTGGCAGCTGCCCTGGAACAGCACTTGCTTTTCTCTCCTTTGAGAAGCAGGGTAAGGCTATCTCTCTGGTTTGACACCTCACTGGGCCTTGCCTTTTGGTATTATACAGGAAGCCCCTGGAAAACCCTGGACACTGGGGAAGCCTGGACAAGGGTGGAGACTCTGGCTGAATGTCAGAGGCCCAGTGTTTGCTCAGGGCAGGGAGTGGACAACCAGCAGGTTCCAGGTCTGCCCATCCCTGGACTGTGCTCTGTTCTGAGTCCTCTCCCTGTCTGGGCACCAATGTCCCTGACCAATTAAAGGCGGTTGTCATTAGATGATCAATGAAACTTCTCCAGCCCTGGCTATGGCCTGTGCAGCCCTAAGCCATGGTGTCCTTACCAGTACTATCCAGACCTGTGGGTAACCTGGGCAGTGCGGGGAGGGGGCAGCCATTCCCTCTAGGACCAGCACATCCTGAGGAACAGGAGATAGGCAGGTGGCATGGATGCCAGAGGTCTTGGGTAGCAAGATGCTGTTTGAGGAATTTGAGCCACCTCCTCCTGCTTTCTCCCTGAAACTCAGTCCTCTCCATATGCGGTCAGAGTCTTGTCACCATGCACACCTCTGAGTCCCTCCGATGGTCAGCCATCCCTGCTCCTCTCTGTTCTGCAGCAGCAGCAGGAACTTCCTCCTGACACCCGCTCTGGGCCCAGCTCTGTTTGGGGTTCCTCAGGGGTGGGGGTAGAGGGGGAGGGACACAGGGGCTCATCCCTCTCCTTTGTGCTGCCTCTCCCTCCCACTTCCGATGCCTACACTGCTCCAGGTGACCTTTCACCCCTCCCTTGGATGTCCTTCAAAGGCAGCTCCTGGGGTTAATAACTTTGGCTGGCAGCTCCACACAAAGCCAGGGCCGGAAACTATTGTCTGAAGGACAATGGCTGTGCAGCCCAATAATGAGGCCTCTGCAGTGTTGTCTGACATCCTAGGTTGCCCTGGCGAAGAAGGAGGGGCCCGGGGCTGCCCTGCCCTCGTCTCCCAGAGATGAATTATTTCCCGGGGCCCAAAGTGGGTCCTCCTGAGGAGGCACCAGTCTCCTGTACCCTCCAATCAGCTCATTTTCATGCAGGTCGACGTCACCCAGGGGACACCCACTGTGCACACACCCCTCTCCAGCTCATTGTTCTGCTCCCCTGTTCTGGTGGGAGCACATCACAACTTAGCACCTGGTTGCTTCTGGAAAAGCAACAATGTTGGGGAGATCTCAGCCTGCCACTTGATGCCAACCAAGCATGTGGCACTTTCTGGAGCCAGGCCTCCTTCCCTGCTCCTCGCAGTACAACCTGGGGGAGCTGGGTGACCTCCCTGAGTCTCTGCCTATGCTGGGGTGGATGAGAACCAAGAAGAGGCTTTCCCCTGGCCACTTGGTGGGGGATGAGGAGTCCTCCAGCTGTGGGGATAGCCCATCCTCAGTTATAATTTAACTTCTTTTAAAATATATATATATATATATATTATTAGTCCTCCTGGAGAAAGACACTATGAAACAATAAAGCCACTTGTCAAATAAAAAATATATATATATTATTGATTTTTTTAAGGAGACGAAGGGAGAGAGAGAATAGTGTTAGAAACAATGATGAGAGAGAAACATCAATCAGCTGCCTCCTGCACACTCCCTACTGGGTATGTGCCTGCAACCAAGGTTCATACTATTGACTGGAATCGAACCTGGGACCCTTTAGTCCGCAGGCCAACACACTATCCACTGAGCCAAAGCAGGTAGGGCAATTTAACTTCTTTTTATGCAAGCTCCTGCCTTGTGTCCAAAATCTAACTGTAAGTTACTCAGGACAAAATGTGTCACATGCTGTTCCTCCCCTCTGCCCTATGCCCTTTGCATGTGCTGCGCATCCGAATCCTGAGGAAGCCATGGGAAGTAGTTGCTGAGGCACCAGAGTGTCCTCAGCCCTGCTATCTGCTAGAGAGGCTGAAAAATCCAAGAAACGGTGACTAATCCATATGGACTGTGGCATTGGGACTGTGTGGGAGACAGGGAATATTTTAACACTCAAGGAAAGAAGCCCTGAGTTGCACCCAGAGAACACATGCCACCTCTCATTTATGCCTGAGCACAGCCTTTCTCTGGGGGCAGCCACAGACTAGGAAGTAAGACATTCCTGATGCCCTTGAATAGTGTTCTTCTTTCCTACAGCTTTACTAGAAAGAATGGTTTAGGGTTGGAGTAATTTTCGTTTTAAATCAACTTTATTGAAGTAAATATAGACATACTATAATGCATGAGTTTTGACAGATACTTCCATCTCTATAACTACTGTTCTAACTGAGGTACAGATTCAGCTGTTACCCCAGAAAGGCCCTGTGAATACCAGAGTTCCAAGCCTCCAGGGTTTGTGACCCCATTGGCTCAAAGTCTCAGCACTGGAGTCACAGGCAGGCTGTCCAAGACTAGCTCCTCACTCTTCTGCATGTGCAGCGCCACATGGGGACTTGTTGAAAGCTGGTTCAGCCCTAGGGGCCTGGGGCTCTGTATTTCTAACCAGCTTCGAGGTTCTGAGTCTCTCAGGTGCAGATGAGGGGTCTGAGGCTCAGAGCTTGGATGTGCACAGCTTGCAAATGCTGGTCCTGAGCACCTGGCCAAACGACCATTGTGTCCCCCTTGCCCTCCAATCCCCCCCTTTTTTTTATCTCTGCCCAAATTCTAAACCCCTGAAGAGGTAGGAGCATGTTAACCTCTCGCCTTTTTCCCTCTGAGTGTTGTCTGTCCCTTCCTGCCCACTCCACCTGCCTTGTACCTCATGAGCCACTTTCCTGGGAAAGCACCCCTTCCTCAGCCTACTTCTGAATGAGCTGCCCTTCCCATCAACAGGACTTCTGTGGTCCACCTGGTCCTCACTGTGCACCCATTCGACCAGATGGTCAAGAAGGGTGGACCTCATCATCCAGGAGGAAGGTAAAGCAGAAGCTGCGGTGAAATTAATCAGTTGCAATAACATGGTAGGATATGCGGGCGGGGGCTGCCCAGTTCAGACCCCTTGTTTTACAGATAGTGTTGAGGATCAGCCTCCCCCCTCACCTCTCTATCTTTATCTCTGTCACAGCAGGGGCTTGAGAAGGGCTCTAAGAAAACTGTAGAACAGGAAGAAGATAGCAGGTGGAGTGGCCAAAGACAAGGAGAAGACACTGCCAGTGGAAACTGAGTCCTTTTTATAGAGGAATTGGAAGGAGGTCCTGGTGACCTGGCTGGCACAACCTCACTGCTGGACCACCCTCACTGCAAGCACAACCTCACTGTAGGTACATCATCACTGCTGGGATACCCTCACTGCCAGGACAACCTCTCTGCAGGGCCAGGGAGAGACAACAGTGTGGTTCTCCTCTGTCTGGGTCCCTCTGAGCACAGTGCATGGGGTACCACCTCTGGGAACCCCAGGGTGTGTGTCTAAGGATCAGGCTTCACGATTTCTGGGCCCTGGAGATGCCTGGATTAAGGAGGAGAAGGTATTTGTTCTGGGGGCCTGGGGCCATGTTTAGAGTCAGTTAGTACTACGAAATTTAAAGAGAAGCAGCTTTTACTTTACTCTTGGGAAGAACTGTGTTCTGACACACCTCCTGCAACTGAGCCACCTGAGGAGGAAGGGTGTTCAGTCCCTGGATGTAGATAGCTGAGACCAGATGAGGACAAAGATGCCAGATGTTCAAGCCTCCTGCCCACTCCCTAAGAGTTCTCCAGAGGAGGATGTCCTGGCCTTGTGCCCACCTTCATGTCTGGGGTGCAGCCCAGAGCAGCTTCCCCTGTGGCTATGTGTCTGGGCCAGGTCATAAATCCTCACCAGGAACCTCATGGCCAGAGGTACATTGTGACAGTGTAGGGTTAGGAGAGAGGACAGCAATGGGTCCATCAGGTTGCATCTGAAATCTTCACGCATCTGAAAAAATAGACCTGGACTTTTAATAAGAGGCCGGTGCTAATGATACAGAAATGAGAGTTAAAATAGCGAGAGAGGCCTGTCTACAGTAAGAAGGTCACGAGGCTCCAGATTGCTGAGGGTTGAATGTCTTGTAGGGTTAAGGAGAGGATCAGATGTGAGTGGAGTTTGGCCATGACCAGACCTGGGAATCAGCTCATCCCTATCCCGTCCAGCTGTGTGTCCTTGGGTTTCCTCTTTCCCAAATTGGTGAGATTGTCCTCAAGATATTTAAATTATGCTAGAATTTAGTGGTGTTAGGGACTCCATTCAAATTTTTGTCCAGCAATAGATTCAGCTGAGCTGGGGTCAAGTGTCCAGCAGGCAGGTGTGGCTATCCTGGCCAGGCCCTGAGCAGAGGCCCTGAGCACATGCAAGAGGGCGATAAGTATGATGGGGGGAGGCAGGGAGGGACATTGAATTGTCCTCAGTTCCTTTAGTCAAGCATTGAGGAAGCTTTGCCTGCCTGCCTGCCTGCCAGCCACCTGCCAGTCGGACTAGGAATGCCCCCACGGGACCTCGGAGGGGTTGCCTGGCCCGTGTTCCACAGACCAGGAACAACTGCTGGGCCATGGTGCAGACATGAGGTGAGATGCGCACAGCTGTCTTTGGAGCAAACTCATAAGGAACCGCACATCTGCAGTCTGCTCCCAGCCAATTGAGGGGATGGGTTTCAAGTCTTCACGGAATGGCCCTCTATCCCACACTGCACCTGTCCCTGCTCTCCGTGGGGAGGGAGAGCTTCTTCCTCTGCTGGCTCCGTGGACGGGGAAGCCTCAGCTCAGAGTCTGGTTCTAGGAATTTGGTCTGTTGTTCTCACCTGCTTGGCTCATCTCTGCAGCTCAGATCCTTGCCCTGGAAGAGCCTGGACCTCCACAGGAGGGCCTTCTAAGGGGATGGAGGACCCCTGACCAGTAGAGCTGACAGATGCTGGCTGCGTGCAGCCTTCAAGATGGAAAAGTCAACATGTCAAAACCATCTACCCTGGATCCCCAGGCACTCTTTCTACTGGTTCACATTGGCCCCAGAATACATCTTAACCAGCATCCCAGTCAATGGAATTTCCATATTCGCTGAACCCTTGGCAGTCTGCACTAGAGGGTGAGTCCCAACACCAGCACATGACTGTGGGTTTACTTGCGCTCCTCTGGCAACTGCCAGAATTACCTTTGGTGGACAGGGCAGGACCAGTATGGCTAATACAAAATATCTGGCGGTATCCATTGTTATAACATCCACATGTACACCCATACCAACACCCACACCAAACTAAATTCACAAATGGTACCTTAGAAAATGACTAAAAAAATTACCAATGATGGCCTTTCTACCTGATTTCTTAATACAGCAATACGAAACATTTGGAAAGTCATACAGTTTTGGCTGACAGTCTAGAAATTTGCACATAGTAAGTACTTGTCAAGTACTTTTGAGTGAATGGAGGCATGAATGAAGAGTGAATGAAATTAAAGCTCTTCCAGGGTTTCTCACTGACACTCTCCAGTTCTTCCTGAACCCATAGCATCACTTTGAAAATCTTTGTCAAGTGACAGCCTCCCTCTATTGATTGGAACATGCTGTACATGAGGTTTTACCATGAAACATTTCCATCCCTGCACACCAAGCCACCCACCCTCTCTTTTTGGGGAGCACATTTCTCAGAATGAGCTTTACAAGAAAGGGCACCAAATTCCCACATGGTGGGAGTGATAGCTGTTCCAGTTGTGGAGATACGGCTGTGTGTGTGTGTGTGTGTGTGTGTGTGTGTGTGTGTGTGGGTGGGTGTGTTTTGAAGTGAGTGGGCCTGCTGAGGGCAGAGCATAGTTGGTCAGTAACTTTGTAAATTGACTTTCTGAACCTCTGTGGTCTGTGTAGCCTTGCCATGCATTCACTCAACTCTTTTCTTAATTATATCAACTTTGACTTACTGCAATATCAGGATGCAACTCCTGAGATGCTCTGGAGGGTGAAGCAGGAGCATGTTGTGAGGCTCGATATAAATGAAGCTCCAGCCAGCACAGCAGCCACCTGCATGGGGCACACGCAGGCCCGCCTGGTAAAGGCTGGACATGATGGTGAGAGCCATCCACATTGGCTTGTTGTTGCCCAGGATCTCTGGGTGACAGTGTTTTCCCTCTTTCCTGGCATGGGCAACAAGGACATCCCATCCCTGGTTGAGGGTGGAAGCTCAGGTTGGAGGCGTGAGGGGTAGGGTAGAGGAGGAAGAACTCTTTCCTTAGTAGGCCCTGGATGTCATGGAACTCCTCATGCCTGAAGTGGACAGGGTACTAGGAGCATCTAGTCCAATGTCCTTACATAACAGCTGTTATTTAAGAGAAATAAAGGCGTTTAAGGTGATAAACAACCATCAGCCCTCCTCCTGGGCTGCAGGGTGGCGTTGACAGAGTGGGCCTTCCTTCCACAGTGGGAAGACTGGGCTGACCCCGAAGTGTGTATCCACCACCTTGGTTTCCAATGCACAACAAACCACCAATGACCACCATTGACGGCTGCCATGACCTATTTGTAGTGGTCTCTGGGGAAGAGGAGCCACAGCCTTCTTCTCAATCTCATTTCAGCTCCCAAACTTCCTTATTGCCTTAAACTCCTTTATTTCTCTTACATAACAGCTCACAGCTACCTTTTATTTACCTTTGTAAGGTATAATTTACATACAATATTGTATTAGTTTCATATGTATAACATTATGATTTGCTATTTGTATTGTAAAGTAATTACCATAATATACCTACTTAACATCTGGTCCCATACATAGTTATAAACATGTTTTTCTTGGGATGAGAAATGTAAAGATCTATTCTCTTAGCAATATGGTGTTATTAACTAGAGTCACCATAACTTACTATTTTTTATCTGGAAGTTAAAAAATTTTCACCTCATTTCATCCTCCCCAGTCCCCTATCCCTAATCCTGCCTCTGGAAAGCACCATTCTCCTCTCTGTTTCTATGAGTTCATATTTTCTCCAGTGATTCCATGGATAGGTGAGACCGTACAGTACTTGTCTTTCTCTGCCCTACTTATTTCACTTAGTGTAATACCCTAAGATCCATCCAAGTTGTGGTGTACAGCAGGATTTCCTTTTTATGGCAGAGTAATATTCCATTGTATACACGCACACATCTTTTTTTTCTTTTTTTTGTTTGATTTTTTTTCTTTTTTATTAAATCCTTATTATTAAGATTATTACATTTGTTTCTCTTTTTTCCCCTCCATATCTCCCCTCCACCTGGCTCCCACCCTTCCCTCTACCCTTACCTTCCTCCCGTTGACCTCTTCCATAGGTGTATGATTTTTGTCCAGTCTTTCCCTGTACACCCCTCCCCTTTTCCCCCTGAAAAATTATCAGTCCACTCCCTTTCTGTGCTCCCAATTCTATTATATTCACCAGATTATTCTGTTTATCAAATCTTCAATTCCCTTAATTTTCAGATTCACTTGTTGATAGATACGTATTTGTTGTTCATAATTTTTTATCTTTTACCTTTTTCTTCTTCCTCTTCTAAAAGAGTATCTTTCAGCATTTCATATAATACTGGTTTGGAGTTGATGAACTCCTTTAGCTTTTTCTTATCTGTGAAGTTCTTTATCTGCCCTTCAATCTGAATGATAACTTTGCTGGATAGAGTATTCTTGGTTGTAGGTTCTTACTATTCATCACGTTGAATATTTCTTGCCACTCCCATCTGGCCTGCATCGTTTCTGTTGATAAATGAGCTGACAGTCGTATGGGTGCTCCCTTGTAGGTAATGAACTGTTTTGGTCTTGCTGCTTTTAAGATTCTCTCTTTGTCTTTTGCTCTTGGTATTTTAATTATGATGTGTCTCGGTGTAGTCTTCTTTGGATTCCTTTTATATGGGGTTCTATGTGCTTCCTGGACTTGCAAGTCTCTTTCTTTTACCAGATGTGTGAAGTTTTCAGTCATTATTTCTTTAAATAGGTTTTCAGTATCTTGCTCTCTCACTTCTTCTGGCACCCCCATAATTCTGATGTTGGTATGCTTGAAGCTGTCCCAGAGGCTCCTTACATTATCTTCACATTTTTGGATTATTTTCTCTTCTTGCTTTTCCAGTTGAGTGTTTTCTGATTCTTTATATTTCAAATTTTTGATTTGATTCTTGTCTTCCTCTACTCTGCTGTTAGGTCTCTGTACAATATTTTTTAATTCAGTCAGTGTATGTTTAAATTTTAGTTGGTTCTTTTCCATCTCTAGTTGGATCTTTTTCATCTCCTCTTGAGTCTTGATAAATTTATCCATCTTTTCTAGGATATTCTTGAAAAACCTGATAAGCGTGGTTTTGAACTCTATATCCAGTCATTTGTTTTCCTCCATTTCTTTTGTTTGTGATCCCTTCCCTTGACTAGGCATTTTCACTATGCCAGGAGAACTTCTGTGTTGGATTCAGCCTTATGATACCAGACTTGTAAAACTGCAGAAGCCTCTCTATTGAGCTTGGGATGGCAGAAGCCTCTCTGTTGAGCTTGGGATGGGTGGAGTCTCAGGGCTTAAGGGACCGCCTTGCCTTCCAGTCGGCCCTGCCCTCCACAGCCCCTGAGTCTCACGTGACTGGCTAATTGCTAAAGCAGTCCCTTACATGTGCGAGCACTGACACTTGAACTCACACTCTCGCAGTGCCTCTAGACTGCTGCCTTTCTGGCTCCCCTGAGCTCCGGGACCATATGAGTCTGGGTCCCCAGGGTTTTGCCAGAAACTGGGATTTAGTCAACTTAGAAGTGGCACAGTTGGGAGTGTCTGTCTCCCGCCCACTCACGTAAGCCAGCGGCACAATCAGCAACCGGTCCTCTGCGTGCAATGCCATGAGTGTCACCAGACTTCTGATCTCTTGCAACTTCCCTAAATTTCCATGCACTTCTCCCTTTTCACAGTCCAAACTCCTCCCATATGAGTTTCGGCTGGACCTGGGGTTTAGTGTTGTAGGATAAGGGGGGTTCAATGCCGTTGAGAGTCTCCATTTCCCTCCCACCAGAGAAAGCCAGCCAGGCTCACTGGCACCTGCTCTCTCCACACTTGCATCTCCATACCTAAGCTTTTTGCAGCTCCTCTGGGTCTCCGTGAGCCCCCCTCTTTCCTTCTAGTTGTAGAATTTCCACTCAGCCAGCCCTTGTGTGGTTCTGGATGATGCCCGTTCTGTCTTTTAGTTGTAGTTTTTAAATTGTTGTGTGAGGCAGCAGTGTTTACCTATGCCGCCATCTTGGATTCTCTCTCACACACATCTTCTTTATCCACCACTTTATCACATCTCAGAATGCCCCCCTCCCTCCACTACCACCAAAGGCATTGTACCTGCACATCATTCAGCATCATCTTGATGCCTTTATCTGGAAGCCTGTTTTTTACTGATCACCTTTTTCTGACTTCTGGCTCCAGATCTATAACTCTGCTCCCTGTTGTAGCCTGTCACCTGTTCAACTGGCCCCTGGATGTGTTTCTCCAGGGCTCACCTTGGATTCCTTCTATATGCGAGCCATACTCACAATTTGGGCTCTGTCTACTCTAAGGGTACTTTTTGTAAAGGAGCCCAGACATGTACATGATGTTCATGTGAGACCCCAAGACTGGGAAGAACAGAAGGTACACGGTCTTAGAAGGAAGAAGGTTGCAAGCAACACACATTTCTCTGCTACCCTTCCCAGCCTCTGTAACCTTCTTGAATCTACTCATCTGTAAAGGAGGACACTCATTTCTGCCTTCTAGGTTGTTGGGCAGTGTTTGCAAAGGCCCTGTCACTGTAATTGTTATGAGACAAGACTGTAGGCTCCCTTAGAAATGGATGGTCAGTAGAGATGGTGAGAGAGGGGAAGCCAGTTCTACCAGAAAGACAGGCACACAGAGGACAAGACCAGGAGATACCCTCAGAGTGTGGAGACAGTGCTGAGAAGTATCACTGCTGCCAAGCTGGCATGAACCTCTTTTGTCATGGACCCAGGGCCTGTGCTGCTGAGAGCTCACTGCAGGCCTAGTTTTGGGAGCTCAGTGTGGATCCCAGAACCAGACTTGGCATCACCAGTATTCTTCAAAATCTGCGTGATCTTACCTCCAACAGATCTTCTCTGTGATTACCAGATTGCTTCCAGCTTCTCAGAAGGAAAGGTGAATTTACAGCACAGCTTAGGAGTCTGGGCCATGGGCATAGAAACACTCTTATAAGTCCTTTGACTTCCCATAGCAGTCACAGAGTGCAGCTGAGCTACTGCATACAGATAATGAAATGAGCCCTATATTTCATTTTTACCATGTAGTAATTATACAACACATCTCAATGTTGAATGGACTGTTTGCATTTACTCTGAAAGCTGACCTCTTGAAAAAAAGAACTCACCTGGTAGAAGTATATGGTAGACTTTTGAGGCAACCCTGATGCTCAAGGATGTCATTACATCTACTCCCACTCTCCTCTCAGGATTCAGATGGATCCTCTGAGCACTGCTCTTGCATTTATCAGTCACAATTAAGGTCAACTTTCGGCTCGCCGATAGGATGACTAAGGCTAAAGAAGGTAAGAGGGGGAGATGATGAAGAAAAAAGAAGCACACAGATGTCTTTAAAGACACAAAACAATAGATGACTCAATAAACAACAAGGTTTAGGTTCCGGTTTTTTGCACTAGACCCTGAAGGAGAGAGTCAAAGAGCAGAGGAGGACATGACACTCAGGAACAGACAGGGAGCAGAGGAGAAAGATGGGAGATGGACCCTGAGGTGCTGTCCATGCAGGACATTGGAGAGAGGATCAGTGGTGGGCTGTGGGTAGCTGGCAGAAGAATTGCAATGTTGTAATTTGAGATTATATGAGGGTCAGGGTCATATGTTGGGGGAGAGCATAGCAGTGGTGGGAGTTAGCTGTTCTATCATTATCATTATCATCATCATCATCATCATCATCATCATCATCATATTAATTGTCACCCATTTTATATCAACTGATTGATTAATTTTATTCCTTCACCCAGAACATATTAATTGAGCTCCCACTAGTTCCTGAGTTACAGCTATGAATATGGACAATCTCTCTTTGAAGAAGTTTGTAGTCCAAGGGAGAAGAGAAACATGAGTCACACACACATGTAAGCCTGCATCAGAGACAAATGTGGTGAAGTGTGGGGGTTAGGCCCATTGGCTTCTGCATCAAACCTTCTCTGAGGAAAGAGGATTAAACTGAGATCTGAATTTCAGGACCCTCAGGGGCTGGGAGTTAGGGAGAAGCAACTGGGCAGGTAGGCAGCAGATGCAGAGGCTTCATGGTGGGAGGGGACCTGGTGGGAATGGGGTTCTCAGAAGGTCAGAGCCACTAGAAGGAGAGGAGACAGGAGAGAAGCCTGGGGAGGGGAGGCTCAGGAGAGTGGCTCATGTGCGAAGTACAGATGCTTATACAGGAGGCTTAGAGAGGTAAGAGGTTTGAACAATATCAGACAACTCAAGAGAAAGGGCCTGGTAAACAGGCTTCGTTGCTGGAAAAGCCTTGCTCTCTGTCAGTGCTTTCTGTCTGTTAGGGGCTTTGTTCAATGTGTGTATGGTGAATATCATCTTATTATAGCTCATTAACATTATTATGTATTGCTAATGAAGCATCTAGAAGACTTACATATAATGTATACTAATGTACAAAATAACATATAGTAGCTATTATATGCACTAATTAATCCTACCTAATAAAAGAGTAATATGTGAATTAACCATCACTCTGCTACACCCACAAGCCACACCCAACAGTCAATCAAGAGTGAGTATGCAAATTAACCCAACCAAGATGGCTGTGGCCATAGAGTGAGTAGGAGGAAGGCTTGGGTTTCCCCGGAAATGGAGGAAGCCAAGCTTTCTGCATACCCTGGCCACCCAGGCCTCCACTCAAGGCTACAAAGTTTCAATTATAGAAGATAAATAAATCTCAGATACCAGGGTCTCTGCTTGGGTTGCTGGGGGATGTGGCCAGCCTGCAAACCACCACAGGCCTCTCACCCAGGTCACCCCACACCCCAAGGGAGGCAGGCAGGCAAGCAGTTGGGAGCCAGCAGTCCTGGATTGTGAGAGGGATGTTCAACTGCCCATTTAGGCCCTATGGGGATCAGGCCTAAACAGACAGTCAGACATCCCTTGAGGGGTTCCAGATTGCAGAGGGTGTAGGCTGGGCTGAGGGACACACTCCCTAGTGCACAAATTTCATGCACTGGGCCTCTAGTATGTACATAATAACTAGCCACTCCTTGTTTAACAACTAAGCATATGTTTCTGGAATCTCTCTGGTTAGTGACACCACATTATCAAGAAGGACTTGCGTTCTGTGAAGTTGAAAGGTGCAACCCCGTAGCATGGGCAGGTTGTTATGGGCGAGCAGTCTACAATGCTGGGCAGGGCTGCATTCTTGTAGGTATTATTTCTCTGCACAACAGACATGTTCTATAAACACTTCTCTAAGTTAAAGGTGGACGATCCAAACAGTCATGGGAAGAATCTTCCAGAACCAAGTTTGATGCAGTCAAACATTTGTTTAACAAGTTTTCTTAAAGTAGGGCCTACCTATCATATGTCTTCTTAAGTTAACTTTTGAAGGTGAACAACACTTTTACTGTCTTCAGGTGAGAATATAGTGGAAGTGGGCCTTCAGGTGCCCATTTCTTTTTTTAAAACCTGATAGTTACTATATGTGTTCTCTATCTGATGTTACACATAAATAGACTAGCTGGATCTCTATACCAGACTGAAAGGCTTCTTGGGAGAGCTGACACAGGATGATGGAAGCTGGTTGGCTGACAGTTAAGATCTGTCCAGTTTCAAGCAGCATCCGTAATGAACTCCCTGGCAGATGTGCCTTATGTTAAAGCTGCCTCGCACACATGCTGCAGTATCCTACACTGGTTTCCTAAGGTGCCTGCTCTCCCTGCAGTGCCCTGGAGTCTTACCTCATGGCCTCTAAACTCCTCGTCTGTGTCCTTGTGGTTTGGCTTCCTGCTCAACCTCCACTTTCTTCTTGTCAACATTTTGTCTCTCCCCTAAGCCAAGGGTGCATCCTTAGTAATTTGCACTCTAACTATCTCATTCTTTCTTGAAAGGGGGAATCAGGACAGCCCTGGCCAGATTACTCAGGGGGGTGGAGGTCTAGATGGAGAGAGTTTTTAAAGCGAGCAGACCTGGGCTTGAATCCTCGCTTCCCCAATTGGTGAAGTTATATTTAACTTGGCAAGTTATTTCAACTCTCTGAGCCCCAGTTTCCTTCACTATAAAATGATGAGGAAAATTCCAATCTCTTAGGGCTATAGTGAGGATTTAGTGAAAGAAAGTATGCAAATTATCTGGCAGGAATACAGGTGGTAGCACTTGATAACGCTCATTGTGTTATGAAAGGTGTGGCCTGGAACAAGGAAAGCTTGAAGGTACGCCTGTTTTACAGGGGTGGGGAATGTCCAGAAGGCCGAGAAGTCATTTGATCTGGCCCTGCCAAGACATTGGGGGTGAGTTAATTAAATGTTTGACAATATTTAGTGAGCTAATTTTTAAGTTAATCATTTTGTATGGCCTGTAAATGATGTTATAAATATCCAAATGGTCCTTGACAGAAATAAGGTTCCCAAGAGATTGGCAGAATTCTGTCAAGTTCAAGGAGTAAATGTAGAATCAGGAATGAGAGATTGTCCCCCAATTTAAAAAGTGGGGCAGATACTGAACAGAGTTAGCTACGTGAAGAAGGGTGGGAGACAGTTGTCAGTGGAGCTGGGAGTGGCCCAGCTCCCATTCACTGACAGGCTGCCTGGCCTGGGAGAAGGGGGACAGGAATATGATTCTCTGTTGAGCAAGTCCCCTGAATCCTCTGGTACCAATATGCACCCCAGAAAGACCCTCCTCCCATCTCCCAACCCAAGACTGTTTTATATGTCACTCAACTTCTCCATTAACTGCTCTTATTTTAGCCAAAACAAGTCTGAGTTTATGTCACTGTAAGGAACACAACTCCGATGGTGAACTTAGCTTTTTTTTCTAAGGCTGAACTTCCACATGGTTCCTCAATAATGTTGGTCTCAGCAGGTTCCAAGTTTCATGCTATAAAACTGTGATGGTTTTATTGACCAATTATCATAGGTTAATGATGGTTATTTTTATGAAAGTTTGCGGGTCACCCACTGGACAGCGGGTTGAGCAATGTCATTTCAGTCTTAATCACAGAGCATAAAATGTTAGAGCTGGAAGAGTTTGAGAAGTCATGTAGTCCAGCCCTCTCACTTAAAAGAGGAAGGAACTGAAGCCAACGAGGCCTGTGGCCCATGAGCCATGAGTTTGACATGGTTGGCCGGGGAAAGACTGAACTCTGGGTTAGAAAGGCTGGCAAAATAGAGAGATGGAGAAGCCCCGCAGGGCAGGCCTTTCTCCTAGGCAATTCTGTGAAGAGTCTGATCTCTTTCCTTTAACAAGGGGCCATCAGCCTTCCGAATGCTAGATATAAAGATGATGCTGTTATCTGATTTGCAATGCCAGTGTATGAAGAACTGGCTAATTTAAAGGCTAGATAACCTCTAAGGTTTTGGATCCACTCTGACACTTTAGGGCAGTATTTTATATGGAATGCATGATACTGTACACATAATAATTTACTTATTTGCTTACATTCTTTCTCCTGCAAAGTGGTATCTTGAAGACAGGGCTGTGTTCCTCATTTTTGTTTCCCCTTCAGCCTTGCTGGTATGTGCTCAATAAAGAGTTGCTGGATAAATGGATGGGTGAGAGTGAATTGAAAATGTGTGACGGTATGATGAGGAGGAATCAGGTTCTCTACACAGAAGGCAGAGCTTGAGAGGAGAATAGACTCTCATTTGTTTGACAATGTGAGAAAAGACCAGTTCATGGGGTAGGAGAAGAATTGGTTTAGAATTGAAATACTGAGAGCTGCAGTCTAAAGCTTTTCTGTAACAAGAAAAAAAAATTCTTGCAAATGCATTGTAGCTTCTTGGCTAAAGAAGAGAGTCTGTAAGGACTGAAGATGGGATAGGGGGCACCTTGACTAAAACATGAGAGATGAGAACAAGGTTGACTCAACAAATTCTCCAAAGCCCTGCTGCTAGTGCCCAGGAGCCCTGGCTCCGGAACCCTGTGCCTGGCCCAGCTCTGTGCTCTGCAGCAGGTTCCTGCTCCATTAGGGAGAAACAAGCCTGGGAATCTGAGGTCCCTGCATCTCAGAAAAAGGAAGAAAAATGTGAGACTACATTTCCATTTGGTTCACACCTCAGTGGACTCTTTTTCCACTACCTCCTATGCGAGGCTCCCAGCCAGCCCTCCAGCCATCACTCGTGTCCACCAGCTAGAGAGGGTGCCCTCACCTGGACTCCACTGTGTATCGGCCAGAGGAGTGGCACCGGCACTCCCCTCTGCGCGGCAACCTCCTGCTCCTAAAGGGATCGGTGGTGCTGATGGGTTTCTTATCTTTCTGGATCCTGCTCAAGGTTGTTGATCTGAGCAATCTCAATCATCCAAATGAGTTTGCAGCTGCCACTTCTCATCAGAAACACAAATTCAGTGGTATTAATAAAGTTTTGGTTTCCACACAGGTGCTGGAGACAGGGGCCCTGTCCCCTGGGTGACAACAGCCAATTAAATCTGCTCCCCAGGGCTGGGAGAGGAGACACATAGAGGAGGGGCCTCTGCATTGTTCCCAACGTTTCCACCTGAGAGCGCTTCTGAAATCCTCCTTCCTTCCACCCCTCCCTCGGTCCTCCTTTCCTTCCCTCCATTCCTTTCATCTCTCATTCTCTCTCTCTCCCTTCTCTCTACTTTCTTCTCATCTCTCTTTTCCTTCCTTCTTTCTTTAACACACATTTATTGAGCACCTACTAAGTAGGAGGCGTTAAGTCAAGGCCTGAGTGGAGGGAGGAGATACAACAGTGGATAGACTAGAGAACTGAGGGATGTCTCAGGGGCTCAGAATGGAGCCAGACAGACATGTGCACTTCTGCTCTCAGGAAACATAGACAAGATATTATGGACTTTAAAATGGACTTTAAAACAGCAGCCATTTCCTATCAGCAGGTAGAAATCCAATGTAAAGAAGAAGGTAAAAATACTCATGCAGTTTCCAGAGAGGAAGAGTGCCATCTGGGAGCACTGGGAAGCACCAGTCAGTGGGTCAGGGAAGGCGTTATAGAGGAAGGCAGGCCTCAGGAGCTGAGGAGCCAGTGTGGGCTGGGGCAGCTAGTGGGCACATTGAGCTCACCATACCTGAGCTTTTGGAGGGGAGAGCGGTGCAGCAGAGGCTCTGAATCCCAACAGCAGTGTGAGCCCTGGTACATGCATGAATGAGCCACGGTCGAGTGTGGATGGCTGGACAAGCAGTAGAGGAGGCTGAAGTGAGGGTGACTGAAGGGACTGAGAAGGTGGGCTGGGGTGGAGCAAGGACTGTGGGCACCTCCCAGGAGATGCTGAGGTGGAAAGCGCTGTCCCAGGGGAAGCCAGTCCCTGTGAAGACCCATCAGTGCTGTGGGTGGGTAGGGTCCAAAGGTTGGCCCAGGAGTAGGACTCAAAAATGGCCCTGGTAGCATCCAGTGATCTTGGGCAGGTCACCTCACCTGCTCACCTTGCTCACCATCTTGCCACTTTAGAGGGTGGCCCCTCCTGGTGTTTGGTGCCCCGGAAACCCAGGGTCAGGAGGAAACCCAGGGCCATGAGGCCGGAGCAGAGTGGGGTGGGCGGTGGGAAGCTGGGAGGGTAGGACAATGTTGTTAACTAGGCATAAGCACAGGGGCAACTGAAAGACATGAGAAGCTGCAAAGTTTGGCAACTGATTCATTGTTTGGCAGTCAAGAAGAAGATAAGGGGAAATGACAGTAGGCATTGTTGAGAGCTTAATATGTGCCTATTGCTATGTGCACATTGTCTACCTCATAAGATAAGCACTGATATTGCTGTTATCCCACTTTATAGATGGGGAACCTGAGGCTTGAAGAGATCCATGACTGCTCCAGGCTAATACTTTATGAGTGATAGAGCTGTAGTTCTCAGCCCCGCTGCATGCTGCTCTCTCATGCAAATCACTTCCGAGCTTCACCTGGGCCCTCAGTGATGTGCAGGCTCTCCATTAGGAGCCAGCTGTCCCCCAGGTAAGGCTCAGGATCAATGACCACATGCATGGCAGGCTAGAGAGCCAGGTTGGAGGACGGGGCTGGGAATCTGCCACCAGAACCAAGTGGAGAACAAGAGGCCTTTCATTTGTGAATTGCTTGCCACTTTTGCTTTAACTGACTCTCATGACAACCCTAGGAATGAGGCTCAGAATTTTTAACCCCATTTTCCAGTTGAGGAACCTGAGGCCTGGAAAGGGGTGAGCATTTCCCAAGGTCACCCAGCTGCTAAATGGCAGCAGACTGGAACCTGCTCCTCTTTCCCTGGGCTCTGCTCCTTGTCTGGGCTGGACATAGAGGTTCTCAGGAGGATGCCCATCTTCTGGGGGATCAAAGAGCAGGAGAGCAGAGCCGATGTGGTCAGGACCTGGGAGCTGAGCTGAGAAATGAATGAGGCTTCTTCCGCCAAGCCCCTGCAGGGCAGGGTAGAGGCCTGAGCCCTGAGGGGTCTGCCTGAGTGGCATAGACTGAAGCCAGAGCTACAGAGCCTCCCAAGTGGGGTGTCCTCTGGGGTCCCCTCTTCAGAATCCAGAGGGGAGCAGAATACAGGGCAGGCACTACAGTCTGCCCTTAGGCATTGGAAGGCCCATGTCAGTGGGCTGTTAGATTCATGATGACAGAGGGGCGGTCCTGGTCTGCAGTGTGGGGAATAGGTGATTGGAGACAGAGTGCTCTGTGTTGGAAACCCTGGCTTTGCCACTTCCTGGTTTGGTGATTTTGTGTCTTACTTGCCCTATCTGTAAAATGGAACAACAGCTTCCTTACCATTAAAAAGTGAATGAGTGAATACATATCTGTGATACTAATAGATTCCACCCACTTCATGAGCCTCTGAGGGCCAGCACTGTGCTGGGGGCCGGGATAGCTCTGTGGCCCACTTAGATGAGACTCAGCCTTCATGGCATAGGCCCACAGCCACCATTCCCTGCTCCCACCCATAGGGCATCTGAATTTGCCCTAGAACCTGGGCTCTGTCCCAGCACTGGGGCAGAAGGGGTGGGAGGAGAAGCAGAAACACACAGCCTTTTTCTGAGCCCACAGTTCCTAAGCCAGCGGGAGCTAAGGTGGGATGAAGTGGAGGGTGGGCACCTCTGGGGTCCCCCTGTCAGGCTGCCTTTACTTCAGAGGCCCAGAGAGCTCAACTCAGATGATCTCACTGGTGTTCAAAGCTTCCCCAGGAGACAAAGGGCAGAGCAGAGAGCACTGGAGTGTGCTCTGCTGACAGCTGCAGGATCAGAGCCTGGCCAGGGATCACAGGCTGTGGGGGTGGCAGGCAGTGCACAGACTCTGAGCCCCCAAGTTCACTGACCACAGCATGCAGGGAGGGTCCCGTCCTAATCAGTAGCCTGCACTGTGTGCCCAATGCTTTACCTTTGCCAGTCCTCCCAGGTCTGGAAGCAAAGATCGTTCCCGTTGTCTAGGTTAGGAAACTGAGGCACAGAGGGGTAGAGTGGCTTGCTTAGGACCACACAGATCATTATCATCATTGAGATGTGGTTCCCCCTCTGTCTCTGTCACACATGCATACACACACATACACATGCACACATGGAGCCTTTCTCTCTAGCCAGGCTACCCCATGGAGTAGGATGACCCCACTGGACCTCTGTCCTGCCTCTGTCCCCAGGAGTTGGCAACAGGGACTGGGTGGGAGGAGGACCAGGAGTCATCCCCTGCAGCTCAGGGCACAGAGGCAGGTGGAGGACTGCCCACCACTGTTTATCTGGTCTGGTTCTTTACAGATGTCTCTCCCTTCTATTAACACCCTTGGGTCCATTCGTTCTCATCTTCCTCCATCTCTCCTGCTTCTTGGCTCACCCCACTGTCTTTCTCAGTGTTTCCTTTTCTCCTTTCACTTGGCTCCTCTCCCTTTTCCGACCTCCCACTCCCCCTCCCTTGCTCTCTCTGGACTTCTCTACTCCTCCCTTTCTTACCCACTCTCCTCCTCTTTGTCTCTTTCATCTCCTTCCCTCCTTTTCTGTTTGTTTTTCTCCCCTGGTGCCCCTTGCCCACCCCGCCCTGCCAGGCTCCTCCATCTGCACCCCCAGCCCCCCTCTTCTACTCCCCCTCCTCTCAGCTCTTGCTCTTGGTGATTTATTACTTGCCCTGCTGTTTCTGACAAACTATTTGTAGGAAAATGAGATTTGGTCCACGCTGGATGGCTCCTCTGGGAGGCAGCGTGGGGGTCGGTGTCGGAGCCCTGTGCGGCCCCCACCAGAGCCCCCGGCACTCGCTCAAAGAGCTCTTTAAGATAAATGAGCAAAATTAAGAGACTCACTGGGGGGAGAAAACGCTGGATGGCAGCGAGTGCAGCGGGTAGTGCCTAGTTTCCTCCCAGAAATGCACCCACATGCACCCCACTGAGGCTCCCCAGCTGCTCAGACTCCTGGGACTCCCTCCCACTAAGGAACTAGCAGCCCTGGGTGGGTGCACTTCTGCCTTCCCAGGCCTGGCCCTGAGGAAGGTGGAGACCTCTCCAGCACTAGCAACAGTTTGGGTTGGAGCAGCAGGTCTGTGGAGGTGATGCAAAGAGACCTGGGGACTGGGAGGGGCAGGGCACAGACAGCAGAGCAGGTGGGGGACAGAGGGAGCAGCCCCAGGCCTTCTCTGAGATCCAAGCTGCTTCAGCCACACCAGAACCCATGGAACCTCTGCAGGGTCCACATCCTGGGCACAGGTATCATTCAGGGCATAGGAGGGGAAGCCCTTGCAGAGGCAAGTGCAGAACCCTCTCCTACCTCCCCCCTTCCCCTACCCCAAATCTCTGGGGGTTTCTGCTTCTGGTGCTGGGCAGCAGACTGTGAGCTCCTGCGGGCAGCTGGTAGGTTTATGGTTTTCCTGTAGCACCTTAGCAACGGGCCACACAGGCCTCCTGGTTCAGCCTGGCCGCCTTCTCTCCTGACATGAATACAAGAATGTTCACCCCAATATGATGTACACTGGAGCCCATTACCCAAAATAGTTTTTTCTTATCTTAAAAGCCATACACTTATTTTTCTGTCAAACATTAAGAAAATAGAGATACAATAAATAAGAAAATAAAAATCACCAGTTATTCTATACTTTCATATTTATCACAGTTTAAAAAAATGCATATACTCAAAAAAAGTCATATTGTACACATTTTTGAACTGTTGTATCCACTCAACATATTGTGCATAGCTTTTCTAATGATATTGGTCTTCTGAGATATCATTTTAAACTAGGGTCCCCTCAGCTCAGCCTGCATCCTCTTACAGTCCAGGACCCCTCAGGGGATGTCCGCCTGCTGGCTTAACAGGAAGCAGGCCTAAGCCAGCAGGTGGACATCCCCCAAAGGGTCCTTAGTGCTGCCTCAGAGGAAGGAGAGGCTCCTACCACTACCACTGTGGTTGCCAGCTGTGAGCCAGGCTTCTGGCTGAGCAACGCTCCCCTTGTGGGTGCACAGTGACCACTAGGAGGCAGCTTCTGCATTGAGCATCTGCCCCCTGGTGGTCAGTGTGTGTTATAGCAACTGGTTGTTTCACTGTTTAGTAGATTTATTAGGTTTTTATTATATAGAATGGGAACACTGTTTTATTATACACTGAGTGGCCAGATTATTATGATCTCATGATCTCTGAACACATAATAACCTGGCCACTCAGTGACCATGAATTCGTGCATGGGTGGGGTCTGGTCAGCCTGGCCAGGGAGAGGGGAGGGACATGGGGCTGTTGGCCAGCCTGGCTGCTGGTCAAACTCCGGGTCGAGGGGACAATTTGCATATTAGCCTTTTATTATATAGGATATACACTGAGTGGCTAGATTATTATGCATTCAGAGATCATAATAATCTGGCCACTCAGTTATTTTTGTATAATTTTTTTTTAGCAAGGCACCTATTTCTGTTCATTTTGATAATCTCTAGATGTTTGCTATTCTAAAGAAATGCTAACCTTAGGATTACCCAGATCATCAATGGTTCAGTGATACAGCAATAGTTCTGCTCCTTCCTGACCCCATCAGAACAAGCTGTCACATACTGCCCAGCTTGCCACCTCCAGTGCTCCTGCTCTGAGAAGCCAGATTGCATCAGCCCTTCTAGCACTTTGTAGATTCTCAAAGACCACCAGACCCTGGTAACCAGGATCTTCTGAGAATATTCTGGAAGCAACAGAGTAGATAAGGCTTTCGCTGCTATAGGAACCAAAAAAAGATATCATATTTAAAGAAAATACTCATTTTGCTTGAGTGTTGGTCACATATTTGCAAATAAAGCATGAGCCAAATTATAATTATGGGCCAAGTTATCTCTCACTGGTGTTTAGTGTATTGTAAGTTCAAAAGTGTGTTAAAATGTAAAACTTGGAAATGTTGTGGTCATTCGGAGCCTAATCTGAGAAGTGTCTGGGAGTACATGAATGGAGAAGAAGAAAGGGATTCCAGGTGTAAAGATGGAGAAAAGTTCAAGATTCAATGACTACCCACAGGTACTCCAAGCAACTGGCACTTTTGAGATGCTTGTCTATATATCTGTCAGTCTGGAGTATGTGGCTCTCAAAAAGGCTGGAAGCATATGAAAAATTATTTGATAATTTGTGCTTTGGGTTTGTGCTGTCATTGGCACTTTTGTCATAAAATGTGCATGGGTTTCACCCTCATTTCTGTGGCTCATTTTGTTGGACACCATCCCATGCACTGAAAGGTTGCTGGCTTGATGCCAGGTCAGGGCGCAGGCCCAGGTTGTGGGGTCCATCCCCCATAGCCTGTGTGCAGTAGGCTGCCAATCAATATTTCCTTCTCATATCAATGCTTCTCTCTCTCCCTCTCCTTTCCTCTTTCTCTAAATATCAATTAAAACTCTTTTAAAAATAAAATATGCATGAGTTATGCTGAGATCTCTGATCTGGGAGGTACCCTTTTGATCAATCTTTCCTTGGGGCCTTTAGTCACTTGTTATAAAGCTCAGTGTCCATAGTGGCTGTCTAAGGCCGTGCAGGGAGGGAGAAGCCCATGAACTATTTTCAATATTTGGAAAATATTTGCATTACCTACAATAAAGTGTCTTGGGTTCATGAAATGTCAGGTTTCTTTGCTTTGAGTTGATTTACACCAACTCAATGGGCATATTTAGTACCTCAAATGAATTGCTCTGACTGATATTTTACTAGGTTTTTGATTTGTGAATGACAGGGAGAGCCAGTTGTTTAATAGAGTCTGTATTTTCTAATTACCTAGGAGTTCAGGCTGGATAGTAAAGGGACAAGCTTGGGAAGCAGCAGCAAACAATGCCAACCATTGCTCTCTCTCTACTGCCCAGTCAGGCAAAACCTGCCCAAACAGGAGGACCCTAAAGTTGACCTCATGGTAGGGATTTCCTGGGAAAATCCATCCAAATCTCTCTCCTTCAAAACATGAAGGAAAAAAGTGACATTTGTCAAGGGTGGGGTGAAACAAGGGTATTGGATGAAAACTGGGAAGAGCCATATGAAACAAACAGGGACTGACTCATGCTGTTGATTCAATCTGAAGCCCCCACCCCCAACTTCCACCCCCACCAATTTATTTTATTAAGAAGAAAAGAAATTAAAACACCATGATTCTTTTCATACAATATGAGATTTACCCTGCATCATCCAGCCACATTTTTGATAAGAAATTCATGGCTCCTCTGTCCCCAGTAACAGAACAGTGATCTTTATGGGGCTGGCGTGAGGAAGCTGTGGGCATGGCCCCATCACATTAAACTGTCTCAGTGAAGAGGCAATTTGTTTGATATTAAGAGTTATAAAAATATCAGCACAGAGCAGTTACGCTGGGGATATTGCAAAGCCAATCTGAATTTTAATGTAGTGTGAGCAATAAGCACCTTGTTCCCCATGCCCATGCCACTCACCTCCTCTGCAAATATTTGAAGAGAACACAATGGAGGTTTTGAGTGTCTTGCTCTTTTTCACTCCTGTTTCACACACAGGCTTGTTCCTCTCCAGATGTGGGGCTGGCAGGGCATCAGACATTCTTGCATTGTTGGGGAGAAACAGAAACATAGCCACACAGAAGGCTTCCTCTCACCCTGTTCACTTCCCTCAGCACAGGCAACCATCCCAGTGCTGCCCAGGACTCGGCCTTCTCTGCCCACAGGCATCCAGGATTTTCATCCTTTAGTTCCCTCATACAATGGAATGCTATTTCCCAAACATTTCCCCATCCTCTGAATCACCGCAAATGCCCTTCTTACCCCTTGCCACACCCTGATTGCAACCCAGCTCTTTGTCTCTCTTTGTGGCCTGTAGGTGATTCTTTGACCTCTCCTCTCTGTCCCCTTCTATCACTTTTCTCATTACTTCCATTTGCCATCATTTCTCTCCCTTCACCTCCCAGTCACCTCTTCCCTGCCTCTTCTCCCATAAATATCCATTCAGCATTACAGATAGATCTTTCTGAAACATGCTAACCAATTAATTTCACTTGCAGAGCACGCCTACCCCTCCTCAGGCATTGGCTAGTGGCTGAAGGAGACACGGCTTGGACAAGACGGGTGGTATCTGCTCTCTGGGGACTGGAGGTGCCGTTGGGAGGAGTGGTGGGTGTGGAAGAGGTGGGGGTGGTCCTTCTCACACAGGGCTTTGTGAGAGAAAGTCCCCAGGAGAGGTCTGAACAAAGGCCTGAGAGGACATCAGGAACCTGTCAGGGAAGGGGTGGCTCAGTGACGAGGCCTGCAAAAAGGGAGGCAACTGACTGACAGAAGACAGTGGAGACCTGAGCAAAGAAAGGCAAGGTGGGAGGATTTGTGGGGAAATATCACGAGAGAGTGATCACCCAGCTTGGCTGGTGAGGGCCAGGGATGTGCACAGATGTTGGACTCCCCATCCAGGACATGTTACAGCATACCAGAGATTCCCAAGTGTGGTCGGGGCCTTGGACTCGGATCCCTTCTCATGTCAGCGCTTACAGAACTTCCTGCCTTTGCCTTTGGCATGTGCACATGAAGGTGCAGGGGATTTTCTGTTGCGAACATGGCAGGGCTGCACACCAGTGGGCCCACATTTTGCATGAGATTGCTATTCTGCCTGGGGGGAGTATCTGCTCCAGGTAGAGATCCATGCCTTTTATAGCAAGAGGGTACAAGCCTTGGTCCACAACACAATTAACCTTTAAGAAACTATCATTTGTTGAATTTTGTGAAAATATCAAGAATAGCCACAATTATCTAAAAGGTGATTCATATACTCCTCCATGTTCCACCTACAAATTTTCCTGAAGCCAGAGTTTGTTTGTGTACTGCAACCAAAACAACAGATCATGGCTCCCAAATGCAAACACAGGGCTGAGAACCTGTTTGTAGTCTATTAGCAGACGTGCAATAAAGACATTCGGTTTGCTATTTATTGAAAATGCAATTCTTTTCCATAAAAATACATTATCTACAGTAGTATAGATATAATTTATATACAGTGGTATCTCGAGATACGAGTGCCCTAACATACGAGATTTTTGAGATATGAGCCGTCGAGCGAGCTATTTTTGCTTTGAAATACGAGCAACAGTTGAGATACGAGTAATCGCGCGGATTGGCCGGCTGCACACGACCCACCAGTTTACCGCGACTTGAGCATCTCATAGTTTCCCACGCCTCAACGTTACGGAACGAATTAAACTTGTATCTTGAGGTACCACTGTATATAGGAGTGAATTTATTACTTTTAAGTGAATTAATAAATATATATATACTTTAAATATCCTAGGTTTGATTTTTAACATAATTAATATTGACGCCTATAACCTATATAAGCAAATGCCCTTGGGCTGCTAGACAACTTTTTTAAGTATTAGAAGGTCTTAGATCAAAATGTTGAGACCCGTGGAACCAGAATGTGTCTCTAAACCAGTGGTTCTCAACCTTTCTAATGCCGTGACCCTTTAATACAGTTCCTCATGTTGTGGTACCCCCAACCATAAAATTATTTTCATTGCTACTTTATAACTGTAATTTTGCTACTGTTAAGAATCGTAATGAAAATATCTGTGTTTTCCAATGGTCTTCGGCGACCCTGCTAGCGGTTCTCAACCGGTGGGTGGGTCGCGACCCACCGGTTGAGAACAGCTACTGTAGAGCCTAAGATCATGGGAAAACACAGATATTTACATTATGATTCATTAAAGGGAACTGTATTAAAGGGTCATGGCATTAGAAAGGTTGAGAACCACTGCTCTAAATGATTATTAGTTATAAGTTTGAGTTGAACAAAGAAATTACAGTCCCACCCTTTGCCCTCCTTGCTCCATCATTCCTTCCAGCTCTGGACTGCTGGGCGCTCACACTATCCCTCACCCCACTCCCCACCTCACAGCAGCCTTTCCCGAACCCCCTCCTCCAGGAGGAAGTCCCCTTCCTCTCCCTCTGCCCAGCTCCTTTCTCAGCACCTTCAGTCACATCACTTCTCTCCCTCACTTTCCACAGATTCCAGAGCCAAGCCATTTGCATCGGTCCAGCAGCCTCCCTTTCCCTAACCACCCTTATCATCTTCATCTCTGACTCCCTTTCTAGTCCCTTGTAATTCTTTCTCGAGCCAGCTCCCGGGGTCTTCTGCCATTTATCGGGGCCATGCGTGCCCTCCTCTTGGCTCACCAGCTTCTTCTCAAAGTCTGTCTGTCTCTACAAAGACTGCCTGGTGTTGAGGACCAGCCTAGCCCAGGGCCACCTCTGAGGGCCAAGGAGGGACATTATGGGCTGCAAAGGAACTCGGGCTTGGAGACAGACAGATCGGGCCTTTAGCCCAGCAGCTTTACCTGAATCACTTGTGGATTTTACAAATTAGTTGGTTATTTGTCTTGATAGCTACATTAATATCAACTATAGTCTAGGATGGCCATTAGTTCTCAAACCGCAGGTAAACAGAATCACTTGGACTCAGCTTGCTGAGTGTGGAGAGGTCCTGGGAATCCTGAGCTGAATGTAGGTGGGATCCACTCACCTATATTTCTAACAAACTCAAGCATATCCAACACTGGCCATGTATTTCCTGAATTCTCCTGAATCTCACATTCCGCACTTTGTTATGGGACATCTCAGTTCTTCAAACCTCACTCAATTTATATTTGACAACATTTTTAATATCATGTGCATTGTATTTATTGACTGGCTAGCTCACACTGTCACCAAACTGTCGCTAGCTCCCCGCCCCCTCCCTTTAGCAGAGTAGGGTGTGTAAGGGAGCATGGGACCTTGGGTGTCATCTAATGTCAGTGAACCTTTATTTCTTCACCTTTAAAGTGAAGAGAGCCATGTCTCAGAGGACATTGTGGGAATGATGGGGGCTAATGCATGTGGGGGCCTATGTGAGGTGCTGTCCATTTCCACTTTAATTATTTTTCCTGGTGAGAAGCCCACTTGCCTGTCCCTGGAAAGGAAGAACTGACATCTTGGTCACCAAGGTGTCAACTGTTTTTTGCCTACCCTAAATCCTACCACCCAGGACAGTGCTGGTCAGGGTTTGGGGTAGACACCAAGACTAGCTTCCTACTGCATCCTCCCCTCTCATCTGGCCCTGACCAGACTGAGCCTTCATTCACCACTGTCTGCAAGCACTCAGCCTCCTCCAACATGCCCTGGAAGCCAGCGGTCTCATTGGACTTTTCTTCTGGCTTCATTCTTGGGACTTGCTTAATGTATCTTGAGCTGGAGGGTCCTGACTTAAC
Organism: Lasiurus cinereus; assembly: GCA_011751065.1. Lineage (NCBI taxonomy): Eukaryota > Metazoa > Chordata > Mammalia > Chiroptera > Vespertilionidae > Lasiurus > Lasiurus cinereus. The sequence goes on along the minus strand of JAAGEH010000041.1, from coordinate 11,877,266 downwards.
CTGTATGCCCCCTCATCTCAGTGCCATGGGTACAAGGAGGTCACGGTGGCTCCTGGGGCTGGAGAGGTCACTGTGGGAATTCAAGGCTGTGCTCCTCATCCCTCAAAATCCCCATGTCTTCTCCCATCATTTCAGGCTCTCAGGAACCTGCTATCCCCATCTCTGATGCTTCCTGCTTCTTGGTCGTGGCGTTCTGCTCAGGGTGTCCCTTGAAGGCTGGCCATCGCCACTGGCTCTGGATGGCCAACAGCTGAGCACCTGCAAATGGGAAAGTGAAAGGCTCCTCTCTCCCTGTGAGGCTCCATTACAGGTACCAAACAGCTTGGACCCCGAGGTGTTACAGTGCCAGCCACTGTACATGGCCTTTTCCTCGCAGAAGAGTGGCTGGGCCCAGGGAGGGCTGGGCCGAGCGAGCTCAGGTGATGCTGGTCTCCCCCATGTGGAGCATTTCCACCTGCTGCTCAGTTCTGTGTCCTCAGTCTCCTCACTCCATGTGGCTTCCATAAAGACCCCTCCCTGTCACCAGCCATGCCTGGGCATGTCCCAACCCCAAGATGTTTTCCCAGAAAGCTTCATAGCCCTGCACAAATCAGCGACATGGGATGCCGGGAGCCCAAGGCTCATCCCCATGTACAAATTACACCTGGAAAACAGCAAACGGGGGAACCTTGTCCTCTCTCCAGGTGGAGTGAGCTTCCATGGAGGGTTAGAGCTGGAGTTTGCAATGTGTGTGTTAGGAGAGGGTAGGAGCTGGCCTTGTGAAGAAATTACTCTTCCTTTATTCTTTCTTTTGTTATTTACCTATTTGTTTGGAAGATGGCATCACAGGGTAAAACTGAAGGAAGAGAAACATGTTTTCTAGACAGAGATCAAGAAGCTGGGTACACAGAAGCAGGCAAGGCCCCTAGTGAGGTGAGGGGATCAGCAGTGAGTTCCCAGCACAGCCCCTTTCCCCAGCTGGGCTGCCAGCTCAGCAGAGGTTAGAGGTCCAGGATCAGGAGAGCGGGAGAGAGCAGGTGATGTGAAGGAGGGAATATTGGCTCTGTTTCCAGATTGCCTTTGCGGATGAAAGGAGTAGGAAGAATTAAGACTCACCCCGATCCATCTGCAAAGGCACTGCAGTCACCTTGGGAAGGTAGGACACAGAGGACCCCTCTTCTCAGATGAAACCAGAGCAGGTCCTTTATTCCCTCATCACTCACACATTGAGTGCTTTTTCCGAGTGTGAAGCCCCAGCTTCCACTCTCCAGCACATCTGCATCAAGCATTGGCAACAGCTGGGCCTGACTGGGTTCCCACCCATAATGCGCTTGGATCTCCCGTGGAGGGTGACAGCAGAGGTCTCATAGTCTGAGACCTTGTTGAGAAAGAACAGGCAGGATGCAAAGAGGGAGTAAATGCCAAGAAAAGGGAAAAATGAAGAGCGATGACTGTGGGTCCCAAGGCTAATTGAGCTGCTAGCCATAGTAGGGAAGTGGGAGGGACTCTGGTTTGGAAGGAAAGATAACAACTTCAGACAAGTTTTGTTCCTGAGGTTGAAGGTCAATCCAATAGAGATCTCCCATAGACAATAAGAAATGTGAGATAGGAAAGGGCCAAGGGGTCAGGGTTTGAGATGGAGGTTGAGTAGCCATAAGATAATGGGAACAACTCAGGACTGGTGAGATCATCCATTTGTTTGTTTAAGAAATATTCAATGAGTGCCTGCTGTGTGCCAGGCATGGACCTGAGACCTGAGAGCACTGTGATGACCCAGCAGGGAAGGCATTTTGAATGATTTGTGGGCAGGAATAGAATAAGGAATGCCAAATCATGAGTGGGACCAGGGAAACCAAGCATCAGACAGGGGGTCAGTCTGGCAGCAAGATGCCAGGATGCCAGGAGAGGGATGGCCAACATAGAGGGTCAGTTAGGGCCTGAGCTGACCTGCATGTAATAGGAAATCCAAATAGCAGTGGCCTACATAAAGCAGAGGGTTAGTCTCTCACAGAGAAAGGAGTGTGAGAGTGATAGCCCAGCACTGATGCAGGACTCCTATAAGTCATCTGAGTCCCAGGCCATCCCTCCCCTTATAGAGCTGCTTGTCAACTTCCCACGTGTGGAATCAGGATCAACCATGGTCCCCTATCTCCCAAACACAAACTCTGCATAGCTTTTTTCTCTGGTTTAGGCTGTGTTTATTCAAGTCTATTCTATGGATTGCTAAAAAACTACAGAGCCACTCAGAGGCAAATGAGGGACTATAGGGCAGGTCAAGGGGCTGGTTCTGGTACACTTGGCTACATTTCAGTCAGATCATATATGTTTCTATATGTTATATATGATTATATATGTTTCAAACATTCTCTGAAAAAGAATGAGCTTTTTTCTGGAGAACAGGTTGCCTCTTTTCTAGCAAGATCGCCACTGCCAGAGGTGTGCATGCATGTATGCACATGCACGTGCATATGTGCTGCACGTGATTGACCTACTTGTGTATACTCACCTACCTGTCCCTCTGTGTCAGGTACCTTTCCTCCTCTCAGTGACCTGAGTCCTTCCCTTCTTAACTATGTCTGCAACCTTTCACTCAAAGTCATCTCTTACCCACTCCAAACCAGAGGTCTTCTCTTAGATTCCTGCCCTAAAACACAGGACCATATTGTAGGTCCATTTAGGACCTGCAGCTGTGGGGCATGGAGGTGAGAAGGGAAGAGGACAAATGGGAAGGGAGCAAGGTAGCCAAGAGGAGGCCCAGGACACAAGACCTGCACCTTCCTGCAAGGAGGTCCATGGGAAAGGGCAGCAGAGGGCGCAGTCTTGGTTGCCATTGCTTTGGAGAGAGCTGGGAGGGGACTTTACGTGAGTTGAAAGAGTATATTCTGTTCCTGACACTGTTCCGGGAGCTCTCTTATGATCAGTTCATCTTCAGCCAACCCTACAAGGTAGGCAATTATGTATACTCACTTTATGGATGAGGAAACTTGCTCTGTTTGTACATGGAGTCTGTTGTAAAAGCCAAGAGAAAGCACATATAAGACACACATATAAACAGGAGTTGTGGTTCATGTATGTGGGTGCTTATCACTGGCTAACTTCCCTGCTGACCACCCTGGTACCCAAGGAGACTCAGTCCCCTCTTCCTGCCCCAGTTGCTGATATAATGAACCATGAGGGAAGAGGCCGGGGCAGAGCCTACCTTCCAACGAAGTAAGAAGAGACGAGGATGCTATATACACCTCCAGACAAGCAGCAGAGAAAAGAGGAAGTGTGCCTGGATCACAGATGTGTGTGCAACCTCTGGCTCTTCACTTTATGCCTTGGCTTTCTCATCAGTTCAGTGGCCTCTCTAATAGAAACCCCTCATGAGTTATGAGGAGAAAGTAAGTGAATGCACATAAAGAATGTGTAGCATCTGTAACATTGGTTATTATGGGTTGTAAATGGGGGGATTGAGGTACACTTTCCCCAAATCTGGACCTGATTGGGGATGCCTCCGCAGACGTCGCTCTGAGCTTGGAGTTGAGATAGATACTTTCCTCCCTTGCCAACTGCCCAGCTGCTGTTTACACATGTATGGGAAGGGCTATTGTGGGAGGTGTGGGAGCCAGTCTTTATGGCCTCAGGCGGATGAGTAGTGTTTCCCATCCCCAGGTTTCATTTCCCAGTCTGGCAAGGTTTACACACCTCTCTTTTCACTCAATGCCCACCCCCTGACTCCCACCCTTTCCCTTTGTGAAAGGTTATGAGAGTAGCAGCTGGCGATCTCTCCACCCCAAATTTCCAACTCTTGTCAATCATAACTGTCTCAAAGTCATCCACAGGAGTGAACTTTCCTTAGTTCCTCACAGCTCCAAGGTAGGATCTTTTAACGTCTTTTTAGTTTATTTTTAAATCCTCACCTGAGGATGTGTTTATAGTGATTTTTAGAGAGAGAAGAAAGAGAGAGAAACATAGATGTACAAAATGTCAATCAGTTGCCTCTAGTATACTCCCTGACCAGGGACCAAACCCAAAACACAGGCATGTGTCCTAACAGGAAATTGAATCCGAAACCTTTTGGTGTACTGGATGATGCTCCAACCAACTGAGCTACCCTGCTAGGGCAAGGTCTTTTTATCTTCAACTTTAAAAAAGTACATAGATCTATTTTAGAACCAGATGAGCATGAATGAGAGAGGGGGGGGAGGAAGAGAGGAGGAAAGTGTGTACGTTTCTTTGATAGTTGACATAATTGGAACCATCAGACAGTCTCATGTGGGGCTAGCTGGTGACTGGCCCTAATGTGGAGACACTCTCTGTGCCACCAGGAGCCCTGAGACTTAGAGACAGACCCAAGACAGAACATGAGTGGTGTGGGCAGGTGGGCATGAGCCTCCAGCACTTTGATCTTGGCACTTTCCACAAAACTGAAATGTGGGTATGTCAGGAACCCCTAACATGAAGGATTTGAGTGGGAATATCCTGCCATGTTGACTTCAAAAGACCCTCAGGAAATTTAGACCAGGAAAGCTTATAGGACCCAGGACACTGGAGTCCCACAAGCCAATCTGGAAGCACCAGCTTCCATGACTTGGGGGAGAAGAATTGCTGGCACAGGAGAAGACAGGTGTTGTATAGTTTTTATTTTCTTCCTGGGCCAGTCCAATTTTTTAAAGACAAAGGCTCTGGAAATAGAGGTGGGTTAGGTTGTGGATGATGAAATAAAGGTGAGTTGGATTATGAAGGAGATGAAAAATCAGGATTTTATACAAAAAGCAGTATGATAAAGGATAAATTCTAGACGACAAAATGTGAAGAAATTCATTCATATTGATTGGGGGCGGGGGGTGGGAATCAAGCATTCCAGAGAATAGTGCAAAAACAGAGATACTGGCTGTGCCTCAGCCATAGGTGTAAGCCCTCAGACACACAAAATTGGTGCTAACCAGCTGTCTTGGCTGGATCAGTAGTGATCAGGTGTCTGCCTTCTTAGAAAGCCTTTGAAGTCTCTTCCTGCTAATGGCAGGGGGCCCTGAGGGAGAAAGAGCTGCCCTGACACCTTGAAATGGACCGTGTATTCTGCCTCCCATTCTCACTACTTCATCCTCAGTGTGCTTGGCTCTCAGGGCTAAAGTCAGAGTCCCACATGGGACCTCTCATCTTTAGGAGGTACCTGCCCCTACCTGAGCCTAAACTTAGAGAACAATACAGCTGTAGGTGCCATAACTTGACCCAAGAGATGAGCACCTGCCAAGGTGATTTTCTCTTCTGGTACAAGTGATCACCCTTAGTATTTAAACTAACAAACAAAGGGTAAAACAACAATGACAACAGCAGCACCTAAACTGTGTCTTCTCCATATGTCTTGTGTCTCGCCAGCCTGTGGGTTCAGGTGAAGACACCTTATTAATTTTTATTTTGAGAGAGAGTAAGGGAGAGGGATAGAGAGATAGAACCATCTATGAGAGAGGAACATCATCCATTGGCTGCCTCCTGCACATCCTCTACTGGGGTTTTAGCTGGCAATGCAGGCATGTGCCCTGACCAGGAAACAAACCAACCATGACCTCTTGGTTTCTAGATTTATGCTCAACCACTGAGCCACACCAGCTGGGCTTTTATTAACTTTGAATCGTACTGCTTTTGAGATCTCACAATCTCATACAGTCTCTTCCTCCTCCCAAACCAAGGGGGCAGTTTGTGCAGGCATTTTGGTCAGGGTGACCACAGTGCTGGCTTTCTTTATTTGGGCCACCACTTCCATTGGTGAGCAAGAGTCTCTGTTCTTCAAAAAAATGCAGGCATCTGAAGCCGGTGCTGATTGGATCAACCACTGACATTCTTAGGAAGTGAGAAGACTGCATCCTCTGTGCTCAGTTGTGGGAGATCTCAATGTAAGGTTGCCTGCATCTCTCCATACCACCACTCAAATTAGAATTTGCCGAAATACTTCTTTCAATTTGCAAGCACATAAATTCTATCCTTGTGTTCTCAGGATAGCTGAGTTGGGTCAAGACCCTAAAGTAACTCAATTGCCACATACAAGACCATCATGACCCTCTAACCTTTGGCCCTGCCATGAGCCTGCCTCACCTTGAAAGACTTCCTGAGGTTCATTACCTCACAAGGTCCCCTTCATTTCTTCCTACACATGGACCTCCACGAAATACTCATCAGGTGTGCCTGTCTTTTTATACACTCCCCTGGATTCAGTTCACAAGTCTTTGGGGAAGCCCTCATGCCCCGCCCTCCCCCAACTCTGCTGTGAGCAAGGTTCCAAGTAGATTCCTGGGAGATAGGTATTTCTGAAGTCTATGAAATAGATTGTACCCAAATCTGTGCTCTGGCCCAACTGGGAGACTCTGTTATCAAATTTGCAGTCTTGGCTAGGCAAAGAGACCAGTGCCAGAGTTTTTTGAGACCCACCTTGCTGAGAACTGACAGCAAGGAGAGTTCATCCAGGGGCCCAGGACACCTTCCTGCTCCACAGGCCGAATAAAGCACAGTTCCAGGCAATTCTCACTCCTGAATTCCTGCAGCAAGTTATCCTGTCACCCAAGACCTCCAGCCTTCAGAAAAATATTCTATTTTCTCTTATGCACAGGGGCCAAAAGGGTCCCAGGAGGGAGAGGATAATTTGCTTTAATTAGCATGGACTATAATGCAAGGAAGCTGAAACCATGTACCAGAGTAGATGTTCTGAGAGGAGGCAAAACATCTCCTTTTTCAGACCCACAAAGCATCACAAAGTGCCTTCTTCTTGCCATTTATATCTGTGGGCCAGGCAAATATGCCTCATCAGATCTTGGTTCTAACACCCACTGTTCATGAGTTTTCCCCTCTGTTCCTTCTTTCTTTCCTTCCCTCCAGCCTCTTCTTGACTCCCTTTATTTCTATCCCTTCCCTCTCTCCTTCCCTGTTAATTAAATATTTACTACATGCCTCACACTCTGCTGGGTACTAGAGGGATGAGAGATGGGCAGGACATTATCTTTGCCCTTGAAGGGCAAGCACATCGAACAGTGGGGAAGGCATATGTGTACACAATTAACTACAATAAAATATGGTGAGTGGTATCATGGAGACCTGCCCCAACTATCATGGGAGCACAAGGTGAAATGGAGGCACTGCCTAAGAGGTCATTAGGAAAAGCTTCACCAGGGAGGTGATTTCTGAGTTGCCTTAGAGGAGTGAATGGAATTTTTTCAGATGAACAAAGATGGGAAGGGCATTCCAGGAAAGAGCGAGTCTGATACGGCCAGAGCTTGGAGTGTGGATTGGCTGTGGGGATGGCAGGAGTCTTGTGAAAAAGGTGGCTTGTGATCAGGATGTGATAGGATCTGAGAGATGACATTTTATTCATCACATGACAGAAAGCAAGAATTTCCATGCACAGAATTTTTCTTTGGATGACATTTCTTGGCTGTCTGGGCTAACAGAGCAAGACTCAAGGTGGGCAATAAAAGTGTGTGTAATAGTGTTTACTCAGTCAACTGATCAAATATTTATTAATGGCCAGCATGTACCAGGATCTGTTAGATACTGTGAGACTACAAAAGAAGCTTCACAACTCATATATTATAGGAGGTAAGAGTGATTCTCACTTGGGAAAATTTAGGTATGAGGAGAGGGAGTACAGTACAAGATCAGGTTGAACATTGTGAATCAAACAGCTGAGATTTTAGAAAGTCCCAGTGGGCTTCCTATAGGAGGTGGGACTGAAGGTCCAGTAAGAAGCCATTCTTCATTAGAGAAGCCACAGGGACAAAGTCTTGCATTGAGCATATGTAGATAATAAAGAATCTGGCCTTCCTGGATCCATGCTGGGGTGCTGAGAGAGGAAATAGGTACAGAGGCAAGGCCACAGGTGGGAGGACCTTGAAGTCAGATAGAACAGCATAGGACCTTAGTGGGGGCAACTCCTGAAAGCCCTGCTAGGAAAGTTCTTTCTGCCCCACCACCCTGTGTGGTTTCTTCTATAACATCCCTACATGTGACCATCAGTCTTTGTTGGAACATACACAGAAAGGGGGGCAGGTAATTCTGTCTTTGACTATCTCTGGCTGTTAGAAAGTTCTGCTAAAATCCAGCTTATTATTTGTTGTGTCCCTGGTTCCAGATACATCGCTCTGTGTATCAGCATCTCCCACTCTGCTGCAGAGAAACTTCAGATTTTCCAATTAGGCTCAAATTTGTAGCCTTCCTTCTTTCAAGTTGGAAACTCTCAGTTTCTCCAACTGTTTTTCCACCAGGAGGCTGTGACTTGGGCTCACAAACATGGCAGGTGCTTGATGCCCACCTCTCTCATGGCCTTGATTCTCCTTTGAAGTGGAGTCCACTCAGGGCTGTGTGGTCTTGACACAACTGAGTAGGCAGTGAGCAGGATCTGCAAGGAGCCATTGTAGAAATGGTGGTTTGTGAATAAGTCAGGCCTCAGAGCTCAGAATGACCAAGGGGGAGTGCAGGCCTGTGGACGCTGGGGCCTTGGCAGGGGCTGACATTGGAGCTGCATCAGGTGGTGAGTAGGAAAGAGTGAAACCAGAAGATGTTTCACAAATTTGGTAAATAAGAAAATAGACAATGACGACTCTAAGTGTCCTAACCTGAGCCTGGGAAAGTGACCCCGCATGGGCAGACATGGGGAATGATGCAGCATTTGCCTCCGGAACAGAGTGCTTCAGCCAGGGGGCTTGGAGGTGGTTGGAAATGGGCCCAGGAGTCCAAGAGATGAGAGAGATTGGAGTGGAGTCAAGAAGGAACCATCAGGGAGTGAAATACACAGAGGAGGAGCCGCCCACCGAGAAAGGCACACATCTAACATCTGCACGTGAGGACTGAGGAACGAAAGGTGCCACAGCTGCCAGTGCAACTGTGAGGTGCCAGAGTAGTTCAAGGATTTGGGAAGGGGCACTGTTCAGTGACACCACAGGCCGTAGGACAAAAGACTCCCGCCTTACTAGGTGGGGAAGGAGACCAGCCTTAGTAGAAAGGTGGGGCCAAGCAACCGGGAGCAGATTCAGAGAAACTGGGTACCTGGCTATCCCTCCCCACACACCCCTGCCTTGGCAAAGCCACTCACCCTTCCCTTCAGCCCCCTTGTCCCAATGTCTACCTTCCTCTTTAAAAAAAAAAAATATATATATATATCTTATTGATTTTTTTTACAGAGAGAAAGGGAGAGGGGTAGAGAGTTAGAAACATCGATGAGAGAGAAACATCAATCAGCTGCCTCCTGCACACCCCCTACTGGGGATGTGCCCACAACCAAGGTACATGCCCTTGACCAGAATCGAACCTGGGACCTTTCAGTCTGCAGGCTGATGCTCTATCCACTGAGACAAACGAGTTTCGGCTTCCTTCCTCTTTTCACCCCCAGTTCCCCAGTGTTAATGGGCTGCTCAGATGGCACCGCTGAATCTCTTCCCCAGGGGAGGACAGAGGCAGCTTGCTTCAGGGGGTAGTCCCTCAGGGAAGGCCAGGACTCCTCAGGCTGCCCAGCCCCGTGAGGACAGCATAAGCTATACCCATGCTGGGCTGGCTCCAGAGGAGACCAAGTGCCTTGCAGGCCCCCCACACAGCTGACCCATCTACATTTATTTTCCTTGACATCTAAATGCAGTGGTTGCAGAGGGCAGAGGGCATACTTAGAGGACCCCACTTCCACCTTCTCTCAGTCACCCTTTCCTACCAGGTCTCTTCAATTTTGTTTCCCTTTCCTTCCCCCACTAGGTGCCTCCCATTGATGCCCCCCTCAGCACTGAGCAGCCTTCTCTCCTTGTCATCAACTCCTTAATGCCCAGGAGCTCAGCCCAGGTGATGCCAGGGGCACATGTGTCTATGGAGGTAAAGTGGTTATTTTCAAGCTTCATAGGCAAAGACCCCAGAATTCTAGCAATTGGGAGACAGGTTATACCAACACCACTCCTCCCAGGATGCACTGGGAGCCTGGGAACCAGGAGGGAGGGAGGAGGCTCAGCTGAGGAGCTCAGGATTTAATTCTATGCATCATTAAGTAGTCCTCTGAAAGTAGTGTCCCCCTATACATCATCCATGCTTAGTAAACAGCACGCTGACATTACATTAGCGGCTGGAAATGAATTTTCTCTTTTATAGGGAAATTGAGAATCCGCCAAGAAGAAAGAAAGAAAGAAGAAAAAAAGCCTCAAAACCAATTATCTAGGCATTTATGAGTTCCTCCCTGGTCCCCCTCTCTCCCCTCTCTCACTCAGATGCAAAGAAGCATTTAATATTTAATATATTAAGAAAAGAAAGAAACTTTGATAGATTACATGGAATCTGGCATTAATTCCCTCTGCCCCTCCTTTCTTCCTCACACTCCCCTCCTGAAAACCAGCACCTGGTTCAAGCTGACATTTAAATGGATTAAGGTGTTCAGATTTCCTTGATAGTGTTGACATTTTGGAAATATTTCTGGTTTTATTCTGCTCCTCAGAATAATAATACAAACAAACAAACAAACAAATAAATATTGGAATGGGTCTTCCCCTCCACTGGACAGGTGGTGTCCCATTCTGCCCTGCTACAGTTTACATGCCCATTCTTAGAAGATTAAGGACAGAGAGAAGACACAGGTCTCCTTGGAAAATGCTGGGGCTGAGTGTGGGGTGAGACTGGTCAGGAAGGAATCTTGCTGACTCCTAAGTTATTTCTGGGCCTCGTGTCCCTTCCCCGTTTCCTGAGTCCAGGGAGGCTGCATTGACCTTCCTTTATGAGGCAGGTGGTTTGTTTCCTTTGACCTGCTCAAGCACGCCAGACAGATGCACCTGCGAGTTCTCCCCTTCTGGAAACATGGCCCTGTGGTGAGATAGTGAACAAGAAAAGGGGGTTTCACTATGTCCACTCCTCCATAGAGTCTGAGCAGCCTTCCTCACACTGTGCTTCCATGGCTAGACACCAAGGTCCCTGAGTGCGGGTCCACGTCTACATATCTCTATCACTGTTCCTGACACACAGTTGGTGTTGGCAAATGTTTATTTAATGCAAGACAGACAGGAAGAAAAGAAAAGGAAAGGGGAAGGGAAAGGGAGGAAAAGAAAAGTCTTGGCTGATGGCTGTTCTCAAAGCCCTGACATCCTGTGACGTTTCCAAGCAGAAACCAATCCTCAGGCATATGGATTGCAACATGCCCGTCTGTCTGTGCTACTTCCTACCCACATGTTTTCCATTTCAATCTTTGCTCTTAACATGGATAGAACTATCTGACCATATCAGACAGTTCCTTAGCTATGTCTCTCTATTAATATTGACTAGAAGGATATTAAATCAAATGGCCCTGGATATTAACCTCTTCTCTATCATTTAGTAACAGCTACTTTACCTCTCAAGATGCAGTTTTCTCTTATGGAAAATGGGTCAATACTAGGGGACTATTATGACTATTTCAAGAATAACACACATAAGCCTAGCCTATTTGGCTGTGTTGATAGAGCATCAGCCTGTGGACTGAAGGGTCCTGGGTTCAATTCCAGTTAATGGCACATGCCTAGGTTATGGGCCCAATCTCCAGTAGGAGATGTGCAGGAGGCAGCCGATCAATGATTATCTCTCATCATTGATGTTTTTATCTCTCTCTCTCCTTCTCCCTTCCTCCCTGAAATCAATAAAAATATATTTTAAAAAAAGAATAACACACATTTTTGGAGTACAACAGTGCCAGCATACAGAGTGTGTCCACCAGTTGTGGCTGTTGTTAAGCACTTCGTCCAACAGCTTTAACCAATCATGCTAAACTAGCCAAGATTTAAGAATATGCCAAAAAGGAAGAAGGAAAAAAAATATCATCAGAACCAATTATGAGCTCTAACTTGATCTCTTCCATGATCTTTTATATCTGGATGTGAATAAGCATTTAGTGTATAAACATAATAAAGCAACTTGGATGATTTATAGAAGAGGAGTTTCTAGTAGTATGTGCTAGAATTCCAATGGAGCCTTGGCCACCACACGGGCATTAGCACAGGACCCATGCAGACCCAGAGATTAGCAGTGTGATCTATTCCATCCAGGGCTATGCTTCCCTGTGTGCGTGTCACCAACCTCCTCACTCACCTTCATGTTTCTGCACCTCTTCCTGGCCTGGCCACCTCCTGTCCTTTCCCGGATGCCCTGCCTTGAATGTTTTCCAGGGATAGATACCAAAAAAAGCATGTTTGTCTTGAATGCCCTATTTCACAAAGCTGACTTTTATACAATCTTTTAAAGACTTCCCAGCCCACAGTTTGTGGAGCCATTCTGTCCCCTGGTTGTGGGTGGCCTGCAGGTGACTCGTGTGCATCAGACTTGCTTGGTCTAACAGAGCCATCAGCAAGGCCTTAGGGCTCAAGGTACATTGCTTTTTTACATCTTAGCTACTATCAGCCTGGAGTCCACTTTGTACTTTTGCCTTTCTTCTGATTTGAGAGTCCCCCTTCAATAATCTATCAACACTTGAGTTTTGGAGTAGTAGATTTACTACTTTTAAAGGATGCATCTCAATGTCTGTAAGTTTCCAAAGAAACATGGTCCAGCCCACGTGATCTTCCACGCTCTGTAATAGATGCATGGGGTTAATAGATGATAAGACATTTTTCCTTTGTCCAGTTTACAACCGGGCAGGGCTCAGAAGGGCAGGAAGTTTGCAAATCAGTAGAGTGACCATAATCAAAATGCATTCAAAGACTGAATCAGCATGGATTGGGGAGCAGGACTCGGGGCAAGGCAGAAGGGGTCAGCTGACTGGTGAGTGGGAGGTGATGGCAAGGAGGGAGGGAAGCTGCACAGAAGTAAAATACTTGTAGACTCCTTTTTATTTAGTAAAGAAGGATTCAATGAAGCTAGTTAAATTAGATGAGCCTAATTCTATCTTACTGACTTTAGGAAATAGGAGACAGTTCAGGTCACAGACCTCTAGTCCTAGCTTTTTGTGTCCTTCTCTCATTTTCCCTAGAGCTTCTTTCTGTTAAATTCATATATTTGGCCCTTGCTGGTTTGGCTCAGTGGACAGAGCATTGGTCTGCAGACTGAGGGAGTCCCAGGTTTGATTCTAGTCAAGAGTACATGCCTGGGTTGCGGGTTCAACCCCCAGTAGGGGGTGTGCAGAAGGCAGCTAATCAATGATTCTCTCTCATCATTGATGTTTCTATCTCTCTCTCTCCCTTCCTCTCTGAAATCAATAAAAATATTTTAAAAAACCATATATTTGGACTTTGAGCTGGCCATCTTATGCAGTCATTCATCTGTTCACCCACCCATCCAATCAATCCTCCAACAGTCATTACCTTATCAACTGATTATTATGCATCTATGAGGTCCCAGCTGCTGTGCAGGCACTTGGTCATGGAGACAGACATCAGTACTGGATGCGCTATGCCCCATGTGCTGGAGAACTATTCACTCTGAATCTTAGATATTAATTTTCCTCCCCTGGGTCATCAACCAAATTCATGCTCACCAAATAGCCAATACAACATATAGGTGTAGAGAGCAATATAAACACCAATGTAAACCACAAAGCCTGAGAGATGGAACATCACCTGTAAGACCGTTGGAAGCCTCAGGCCTTTCCTCCCAGCAGTGTGACCATTCTGCTGGATTCCGGGCTCCTTATTCCTTTTCCTGTTCTTTGCAGTTGGCCTCAGGTCTATGTGCTCCACATAGCAGATTGTGCGTGCGTCTCATTTCTGAGTGATGTGTGCAGTGCCATGAAAGGTACATGCCTGGGCCACTCATTTGCTCCCATTTTGTGCAGTTGTTTGTGAGCTTCCTATGTGTTGATGTTGGTGTCTGCACTTTCTTTTCCAGGCCATGTGCTCTTCCCATGGAAGACCAGGTCTTAGGTTATGTGTCCATTTTCTTGTTAGTGGGCATCTGTTCTGCTGATAGTTTTTCAGTCTGCTTTTCTGTCACAGCAACGCTGCCAGGGACTTTCTTTTCAATGTTTCACTGTGCAGGCATTTCTCTGTGGTGCGAACCCAAAGAGTGACTTGGGCTACAGGGCTGCGTGTCTTCACTGTGCTGGACATTGTTGAGTGGTTCCCAAGTGTGGCAGCACCAGCTCACACTCACACCAGCAGGAGCGACCACTTGCTTTACTTCTTCACTAACACTTGGTGGTACTAGACTTTTACATTTTTGGGGTGTGAAATTTATTCCCCTTGTGGTCTTAATTTTAACTTTCCTGATTAGTGAGACTAAGTGAAGTTGTATATGTTTATTAATAACTTGTATTTCTTTTTCTGTGAAATGACCATTCATTACTTCTTTCAACTATTTTTTGTTAAATTGTTTCTCTTTTTTTTTACTGATTTTCTGAAATTCCCTTGTTGATTTTGTGTTGCAAATATTTTCTCGCAGTTTGTGGCTTGTCTTCTCCTTTTCTTAAAAAATATTTTTTATTGATTTTGAGAGAGAGAGAGAGAGAGAGAGAGAGAGAGAGAGAGAGAGAGATTGATCAGCTACATCTTGCACTCCCCCTACAGGGGATCAAGCCTGCAACCCTGGCAGGTGTCCTGACCAGGAATTCAACTGGCAGCCTTTTGATCATAGGACAGCATCCAACCAATTAAGCCACACCAGTCAGGGCTCTATAGTGTATTTTGATGAGTCCAAATTCTTAATTTCAATATAGTCAAAGTTAATCTTTTCTTTATGAGCTTTATTTTTTATATTGTCAATAAAAATATTTCCTATCTAAGGTTATAAAAATATTCCCCCACATTTCCCACTAAAGTTCCAAGTTTTACTCTTTACATTGAAGTTCTTAAGCACCTTATATTGATTGTGGATGTGCTGTGAACTGGAATTCCTAGTTGTCCTTTTTGGTTAACAGTAGTCCTGGCAAGGTGTGCTGGACAGTCTATTCTTTTCTCTATCTGATCAGTGGTGCCAGTGTGTTCTGCATTCCATGGTGTCCACACACAGGGTGTCCGTGTTCTGTAGTCCATCCCACTGGGTACTTTGTCAGTCTCACCCCTGCTGATATACTGAGAGGACTTAGTGAAACTCTTGAATCAAAATACTATATATAAGAGGATAAAAGAATTCACCTGATTCACAGAGCCTTTTCTTTATAGGGGTGATATAGTGAAAAGAATACTGGACTTGAAGAAAAAGATTAAATTCCCAGCTCTGAGGATTGTTAGTGTGACTTTGGGCACATTTAAAACCTTTTTCTGAACTTCAGTTTCCTCATCTGTTAAGTGAGAACAATGGTTTCAACCCCCAGAAGCTGCACTGAAGAAATGATTATATTTCATATTTGAAAGGATATGACAGTGCCCAGCACTACAATGGGCCCAAAAGGGTATGTCTTGCCACATCACAATAAACAGGCCACAGGCCTTTTCTAAAACTGCAATGCTAATGGAATCAAATATTGGACTCACCCAGCAAGAAAATTTGACCAGGCCCCAAATGAATTATTAGTTTCAGCTCACCAAACTCTCTTCCCCAAACCTACTGACTTAGTTTCAAACTCATTTTAGAGGGCATGGGGCTGTGAAGTTTCTCTGCTAAAAATGATTAAGGGCAACTGGCAAGGGGAGATTTGCTATGTATTTCTGAGTGGAGAATGGTAGATGAGGAAAAATGTCTCATAGGCAAGTCATCATCAAATGCTTCAACTCCAGGCTCTGGAGTCTCACTTAAAAAATGGGGCTCTCGTAGCCCAGCCAGGTGTAGCTCTATGGTTGAGCATCAATCCAGGAGTCCAAGAGGTCAGTGTTCAATTCCTGGGTTGCTGGCTTAATCCCCAGTAGGGGGGCATGCAGGAGGTAGCCAATTGATTATTCTCTCTCTTCTTTGATGTTTCTATCTCTCTCCCACTGAAATCAATAAAAATATATTTTTTAAATTGACTCTCTTACCATGTATGGGCAATAAAGAGCTAATACGTATGCTTATTAGACTGAATGGAAGAACTACCTTCTAGATGACTGTCTGGATGACCTTTTTGGATGAAACTGGGGCTGTAAGGGATAAGCCCCTTGCACAAATTTTGTGCATCAGACCTCTAGTATCATAATAATAACACAAAACACTTTATAATTTACAAAAAGTGCTTCTGTACCATTTGATCCATTTTAGTAGACTGGTCTGTTTTATTCTTGTAACATGAAGAGATGGTCTGAGGTTGGAAGTTGGCTCTGGGAGTCAGACATGCAAGTTCACAGAGCACGTAGGAAGGCTGCCACAATGCAAACTCAGGTGGCCAACTCCAACTCTCTTATCACTACACAAATGGTGACTCTGCCTGTATGTTGCACATATGTTGTCCCAGCATCCTCATATGCACATCTGTAGGTCAGATAACACTCTTCAGTTTGGGGTTCAGAAACCATTGTCCCTCAGCCCAGCTATTTAGCTGAACTGGGGCCAGACCTTCTTTCAGGCCTTTCTTAAACTCTCAACTCTCAAAAAATGCAAGCAGCTTTTAAAGTATTATTTTTACAGATGGTAATATTTTCTAAAAGGTTTTTCCTCGTGCATTTGCAGTAAAGTTCTGGGTAGGGTTACTATTCTCCAGGGGTATATTTATTTTGGGACTATGGTGAAACCAGGTAGGTACCTGTTCCTGTGCCAAAGTGGCACCAGGCCATAAAGTACTAAATGAGGTTTATTACCAGTCACTCTTCTCTGCACCTTCAGACCTTCAGATATTTCTGCATTTCCTGCAAAAAGCTTCCTTCGCCTTCCATTTGTCTGCTCCCTCTGACCTACACTGGCTCCAGCAACTGTAATCTTCCCCTCTTCATGCACTCTTCCCTCTTTATTGAAAGCAACTGTTCCCCATTTTCATAGTATAGAAGCAGCCTTTTATTTGATCCTGCTGCCTGTCCTACCTCCCAGCAACCACTGTTCTCCTCCCTTTCCTTGTGTAAAGGAAGGACAGAAGTCACTCTGCTCACCCATTGCCTGCTCTTTCCAATGTCTCTCCCACATCAGGAGAGTTGTCTATTTTTCACTTCTCATCCCCCTTAACCCTACTGCTTCTTTAAATTCCCTCTTCTCTTAGCTTTCATAAACTCTTCAAACTTTTACTAGAATATTCCCTTCCTGGAGCCTCCCTAACTCTTTTCTAATCTTTGTTTTCTATCTTCCTCTCTGAGTCAGTATCACCTTTGTCTTCTTACAAGTGGCTGTCCTCCAAGCCTTGTTGCCGGTCACCTGCTCCACTTCAAACAGGGAATCATCATCCATGTTCCTTGAACCATTCTTGAGGTATTTTATTTACTTCCAGGTTCCCCCTTCTATGAGAATTATTACACAATCAAAGATATTCAACAGAGGATGACCAAGATGGCGAGGGAGCTCAAAGCAGTTCATCTTATTGGAATATGTGAGAGAAAGGGTACATTTAATCCACCAAAGAAGAAAATCAGAGGAAACATATTTTTTGCTGTTGTAAAACATTTGAAAGAATGTAAAAAGGGGGTTTTGTTTACTGATTTGAATCCCTAAAGAAAACAGAATTACTAGACAGAAATTACAAACAGATATAGAATCACTAGCAAGCAATCCAACCCAATATCCAGTCTTGTGAAGGTGATAAGAGCACAGATTCTGAAGTCAGATGAAGTGGTTCCAATCCCAGTCCTGCCACTTAACTGCATGACCTGAGCAGTTGTTTCATTCCTCTTTGCCCTTGTTTCATCATCTGTAAAGTGAGAGTAGTCATGATAATCATGGTGATAATCATGAACAAGGGTTAGAATTGGTTATACTATTTGGGATATAGACACAATCATGTCTAAAGATGACTCACAATGAAGAAGAGAGCTAGATGCACATGTGAATAATTCAAAGAGAGAGAGAGAGAGAGAGAGAGAGAGAGAGAGAGAGAGAGAGAACGCGTAAATATGGTGGGAAAGAGAGTGTCACATGGACTGAGGAGCCAGGAAGGAGGCAGTATGAGTGAAGACCTGGGCACAAGGTAAGGCAGAACTATTTTGAGATCAGCCACACCCCTGTATTAGTTGCCTATTCAAGCTCAAATGTCACTTCACTTAGAAGCTGCTGTGGTGAAGCCAACCAACCTAAAGTGTGTGTCCTTCTCCAAACTTCTGCAGCATGTGCCTCAGGATAGGAGGTTTTTTGTTGTTGTTGTTGTTTGTTTTTTAGCCAGCTCTGCATATTAAGCTGTATTTCAACAGGATCTGAGCCCCAGGGCCAAACTTTTGATCTAAGGGGCAGATGGTAGAAACCTAGAGAGTGGCCAAGAAGAAGAAACTTGAGAACATGTCTACTGACCAGGAAGCCAGTGAAAGGTCCAGAGCAAGCAAGAATGGTTCTCCCCCTGGGCAGTTGGGGTTCATGTACACGTGTCCCTTCTGTTCATGTCTAGGACACAGCCATGTAGACATTAGGTTTCTCATGAATAAGTGAGTGACTGAGTGAACATATGGCACCACATAGGCTTGCATATATGTGGTAGTATATTTTTATATACAACCTGGTTTGGTAATATGTGTAGACATTTGTGCAACCTGCCATTCTCACTGGCTGCTTTCTGGTAAAGTGCCCAGCCATCCACACACGTTGTTGAGTGCCTAAGAAAATAATTTCTTTATGTTTTGATGCTGTAAAATATTGTTTGGATTAAAAGGGCAGGAACAAATTGATGGATCTGAAATTTTTTCTTTTGGCTTGGAGATGACAGAGCAATCCATCAGACAACTTCCTTGGCTTCCTGTGACATTTCAAGCTCAAACGTTAGAACTTTCTTATTTTTTCTTTTCTCTTTTTACTCACCCCCTGGCTCTCTATTGAGCTGTGCCTCTAGGAAATGCATCCTGTAGATGTGGCTTCTTTGATACTTGTCATATGGCAGGCACTCAATTGAGGCTTGCCGAATGATGGCCGGGACACTCAGGCTAGAGTAGCAGGTAGTGCTGAAATTGAGGTAGCTCCCTAAGCCACCTGTGTGGCTGCCCATATGTGCCCTGGGGCATCCATCTAGCTCTTGCAAAACAGAGCAAGGCCTAGACAGTAGGTCAGGATGCAGATAGTCACATCCTGTGATTTCAGTGGCTGGACTGTGTGCAAAGAGAAAAGACTAGACATTAGAATGCCTGCTTCTCCCATTTCTGTGACCAGCATAATGCGGACTATCCAAGTTTCAGCTTTGCTACCTTTTGGCCAGACAGAACAAGGGTTAGAATAAAATGAGACAAAGATTGTGGACACATTGTGGAAATTCAGAATATAATTTGGTAACAAACCACCTCTGTAGTAGTTATCCATTCAAACTTAGTGAATACAAATAAACATTTACTATCTCAGCAGTCTTTGTGGGTCAGGAATCTGGATCTGGGAAGTCCTGACTCAGTCTCTCATGACACTGGCTGGGGCTGGACCACCTGAAGGCTGGACTGGCTGGGCATTGACTTGCAGATGGCAGGAGGCTGCCATTCCTCGCCACACGGACCTCTCCATAGAACTGCTTGAGTGTCCTCAGGATGGGGCCACTGCTTCATGTAGTGAGTGATCCAAGGCAGAAGCCACAATGTGTTTGAAGATCTAGGCTCAGCAGTCACAGTTATGATTTCATTAGTATCCACCTGGCTACAGGTCGGTCAATCGGTGAGGAAGGGGCTGATACAGGGGTATGGATTCCAGGAAATCACCTTGGCAGCAACATCTACACCCTCTCAGTTGAAATGGCTCCTCTGGGAAATGAGGGACAGAGCTGATTATATCTAAGGTTTCCACGCTGTAGCCACATTTCTGCTTGCTGCTAATGGCTATCCAGCAAGCCTGTCATGCGGCTCCTCTCCTCTACTCTCTAGCTTAAAGCTCCTGCTATCGCTGCCAATCCTTGTTCTGTGTCACACATTCTGTTTCAGTCTTGGGCTGGGTCCTGAGGAAGTGGCTATGCGTCACCCCTGGGGGAGATCTGGGAACCGCATGAGTGACTGGCCTCTTGCAGACGCAGCCCTCTCAATCTCCTTAGTGCTACTGCATCTTCATTTCACGTGTGATGGCTCTGCTGTGAGAGGCAGGGATGTGGGTGGTGAGGAAGAGGAGAGCTGAATGCTCCAGCTTTGGCGATCTACCTCATATTTTGTTTTCCAAAAGGTGTTTTTTCTGGGATCTCTGTCGGTCACCTCGGAGGGAGACAGAGCTGCATTATCTCTTGTGTTCTGAGGATTTAACAACTAGTCTCAGAAAGTCCCCATGGAGGCCTTTACTGGAACAGGGAACAGGGAAGGAAAAGATGTTGAACATTCAAACATGGAGTTTGGCTTCAAACGTCTGGAGATCGAGGAATCTGTGGTATATGAAATGAGGCGAATGTGCAACCTTGAGCCGGGCTTCCGGGTGATGAACTGGGTTGGAACAAGAGCTAATGTCCTAGTTCTTATGAATTATCTGCACATTTCTCCACTCCTCCAGCTGTCGCACTCATTTCTGTCTTCTTTGTCCCAGATGCCCTGGGTTGGTTTCCTTCAGCTCCTAGACCCCACTGGCTTAATCGAAAACAGGTTCAAGGATCCCACAAGCTGACTGGGAGCTGCTTCCAAGAGAGAGGGTTCTGACTGTGGCCCATGAGGCCCTGTAAAGAGGGTGTCAGGGTAGTGGTGGAGCTGTGCATCTCCAGCCTCACACCCTTCACAGAAGCAGAGTCTTTTCTACCACAGACCATGCATCCAACAGGCTTCCACTTCCATGAGCCATGAGGCCTGGCGTGATGTAACCACTAGTTAGCTGTGAAGCAAGCGAATTGCAAGTATGGGACCAATCCCCAGCTTCTGCCCTTTCCTGTAGCCCCCAAGCTGTCCCCACCCTGCAGACTCCAGCTGACACTGCAACAGCAAGGCACTGTGCTCCCCTGTGCCGCATCCTTTGTCCTTCGGGAGGCCAGCAGAAGGGGGGTTCCCTGGGCCAGCACCCACACAAGCTCTGTGAGCAGCTGTAACTCCAACCTTCTTGTCTTCTGCCTCCAGCGAAACCTGAGAAAGACGGAAAGGGGGAAGTGGCCTACTTCCCAACACAAATAACCCCACGGAGCCTCCTCAGCAGTGACCCTTAGCCTGTTGTGTCAGCCTCGGGCTCAGGAGGAAGGAAATAGGCCTTCTATTGGGTATTTTTCTTCCCCTGTCAGAAAGATCAGAGGAGCTGAGACAGGAGAAAATGAGTCAAAAGCACCTTGTTGCTCCTTTTGCAGGATTTGTGTTGCTTCACTCCCCTCCTGGGTTCTGAGTAAACACCTCCCCAGCTGACCATCGAGGCCCGGGGCCCACTCCAGCCCAGCCATAAATAAGCCCTAAGCCTTTCACTCTCACAAGTGGAGGGCACTTCTCAGAGGAACATTTGATAGCGGGCGTGGGCAGCAGGGGAGAGAGCTGTGTTAATTGAATCCCAATTTCCTTCTCTCAGGCCTGCTCTTATCTTTTTAATTACACAGGCCTTTAATCTTCTTGAGGACTAGTCTCTGTCATTAACGTGTGATCCCTATTACAGATAGGGGTCTACTCAGGGCAGTTGGGCTGCAAGCTAGGCTGTTGGAAACTTTTTTGCTTTTTAAACACTCAGACTTACCCAGGGCACATCCTGGCTGAGCAGGAACACACTGGATCCTCTCAGCCCAGATGTTGTTCCCTGGGCTGTTTGTGTGACAGTAGGGACAAGAACCTCTATGGCCAATCTCTGCTGTGGCCCTCGAAGCTAAGGGGAAATGAAGGGCATGCAAGGCCCTTTCAGGTGACCACTTCTAGGGAGAATGAGGCCATTGTCCCCACAGGAGGCCAACACCAAGGTCAGAGCCTGGAATAAGGGGATGTTCCGTGTTTCCTGAACACCGGCTGTACCTTAGTTGCTGTGAATGGAGACATGTTCCCATGAGCTTCCCTTAACATCAGATACATTGCCTCCAGGTTGCCCCAGGGTTCCCGTTCCCTTTGCCCCACTCCTCCCAGCTGGCCTGTCAAGTGGCTAATGAGTTGTAACTGATACTCAGGGTGCAAAAGACAGGGCTTATTTGAAGGAGGTTGGCTAATTTTTGGTGCTCAATACATGTTTGCTAAGTAAGTATTGAAACAAGGATTCCGAGAGCCATTCAACCTAAAGCATGAACTCACAAGTATTTATTAAGCCATTGCAGTTCCTCATGTACAACTCTAAATTCAACTGGAAGTACTTTTTTCCAGCTGCATTGTGGCCTTCTGGGTCCATCACCCAACAGTCTGCTATGTCACTCTGAGTGTGCGGACAGTGGGTGAGGTTGAGCCTACAGGTGCCCAGTGCCCAGCTGGGAAACAAGATTAATTTTGTCAGTTTTCTATATATTATAAATACAGGGTGGGGCAAAAGGAGGTTTACAGTTATCCATTTAGAAAGTAATATAATAATTAAGAAATAATAAAACAAGAATAAATTCTGTGTTTTGTGTATTCACAACCATAAGCCTACTTTTTCCCCACCTTGTTAAATGTAAATAAAAGCATGTATGAGGCAATATGTATACACAATGCAACTGTGTGCATGCACATAACACAAATATATAGAAATACATATGTGTGTGTGTGTGTGTGTGTGTGTATAGAGAGAGAGACTTACCTTCAGAGAAGTCAGTTGTGATTTCAAATGTATAACCATCATCTATCTATCTATCTATCTATCTATCTATCTATCTATCATCTATCTATCATCTATGTCTACCCATCTATCTACACAAATATGCAGCTGTGTTCACAGCAGACTTCTCTGAAAACAGGAGCCCATGCATAGAGCATCATCAGCCAACTATATCTCTTGGTTGTTCCTTTGTGCAGGTTTTAAGCTGAGCTTCATTCCTCACCTGCTCCCTACTATACATGGCCACCTTAGAGCTTATGGTGGTGGCCTGGCTGTCACTGACAAAGGCTACAACATGAGATGGTTCAAGAGTCAGGATTCCAACTCAGGGCGCCCAGAAGCCTGGCCCTCAACCCCGAGCTTCATTGACAAAGCTTCCCTTCTTACTTGAAACCAGTTTGCTCCTGAAAGTGGGTAGTTCTGGCCACCGTTTCCTAGGAAACATAAATAACCTGGACATGGTCCAGAGAAAAGCCATTAAAACACTCAAGGGGAAGGAGAGGCTTCTGTTTGAGGACAGACTTTTAAAAAAACACACAGCAAAGATTGGAAGAGGAAGGGTGAGCAGGGATGTGGTGAAGTCCATGGGGTAGTGTGTGTGCGGGGGGTGGGGATGGAGAGGGAGGAGACAGATGTGCCTGCAAGGGGGCACTCATTGAAGCTTAGAAGTAGCAATTTTAGGACAGTGACAAGAAAGTTCTATTTAACACGTCCCATAAGTTTGCTACCTGCTGTGTGATCCCAAGAGGTGGCCCAGGTTGAAAATATAAATAGATTCCTGGCCTGTGAATATATTGCTATGAGTTCCCTGCAGAATACTTGGTATCTCAATTTCTAATGGACTAGACCAGGGATTGGGAAACTTTTTCTGTGAAAAGGCAGACAATAAACATATTTGGTTTTGTGGAGAGTTCTAATACAATTGCCAACGACTCTTGGTATCCCCAGGGGACTGATTCCAGCATCCCCTCGGATACTAAAATCTAAAGATGCTCAAGTCCCTTCCTATTAGGAAACCCTGTAGTATTTGCATATAACCTATGCACAGCCTTCTGTATACTTTAAATAACCTCTACATTGCTTATAATATCCATTACAATTTAAATGTTGTATAAATAGTATACTTTATTGTTTAGGGAATAATGACAAGAAAAAAAATCGGTTTGTATCCAGTACAGACTCAGCCATCCACCATGGTGGGCCTGATTACATAGGACATATCAGCAGCAGTGTAACTTATTTTCTGAATGTTTTTGGTCTGCAGTTCATTGAATCCATGAATGCAGAACCGGTGGATCTGGAGAACCAACCATACTCAAGTTTGCCATTGTAGTCCAAAAGCAGCCATGGATAATACATACAAATGGGCATGGCTGTGTCCTAATAAAATTATCTACAGAAACAGACAGGGAGCAGAATTTGACCAGCACCTTGGAGCTTTCCATCCCTTATCTAGTCAGGTGGAATCATACACTCTAAAATGGGGGGGGGGGGAGGAGGGGGGTTATCTGGGTGATGACACCCTCTTTAAAAAAAAAAAAAACAGGAGAGTGACACCTGGAAATGTCAAATGAGCCCCCAAGGTTGTACAAATGGAGACCCATAGCAGGGGACCATTGCTCAGATCCTCTGGATATGATGCTCCAGAGGTCGGCAAGGAAGGCTCTTCTGCTATTGAAGTGGTCCGACATGGCATTTCTGCCTCTTGTAAATAAGTATTGAGGCTGAAGCCTGCCTTTCCTTAGTGTTTTGGGTGTAAGAATTTGGAAATATGGCTTACTTTAAGAAAACTAAAGGCTCCTTTTAAATTCCTGGATATCAAAAAAGGAAGTGTACTATTTCCTGTCGCTCTACCCCGGCAAACCCTCTCCACCCTTAGTTCTGAGATAGGGGATGTACAAGTGACACTGACTGTCAGAGATGAATCTCTTGAAGGACTGGTGTCTGCAAATGGAGATGGTATATACTGGTATGCCCATCTACCCCAGGTTCACAGGGGTTTCCTGCTGGGCCTGTTCCTTGAGAACATTCTTCACTTATATTTAGAGAAGACTTTCTTAGAAAAAATCCTTGCTTTTCATGCTCGGTTGGCTAAAGCCAGGAACTGCTCAAATTAGTTGACACTCAGAGCCTTATGGGAAAGACATGTGTGCGTGTGTGTGCATGTGTGCACGTGTAGTGTGGAGGGAGGGAGGGAATGGCGCAGCAGCTGAGGACTCAGGAATGCATCAGTGCTCAGAAAGTTCTAAGAACTCTTACATTTGGTCTTGTTTTATTTTTTTCAGGGATCCACTGAAGGTCCCTCTGGGAAAAAACTCACTCACTCAAGTAACTCCACAAGTCCCAAGTGTTAGTGGGAGAAGGACACATCACCGTTCCAGGTTTGGTGTTTGGACCTCTTGATAGACCCCAGATTACCTGGAACCTGGGTCTCCTTGACAGATGCAGTATTGACCTTCCCTCCCCATTACCCACCACGGGCTCCCCTGAAAGGGACCTGGGCGATATGCTCTTTGACAATTTAGCAAAATGGCTGCAGATGAGTGACACAGCAAAGAGGAAGGTCATTGATTCGCCCTCGGGGACAGCTTCCTCGCAGGAAGGAAAGGGCCTCTGTGTACAGACTTAGAAAGGGGTCCCTCCGATGGAGGTTTGATGCACGTAATAAGTGGCCTTCTAGATGCTTGGGGACAGGGACACTAGAATCCGAGAATCCAAGTGTATTTTAGCAACTCCTATTCCAGACTTGGTGGGAGAAAAGTCTCTGTAACAAATCACACAATTTCCACCCGTTTCTTGATCCAAGAGGGGATACAGGTAGAGGTGCAAACAGGGACCCAGAGCAGGCCTGGCTCCTGCCAAGAAGCTTCCTTCTGGCAGTGTCAGGGGCAGAGGGTCTTAGGTTCAGATCCCAGCTCCCTTTCTTCCAGCGCCAGGTCCAGACAGCAGTTATTTTGACTCTAAATCTCCAACCTGAGCACTGAGACTGACCTGCAGCAGGTCCTCAGTAAGTGTCACTTTCTCTGTCACCTGCTGCTCCTGCTGTCCTGCCCTGGGCTGTACTGGAAGTCGGGCCTGCATCTTTCGGAAGCTGCTGATCACACACCTGTTTTTCAAATGTTTCCAATACTTTGTATATGATTGTAATGATTTTTCTGATTACTTAATGCTTTCTTTTCAAATTTCAGAAACTCCAGAAGACCTAGAGAAGTGGATATAAGAGAATCCGCGATAGCATGTGGGGACCAGCTGTCCACATGCGAGTGCATTTCTCCTGCACGTGGGGAGTGGGCCTGTATGTGCTTTACAAACCAGAGTCATGTTAACTAGGTCTGTACCAGGACCTCTTCCCATGGACTCTGTGAGCATTTCTCCGTGCACTGAGTAGTCCCTAAGAACGTGCTTCCAATGGCTGCCAGATTTTCTGGGCAGATGTATCACAATGCGTGTAACCGTTTCCTTACCATTGGCCACTTAAGTTGTTTTTAACTCTTGAATATTATAAACAAAACAGCAGTAAAAGCCATCACAGGAAAATCTATGCCATGTTCTGGTGACTTATTTGAGGTAAATTTCTAGCAATAGAAGCCAAGGACCAAGGAGTGTGAGGACTTTTAAGGGGATCAATATTGAGGACGCTGTGCATGCTGACAGGCGGGGGTCTCAGCAGTCAGGTTCATTGGGGCCTCTTCCATCGGATACTTGTTCAGCTGACTTTCTGGGCCCAAACACACCACTTCCATCTGATTGGTAATAAGCCATTGCTCCAGCTGCTTCCCTTCCAGTGATGCCTGCAGAAAGCAAGCCTCAGGGCCTCGAGGTGTTTCTATGCCACATTGCCCAGTGGCTCTCCTGGGGTTCCTGCCACCCTGTTCCCTGTGGAGGTCAGAAGAAGGTCATGGGTCATTGAGACCCGGCTGCCTGGCGCCTCCCTGGCAGGCAGCACACTTACCAGTGTCCTCAGAAGTACCTGGAGTCTTGACTTGAAACAACTCTAATGAAAAGTGGGGCTGACCCCTCAGAGAAGGGCTCTCAGTGACGCTGGGCGATTCCACCAGGGGGCCCTGGGGCTCTTGGGGCCATGGCCCCTGGCTGGGATCATCCAGTCAGATCCAGAGGCAGGCCCTGAGACCTTGCCAGGATTCTGGCTGGCTCTGTCTCTCTTTGTCCTCCTTCCTAATCAGATAGGAGATAACTTCTTGCCCTGATAGGCTTGGCTCAGTGGATAGAGTGTCAGTCCTCAGACTGAGGGGTCCAGGGTTTGATTCTGGTCAAGAGCATGTACCTTGGTTGAGGGCTAGATTCCCAATAGGGAGTGTGCAGGAGGCAGCTGATTGATGTTTCTCTCTCAATGATGTTTTAACTCTCTATCCCCTCCCTTCCTCTCTGTAAAATCATATATATTAAAAGAAGATAACTCTTCTGCTACACTGGCACTAACTCAGTTTTACAGGCAAGTCTGAGGCCCACCGGCCTCCCATCCCCAGCTCTGACCTCAACCCTGAGAGGCCTTGTGCACAGGTGTAGAGCCCAACTGGTCCCATTACACCAATCCCAACAACCGCCCTCAGCTCCTTAGGGTCAGGCATGTGTACTAGAGCACGGTTGTGGGCCAGGTGGGGAGGGCACTCCTACTGAGCTTGTTCCTCCATCCCTTCAGACTCCTCCCCTTCCAGGGTGAGTCATGTCCTCCAAGTCATAGGGCCTGGGGCAGGCACCTTGGCTGTTCTAGGGTCCAGGATGATCACACTCTTGGACATTCAGCCAGCCTTCCAGTCTGTAGGTCTCTGCGCTTATGTGTGTGAACGAAAGCTGAACAAAGGGGTTTGGTCCATGTCTAAGGCGTTCAACTACACTTACAGAGCAGAAACTCCAATGGGAAAAGGTTGAGAATGTGGAGAAAACGTTGGCCAGAGATCAGGAAGCCAGCAATCCCATCTAGACCCAGCCATCAAATGCTCTGACCACGGACCCTAGGCATTTGGGGGCAGAGGTCAGGGTTCTAAGCATGAAGGCCACATCTCATGTGGCCCCAGGTCCTTGGGAATGAATGTTCTGTAAGCATGGCCCTCGCTTACCCACTCCACTCTGCTGTTGCTCTTCCACTTCCTGGGCTGTGGGCATCCTGGCTTCCCCTCTGCATTCATTCAGCCTTTGGTGACTAGGAGTGGGATAATGCAACTGTTATTTAATTCAGATCAGTTCAATTCCATCCCATTCAACTCTCCCCTATCAACTATATCTCTGTCTTTTTCACAATCATAATTTGCTGCTTTGAAAGAGATAAAGCAGAAAATGTAAATATGTATTAAAACACCCCTCTGGAAAAAAAATATATCCTCTGCCTTGTACTTCATATTTGCAAAAGGCTTTCACATAAAGTATTTCATGACAGACTCAAGCAGCTGGCTTCATGAAATATGGTCTCAGATGTAGAATCCCATGAAAGCAAATGAGAAGAAACCCTGAGAACAGAATGGAGGAGCAAGCAGCTCCCTCAGGCCCACTGCCCCATCCTGTGAGGCCTGGGCCATCAGGAGGCACTGTCTGTGGCCACATCTCAGTTGTGTGTTTGAAAATGTATTCTCTTACTTTTTCTGAAATTCTCCTTTATTTTGTAATTTATTCCCCTAGTTCCTGGAATCCTAAAATGTGAGAGCTGGAAGAAGCTATAGTAGTTATCACTGAGGCCAGTGGTACCTGAAGTGGGGTCCCTGGGCTGGGCTGGCAGCCATCTGGGAACTTGTTAGAGATGCAGCCTTAGTCCTAACCCTGACCTGGGTTGGGAGTGGGGTGTGGGGCTGGTCCAAGACGGTGTGTGTGTGTGTGTGTGTGTGTGTGTGTGTGTGTGTGTGTTGGGCAGCCATCTGTATTTTCATAAGCCCTTTTGCTCATCATTCTGAAACCTCCTTAAGTTTGAGACCATTGATCTGGGCCAACTGCCACATTTCAAACTGAGGCCTTCATTCCTTGTCTCATGCAGTCAGCTGTGGGGCCTCAATGAGAAGCCGGTTTCCAGACTCTTTTCTACACACCTTCTCCTGCCCCACACTCCCTCTGTTGACCTCTGGCCATTTCCTCCACACAGCAATTCCACCAGCCTGTGTCCCACTTCACATCTGAGAAGGTGAGCAGGGTCAGGGAACAGCGGTCCCCAGAACAGCCGACACCACTGCTTCCAGCAATGCTCGTAGGCTGCAAACCAGTTGTTCCGAAGGCACAGGACTTTGGAAGTTGCCACCCCTGAGGACACCTGATTCTGACAATCAGAATATATCTCCCACCTGCGCCCTTGATCCTTTTCTTCAAGACAAATCTGTGTGATTGATCAGGTACCCAGTCCCCCCTCACTCCTCCCGGGATCTAGGTTATGGCTGGCATGCTATCTTGCCATATAGGAGTTGGGTAGGTCTCCCCCTTTTAAATTCCTGCCCAAACATGGAATCCAAAAGATGACAGAGATGGGGGTACTTTGATCCTGGACAGCAGGGTTCTTGGAGTGGTTTGAAAACAATAAAATATATTTATTCCAGGTTGACACAGGGCAGAGTCAAGTGGCTCTCTACTTGGTAGCTACCATGTGCAGGCTGGACATCAGGCCTCGCTGCCACCTGAAGTCTCCTGGTCAGTGAGTCACAGGCCACCTCCGCTTGCATGAGGCCCAGCATTTCTCCTCTTTTTTCTTCATTGCCCACAGCTGTACCACGGGTTTACCTAATGGGTATGGAGAAGAGCCGCCTGGCTTGTCTGAACCAGGGAAGCAAGTCATTGCTGAGAGGAAGGCAGGTTGACTCCACGCTCCAGAAGACTACAGGAAAGTCTGAGCTGCTAAGGTGGGAAATCTGCCCCAAATAGACATGAGATGATTGAGGCTCTGCTGAAGAGGGGTCGTAGCAGGCATGTGGGGCCCTTCAGCAGGGCCTGAGGTTTTGTCAGACAAATTGAGAGGCAGTGGCTCCAACAGGTGGGAGAGGATGGTAGCAGGGCCTGGCCTGGAGAGCCAGGGTGGAAGAGACTGGAGCCTGAGGACTGGGAAGCAAGAGCCTGGTGAGGCAGAGGGGATGGCTGTCACAGGGCAGGTGAGGAGGAAGGCATGGTGGCCAGAGAGGGAAGCTCTGGAGTGAGAATGCTGGCACATGCTACCCTCGGGAGTAGAGCTGGTCAGAAACAATGGCTGGAATAGCAATGGTCATTGAACCTGGCCCTAGGATAAGCACCTCACATGCATTTTCTCATTTCTCCATCAACAGTTTTTCTGGCACCTGTAATACTTCAGGTAGCCCTGTAGTCCTTTTGCATTCCCATTCCACTTCACCACATCTCCAGGAGCAGATCTGGGAACTAAGGAACAGAAATGCTTCGTGATGCTCCAGGGACCCAGGGTAATCAGGGAGCTAAGCGGGCCCCAGTCTCCAGATTGCTCACTGGAAAGTTCCCCCTCTTCTGACCATCTCCTCTGGTCCTTCTGCTCAGAAAGACTAGTGAGAGTGGCAGCCAGGACCTAAAGCAAGTGCCTGTTAGACCCAAATTTCTGTTCCCTCTGAAGCCCATGCTGGAGAATGAGCTCGGTGTGTCCAGGAATGCACCCCTCCCTGTTCCCCGGCACCATCTCCATCCCAGGTGTGGTATGGCAGGGAGCTCCCAGAATTAGTGTCATGATTCATCCTATTGGCTGGATGCCCCCATGAACCTTGTGTGTGTCTGTGGGTAAGAGCATGTGCCAAGAGGAACCCTCAGGCTGCTGTGAGGCCCACAGGAGAGAGAACTGCCTGAGAGTTATTAAGCTCAGCTTCAATGATGATGACTTCTATTCACGCATAGTCCTGGGCCAAAGCAATGACAAGTCAAAGAGGAGCTTCCCATAACATTATAACATAGCTCATGACTCCCACAGGTAATTTTTATTCCTGGGGTCACCCCCTACTCATAGTCCTAGCACACACCAGCCATAGCTCCTGACTTTAGCCCTTGAGTGAGTTGGCCAATAAGCACTTCCTTGATGCTTCTATTGGGTAGATTTCTCCTGGGGGACAATGGCCCACAGAGGGGTCTTAGAGAGTGGGCTTTCCTGCAACTCAGCCCTCCTGAAATGATCCCAGGGGCAAGATGGCAACCTGCCTGACTTGCTGCTGAAACCCATAGACTTTGGGCTCCTTTGTGAAGAAATCATACATCTGTCCCTTGTGATATGTCTTCATATGACTTAAGTGACCTCAGGTGCACAGATTCGGTGGGAGGGGCGGTGAGGTAGGGGGGGGCAGTGTTAATTCTTGCACAAATTGTCAATCTCAGGCAAGTGGAGGAGAGACTTTCCTGGCAGACATGATCTTACCCAGTCTTACATAATAGTTTGGAGTATTTCAATGTTTGCCCACGTTAGGCTAAGCTCCTCCTTGGTTGGGATCCTCCTTGTCCTCTGGTTTTCCAAGAAGAATGCCCATTCTTGTCCCTGCTCTCGGTCTTAGGATGTCTGGATTACTTGCTGGGGTCCTGGGCAGAAACAGAGTGGAACTGAGTTAGAAGATAGACTATGTGCTAATCATGTGGCCTTCAGCAAGATACTTAACTTCTTAAGCCTGAGTTTATTTGATGTAAAATAGTAATAAAAATAGCCACCCATTCTGTGTTAGGCTCAAATTATCATCACCACCAACCCTCTTAACCAAGTGAGCACTTACTGGTGGCAATGTGTTGTGTAAGCACTTTATCATATTACTTCATTTAACCCTCACAACACTATCAGTACATTTACTGCTGAGGAAAAGAATTGCAAAACGGTTAGATGGCTTGCCTACAACCCTGCCTTTGAAAGTGACGGGGTAGAAATTTGAACCTGGGACACTGACTTTAGGGTCTGAACTCCATGTCTGCAGCTGTTCACTGGGAAGCAGTTTCTCCAATTCCCAGCCACCTGCAGACTCTCTCTTTGTGTCTCACCATCTTCTGCTCCTCTTTTGATGACTGGACTCACCTTTAGTTAATACTTGCCTGATTTCGGGGTATCAAGGAGGCATCTCCTCCCTGTACAGACTCTAACTCTCCTGAGAAAACTACTTTCCTCTCCTGTGTGCTTAAAGCTATCCCTGAGCCCACATCAATGTGGCTGATGCCTGACTGTGTGGGGATCCAATAGCTAGTGAGGGTCATGAGTGGGCCTGTGCCTGGGAGAGAGTGGCTCCGGGCACTTTCCCAGGGCCTAGGGGGAGTGACAGTGACTTACTCTGGAGATGCTGGTGGGTGGCCTGGCATCTTGGGAATGTGCGCCAAGGACTAGGGGATGTTTTTCCAACCTCTGCTTCTCCTCCCTATTTCTGGGATGGTGCTATTCCCAGGCACAAAATGAGAAATCTGAGTCCATTGTTTTCAATACTCTTAGTGCTAACTTGATAGCAAGAAAGCTCTATCTATGTGTCAATATGTGTCTGAATCGACATGAGCTATTTGATTACCTAATTTGCCCTCTGCAGTTCTGTGAGGGAAGAGGTCCGGAGAGGTTAGGAAGCTTCCCAAGAAGTATAGGTAGAGATGACAAAATCAGGGTTAGACGCAAGGGCTGGATTCTGATTCATCATGTTGCATAAATATGACCCACCGGAGCTGGCCAGGACACTGTCAACCATAGGGTGTGCCACCTGCCGCAGGCTTGTCCTTGCCTCTCGTGCAGAGGTAAGCTCTGTGCACAGTTCCATCTCTGGCATTTGGCCTCTGTTTGCCCATATGCAGCGCCCACGGTCATCACACCTATGTACATGTTTCACGGGGTCTTAGCGAGAATAAGTGAAGGGAACACGATGAAACACACTTTCAACTCATGGGCATTTATTGAGCTCCAATCATTTCCTGGTGCTAAACACAGCATGGGAGCACCTCAGGTACAGGTCTGATCTCTAGGGATTGCAGATTTGGGGGACTGACAGTATGAGGTTAGTAGCTCAAATCCAAGGCAGGACATTCTAGTGTTGTGAAAGAGAAAGTAATTCCAAGAGTGGAGATATTTTCAGGAGGTGGCCTGAGCTGGTGTTGGGGGCCTTTGGATGGTAGTTGGATAGGAGGGTGAGGTCTTTGCAGACAGCAGGAGATAGCAAGCAGAAGTTGAGTACAAGTCACAAATGAATGGTGTGCATGAGCTTGTCATTCTGTCTGGGGACTGCATATGATAAAGTAGTGGCCAGTCTATGAAAGTTTACAGGCCATGAGGAAGATGTCAACAGAAGCCATGAGAAATTCTTGCTGACTTTGAACAGGGAAGTGACATTTGGGTTACACTTCAGGGACTGGGAGAGCTAAGAGGCTGGGACATAGTCGTGGGGTGTTGCAATAGCCCAGATAGGATGTGATGGGGCACTGAGAGGGCAGTCTCAGGGGATGGAGAGGAGGGGGCAGTCTCAGGGGATGGAGAGGAGGGGGGCAGTCTCAGGGGATGGAGAGGAGGAGGGCAGTCTCAGGGGATGGAGAGGAGGGGGGCAGTCTCAGGAGAGGTAGAGGAGAGGGGCAGTCTCAGGGAATGGGGAGGAAGGGGGCAGTTTCAGGGCATGGAAAGGAGTAAGGCAGTCGCACGGGATGGGGAGAACATGATGGAAGTCTCACAGGATGGAGAGGAGGGGGCACCTTAGGGGTGGAGAAGACTTGAGGGCACTAGAGACATTACAAAAGGAGAATGGACAAAGCAGGGCCAGGGAGAACAAGGGGAGGGCCTTCTCTGACATCAGTGTAGCTCCCCTCAGCCCTGCAACTATCACCCAGCTCCCCCATGTGCAGAGAGCAGGGATCACAAGCCATAGTACTTCTATCTGCTGCCTTGTAACTTTACTCAGAGCCAGAGTCCTTCCTCCATCCGCTTTGCTGCACATGACTGATTTTCCTCCTAATGATGGTCATAGTAATAATGATAATAATTACAGAGGCAATAATAAAATCCAGATGGATTGGGAGCCTTTTTCTGAGGATTCTACTATGTGTAGGTGTGGGGGGAAGGGGTCGTAGCAGAAACATGCTTAGTTCTAGTTTGGTGGAAAACACTCTCAGTTGCTGGTATTGAACTGAATCTCACCTCCCCTCCTCATAGGCTCTGCATACACCCCAACATTACCCAATCAAACAGTCTCTGTGAGGTAAGTCTTGCTGGGCTTGCTCCCCACTGAGAACATCTCTCTCCCCTTGGTGCCCACCTGGAAGCAGGTTGCTGGGAGTCATGGAGAAGGATGGACAGCTCGGTCGGTTTCCCTCCCCATCTCTGAGAAGCATAGACATCCCCCCCGCCCCCGTCTCCAGTGCATAATGATCCCCATTCCTATTCAGTCTTTCCTATTGTTTGGCCCTACACTTAGCCTTTTACAATATATGATATGGTACAGCATTTTACGAACTACAAAGCCTGTTTAAATTCAGAACCTCATTCACTCCTCACACTCACAGAGACGAGTGGTATTATCCTTTCCACTTTACAAATGTATTCAAACATTTCTGAAACACCAGTCATGTGCTGAGACCAGAGACTGAGAAATTAAGGGATTGGCAGAGACCTTAGTAGAACTCAGGTCTTCTTTCTCCCAGCCATTTCCTCTTTTCACTTTCCCATGCCACTGTTTTAATTTTTAACTGTGTGAGCTACCAAATTTTGATGCTTAATTTTTGCATTTTGTGTGTGTTCATTTTGTCTTCGCAAGTGTATGGGGAAAATTCATTTAAAAACAAGGGATCTTAGGTTTCCAGTTTACTATTGTCATTGAAGCCTGACTGTGACAAGACGTGTGCTGTGTGTTTTGCACCCACATCATGAGTAGCAACATGGTTAGCATGTAGGAGCTGATCAGTCAATAAGGGTAAAGTAGGAGGTGCCAATGCTCCAGCCCTGGCTCACTTCCTCTCAAAACGCTGGTCTGTGCCCTCACTACCAGCCATCTTTTGAACACTTCATTTTTGGCATTTGGAATTTTTCTTTTTACATTATTTTGCAGCCAGTTTTTAAATGGTGCCAAGTATTTTGGAAGAGATCAATGTGCTCGTGATATAATAGGACAATGGAAGTTATACGGAGTGGCCAGATGATTATGATCTCTGAATGCATAATCATCTGGCCACTCAGTGTATATCTTATATAATAAAAGGCTAATATACAAATTGTCCCCTCAACCAGGAATTCGACCAGCAGGCAGCCCGGCCAACCACCCACATCCCCTACCCCTGGTCAGGCTGGACCCCATCCATGTATGAACTCATGCACCAGGCCTCTCTCTATATATATCTATAGAGAGAGAGAAGCCTGGTATGTATGTGTGTGTGTGTATG
>JAAGEH010000041.1:11738726-11842345 GCA_011751065.1 Lasiurus cinereus | reverse complement strand
CTTGAATACACACACACACACACACACACACACACACACACGCTAAGTGGCCAGATTATTATGGGTTCAGAGATCATAATAATCTGGCCACTCAGTGTATAGAGGCCTGGTGGAGTTTTAAATCCCTCTCCAGCTGGTCCCCACTGCATGGGGGGTGCCGACATAGTATGAAAGGATGGGATGCAAGGTGCCTTGGCTCACAGCTCTCCAGCTCTTTGCATTCTCTGAGAGTGAAGGAGACTTTTCATTGACCAGGTGCATGCTGCCACCACCTGGTGGGATTTGAAGTCTTCTGTTATATCTCCAAGCCACCCTCAGGGAAAATACATCCACTTAGTAAGTAGGTGGTGTTGAGCACAGTTGTATTCTTGGGAGCTAATTGCTGGGGATTTGGAAGTGAAAGAAAGGAAAGCATTGTCTTCTTCCTGGGCTTACACTCTGGGAGGTGTGTTGTGTCTGGGGAAAGAGATGGGCAATATGCACTGAGAGTGGGTGGGTTGGGGTGGGCATCACTCTCATGAGCTGTGGACATGGGGAGGAGCGTGTGGACCCTGGGTGCATGTGGACTAGATCTGGCAATTGACACATGTGATTGCATAGTTGTTACAGTGGAGTACACATCTCTCAACAAAGGCCCAGGTGGGAGGGAGTTTGAACAAAAGCCTGGGGGCCTGGTACCCTGGGCAGGCTTGGAGGCACACTGTGGTGGCCATTAGTGAACCGATCCTACCTTCACGAGCCCCACTCCCCCCAGCCTCCTAGATGCCTCTTCTCTTCCTAGAAGTCTTCAGTCAGAGCAGCTGTTCACAGACCTGAGGCAGGTACAGGCTCCTACACCTCTGGTCGCTGAGCCTGGTGGGCATCGTCAAGCTCCGATGGATGGATGGCCAGCATGCTTAAGACAGCACACCCAGCCCAGGCTGCTGAAGCCAAGGGAGGATATAGATGTTCCGGTGACAGACAATGTAGGAGTGTGACTTCCAATATGGCTTGCTCCCATGTCAATCACTGTGGCCAAGGGAACATCAAGCTCATGTAGCTCAGAGTGAGTCATGGTCCTATCCTAAAAGCAGGGAATGGAGTCACTGCCCTCAGAAGAAGAAAAGGGCTGGGAATTGGGAGGGAGCAATTCACTGAAGGAAAACCATCAGGTGCTGTTATTCCAAAATTAGGGGCAATGGATGTCTGCGTGACCAAGACCATCCACGTTCTTTGCTGTGGTTTGGCGAGATGTGCCCCCAGATAAGCGAGGGGTTCATAACTGCCTTGTCTTCATGATTGCTTTGGGTAAATGTGGCCTGGGTTTGGGGATTTTGAGGAGTGCTGAGGATGGAACCTCAAGTTAACTGAGGATGGTAAATGAGACTTGTCATTGAACCTAAAGATGGTTTGACTGTGCTTCAGAAACATACCAGATGTATACTGGAGAAGGACTAGTTGTGGCTTCCCCCCCACCATCTCTGAGTAATTCCTTGGGGAAAGATATTCCATCCACAGTGACAAGGCATTTGCTCTGTACATTGGACTAGTGCCTGAGTATAATTGACAATAGGAATACAATGCAGGCACAGGGATCAAGAGCCCAGGGACCGGGTGGGTGATGTTGGGGTTTATGCAGAACCTGTGAGGAGGGGAAGTGAGGTTCAGTTCAGCGCCAGCAACTAGAACTCTCCTATTGAAAGAGCATGAGCAAGGTACAGCTGATGGCGTTGGGGGTACTGGGCCCTGTTGAGCAGGCTGAGTTAAGGCCAGAAGAACCCTAACATCAGGGATATCAGGCAGCGAGTGCTCAAGCTGTCATTATTGACACATTTCTTATTATGGGAATCCCTCTGCAGTGCTCCTGGTCCTTGCCAAATGGGAACAAAGATACCTATATTTTTCATGCTGATGACTATGAATCCAGAACTGTGATCAGAGATCAGGAAAAAAATTCACCTCGAGAGATTTCCACTTGGACCTTGTAGTAGCCCACACGAGCAGCTGGATTCCTTAGCCCAGGTTTTCAAGCTAAATATAACAGGCAGAGAAAGGCAGGAAAGGAAGGGAGGAAGAAAGGGAAAAAGAAGGAGAGAGAATAAGATGAAGGAGAGAGGAAACGAAGCCAGCAAAAAAAAATGTCTGACAGGTTTTCCAGATGCAGAAATAGTGTGATTTAACAGTGAAGATGGTGGGAGAGCAAAGCAGGAGCACACAGACCCCCTCCCCACCTCCTCACTGCCCACCCTGCATAGGGGCAGCTTCCTCACCCACCCCGTGCTGGGGCAGGAAGGGAGGCCCTGGGAGAGGAAAGTCTGTTCAAGGCCACATGGCCAGCTCAAGGCAAGTGGTGCTCTTTCCTCTTCTGCTAAAAGACTCAGAAGCTATTAGTTTCAGGACCTGAAGGACATGGTACAATTAGAACCTCAGACTCAAACTGTCATTAATGGCTGAATGAAAGTAACAGGAAGCAGATTACAAAATTAGGGAAAGAGACCAAGCAGAAAGCAGATAACTTAATTTCCATAACTCAGCCACCAGTGCAATTTAACAACCACATTGACAGCCTTGCAAGTTTGTCAAGGGGA
Organism: Lasiurus cinereus; assembly: GCA_011751065.1. Taxonomy (NCBI): domain Eukaryota; kingdom Metazoa; phylum Chordata; class Mammalia; order Chiroptera; family Vespertilionidae; genus Lasiurus; species Lasiurus cinereus. The sequence goes on along the minus strand of JAAGEH010000041.1, from coordinate 11,839,778 downwards.
ACTAACCCCCAAGTTATAAGAATTCCTAAAGCAAAGAAAAATGGAAAGGACAACAACAAAATTTTGTTTTTGAAAAAAAACAAAAAAGAACAATATCCTTTTTGAACCAGTTGGGTTCGTAAGTGCATCATCTTTGCCAATGTGTCACGTGCAAGGAGAGGCCAATATAACTGAGCAACAGTGGTTAGGCCGCTAGACGGTAAGCGGCTTCAAGCCATGCTCACCCCACTCTTCCTGCTCATCCCGTGGGTCCTCCGTGATTGTCCTTTCTCACTGTCCACTCTGCCACTGGGGCCAGCTCCACCTGTCCCCAGCCCCCAGGTATCAGGGGGCTTTCCCACCAATTACAGCTCCTGAGGTGACTTTGAATGGCCTAGCTCCCCAGTCTTGTTGGTTGCAAGTGACAGCAAACCCTGGAAGCTGAGACCACGCCCAGAGATCTGATCCCCATGCCCATGGTCTCTGCTGCGATCTGGTGCTGACCTTTTCAAATATGCCTACAATGGGACTTTGAAATGGGGGTAGAGTACTTTTGAGGCCCACAGGGGAGATCTAGTCCTTTTCATTCATTGCTGCTGGAGTTCAGGGACTTTGGTGGAGTTTTGGGAGGGATTTTTCTGGAGATGGGTGAAGAGATCCTTCAAAGGGGAAGGGCATCTGTGCATTTGTGGGTATTTGTGAAAATTCTCAGGATTTGGAGGTGAGCATAGAGGATGAGCTGGACGCTGAATGAGGAGCTGAGCAGAGCTGTCCTATTCTGTTTTTCTCCAGAATCTTCCTTTTTTCCCCCTCCCCTGAGTCCCCAGCTACTTTATTGCATTAAGTTATGTGCCCTTCCTTGTTTGATTGCTGTTGGTTGTTCTGAGTGGCATTTGTAATTGCATTAGTTCTAGGGGAGGGCAGTCCTATGAGGCTGCTTCTTTCTAGTGCTGAGCATTCCTCATGTCACTCTCACTCACTCTCATGTCCTGAATTACAAAACAAAACGAAGTGCTCCTCAATGGGAAACACTTTCTCCATCACCTTTTCTGCAAACCTTGCAGGTTCTTTCAGCTTGTGCATTTGGAAACAAAAGCGAATTCTTCTGCCATTACACTCCCCTCCTTCAGGATAAATTATAAGAGAGCAACTGTCTCAGGACCTAATGATGTGGGTTTTTGGTTTATTCTGTGGTAGCAGGTGCCCATTCTTCACAGGTTGCTCTGCGTGAAGAGAGGTCACCTTCATGGGGGTCTCTCCTCAGTGACATCCCCTCCCCCCCCCTACCAATTAGTGGTGTGGTTCCATTTCTGAGGAGTTTTGTCCATGTGCTAAACGAAGACCAATTTCCCAGGAAATTTTGTCCTCTGAACTTATTCTGCTCTCTGGAATAATGTCAGATATGTTTGTCAACTTCCTCAGGTGATGTTTGAAACAGCCAAAGCCAAACACCATGGCCCCTCTAAGCCTGTGTTCTCTTGATTACACACCTACGGCTGCTAATAGCTACTTGTATGTGATACAGAAAATAAACCTTTTATTCTCCAATAGATGCTTTATTTTGATTTAAAATATGCCATTAAAATTACAGGAATTAGGTGATGTCTTTTTAAAAATTTAAATGTTTAAGAATTAGGTCTACAACCACACTGCACTGTTGGTTTTTGTCACATTTGTGGCTAATTAAAATATTCATCTAGCTCTGGCCAGGTGCATCAGTTGGTTGGAGCATCATCTTATATACCAAAAAGGTTGTGGGTTCAATTCCTGGGCAAGGTGAATACAGAAGGCAACTGATTCAGGTTTCTTTCTCACATCAGTGCCCCCCCTCTTTCTCTCTTTCTCAAATCATATAAATATATATATATTCATTTGTTTCCCCCTTATCGGTATTAGTAATTTACATTTTTTTTTATTTAACTGTAGCATATTTCCATTGATTTCTCTTCAGTTACCTAGTTTGTAAGCTCTCTGAGGGTCAATATCATCTATTCATCTTAGAACTAACACTTTGGTCATCTTACAAATGACTTGTAAAAGAAATGGCTGCACTGTTTACACCTCACTTTCTTGTTTGAAACACATCTGGGCAGCTAGGGTGAAATTTTATGTTACCCTGATCAGAACACAGAGCTAGGATACCTGTCCCCCTTCAGTTGAGCAATAGTAACATTGTTCCACATTACCCTTCCTTTTCTGTGCCGATTGCCATGCCCTCCCATACCCTCCCCCGCAACCTTTGCTGGACCACCCTTGTGTGGACTCCCTGTGCACTTGGAACTCATACCCCCTTGGTTTCCCCTGACCATTGTGAGTTCCTGCATGGCACACGGGTCTCCTGTGTGACTATGTGTGAGCAGACACTGCAGTGTATACATCTGCACAGGCACAGCCTCTCTGCAGAGGTGCCTCCTGGAGCTAAAGGCAGTGGCTGACTCCAGGGAGAGAAGCAGGGGTCTGAGAAATCTTGCTTGTGACTTTTACATCACATGTTCCTTTCCCTTGTACACATAAATGAATTAGTTGACATGGAAGATAAGAAAACAAGATGGAGAATTATATAATGGACCAATCAAAATCATTAATGACACACTGGAGCCCAGGCCAGTGTTTGGTGGTTGGAAGGTTGTCTTGTGCACCAAGGTTTTGGGTTTGATGCTGGGTCAGGGAGCAGATGGGAGGCAACCCATCTGTTTCTCTGCTATATCACTATTCCTCTTTCTCCTCTTCTTCCTCTCTATCTGAAATCAACAAAAACATATCCTCCTGTGAGGATTAAAAATAACAATAATAAGGCAACCAGCTGGGGATCTCTTACTGTTGCAGAGAGTCTGTTACTTTATTGTCCTTCATAAACTTTACTTTCACTAAAAAATAATCCTATCTAATAAAAGGGTAAATGCAAATTAACCATACCTCCATCACAAAGGTGGCAGTGCCCATAGCAACTGGGGCACTGGATGCTAGTGGTGTTGCCCCAGCCATAAGCCCCAGTGTCCCACCTGTCCCAGCCCTTGGAGGGAGGGAGTGGGGGCAGGTGGGCCTCTGCCAGAGGCTGGCTGGGTTGTACAGGATGACCTGGCTCACAGAGGAAGAGCAGCTGGGCCTCTGGCCAGAGGCCAACTGGGGCATGGGATGCTGGCATCATTGCAGGCTGGGCTGAGGGACTCCCTCCAGCCTCCTTGTGCATGAATTTTGTGCACTGGGACTCTAGTACCAACAATAATAATAGTGACACAGTAGATGAAAACAGTGTGCAAGTCAAGCATGAGGATGCTTGTACTTTTCATGGCATCTCAAAGGCCTACAAGGTCACTGACTTCTACCCTAAAAAAGAAGAGAAAATTGAAAATCTGTCTTTAAGCAGTGGCACTGCTCCTGGCTCATCAGGGTATGTACTCACTCATCCAACAGGAATACCTGGTTTATTGGGCTAAGTGTTTAGGGCAGACCAAGGGAGGAAGTAAAATTAAAAATTACATATTTTTATTGATTTCAGAGAAGAATGGAGAGGGAGAGAGAGAGATAGAAACATCAATGATGAGAGCAAACACATCGTAGGTTACATCAGGGAGGAAGAGGCTTTCATCACAGGTGTTTCTAAGGTAGAGCCAAGAAATGGCTGGTGTCAAGCGTGTGCTCCGTGTTGGCTCATGCCAGAAATACAGATAGGACTGATGTAGAACTCCCGGGAAAGTGCATGAAATAGTCTTTTCATTTTCCTTTTAAACTACAAAATGAATACCAGTCCACATGGAAGAATGTGAAAAACATATAACATTAAAAAAAGAAAAATAATTATAAATAATCCTATCAACAAGGTTAAAATCTCTAAAATTTTGAATTTTTCTGACTTTTCTTTATATTTGTAGAGTTAAGATTTAAATATAGCATAATAAAGTAACTTATTAAAATGTTAATATAGTTATAGAACAAAGATTTAGATACAATAATAATTTTAAAATTATCTTTATTTTTTTACTTAACAATATGTGTCTCTTATGTCATTACTTTTAGTTAGTGTTATCATTTTAGTAACCATTATTATTTAAAAGAATCGTATGTTTTCTCCCACCATTCTATTTTTTGGATTCTTGGCTAGTATCTAATGTTTCCCCAATGTAAATAATGCTGAGATGAACAGAATATGTAGATTGCTAATTACTTTTAAATTACTGTTAATTAACTAACACTTAATGCTACTATCACTACTAGCCGATACAGTGGTTAAAGAGATTATTTTTAATTGAACATTTCTTTTTACTTACTTATTTTTTGGTTAACATTATTGATTTCAGAGAGGAAGGGAAAGAGAGAGACAGATAGAAACATCAATGATGAGAGAGAATCATTGATCGGCTGCCTTCTGCTTGTCCTTACTGGAGATCGAGTTAGCAACTCAGGCATGTGCCCCTGACTGGATTTGAATCTGGGACCCTTCAATGTGTAGGCCAACATTTTATCCCCTTAGTCAAACTGGCTAGGACTGAACACTTCTTTTTAAATGTGCTCTGTAGGAGGTTTTGTTGATAAATTATTATTAAATTGGAAAAGGTGACTTCCCCTGACTTCTTCTGATGATCACAGATGATGAAGAGAATGGAGAAATCCAAGAATTCCTTTGCCCTAACTTAAGTGTCAGCATTAAGCACAGGGCAGAAATACCTTCTAGCTAGCAAATCTAAAATAAAAAAATAAAGCCCAGCCTTTATCAATTGTGCATCTCCCTCTCGTGGCTAAATGGGTAAGTGCAGCTTTTCCAATCACAAGAGCAAATGTTCCTTAATCTATATTTATATATGCCTGAAATGAAGAACTGGGAGGAATCTTAGGGAGCTCACAGTTCCATCTTTTCATTTACAAAGGAGTGAACCAATTGGTTCATAAGAGGAAAGTGACTTTACCAACACCGTATAGATGTGGTGACCTGAGCTTAGAACAGAACTCTGGTTTCCTAAGGCCCTGGTGGATGCTTCCTGCTGGTCCCATACTGCTCCAGAGGTGGCAGCTCCGTCCTGTTCCCTCTCACCACCCTCTTTGAACCTGGTGTGTGTATGTGTGGCGGGGGGGGAGGGGAGGGTATGTGAGCCTGTGTGTGTGTGTGTGCGTGCGCGCATGTGGGCCTGTGTGCCCGTGTGTGCGTGGGTGTGCCTATCTGTGCATGTGTGAGTAGAGCCAGGAGGGTGGGCACAGGAGTCTTCCTCACCAGCAATCTGAGTGCCATATATCTAAATTGCTATCCCACATGTGTGGTGCTCAATTTTCCTGACTCAAGTATTTCTCCTGGTATTTTACGTAGGACTGTCACACTCACGACCTGAAAACTAATGTGGCCACAGACCATGACAGTCCTTCCCACAGAGCATGACCCCCGCATCACCCCATAGAACCCCACTCAGGAAGAAACCCCAGCAGGGCTGTGGCGGCTTTGCTCAGCTAGGCTGCAGAGGGCTCTTCAGAGGCAGGGTCTCATAGCATGTGAAGTGCCTTCATCTCTCAGACCTTTAAACTCTGAACAATGTATTAACTTCTGACAAAATAGCATCATTTTGGTCCAGAGCCCTGTCTCAGTGATCTCATTCTTTTTCTGTTACTCCTCCATTGAGTTTTAGAGAGAGTGGAAGGTCGGGGGAGAGATAGAGAGAGAAACATCGGTATGAAGAGAGATACATTGGTTTGTTGCCTTCTGCATGTGCCCTGACCAGAGCCTGGGGTTGAGCCTGCCACTGAGTTGTGTGCCCTTGACTAGAATCAAACTCAGGACCTTTTGGTCCGCAGACCAATGTGCTACCCATGAGTCAAACCGACTAGGATATGGTCCCCCCCCCTTTTTAAATAAATTTTATTGATTTTTTAAGGAGAGGAAGAGAGAGAGATAGAAACATCGAGAGAGAAACATCAATCAGCCACCTCCTGCACACCCCCCTACTGAGCCAAACCAGTTTCGGCATGATCTCATTCTTAACAAAGATTATTTCTGTGGACACTAATAAATCATGAAAGATGTTCCCAGGCTACATTCCCTCTGGGCATAACCAGGCTGAGGTTATATTTGGAGGATCAGAGATTCGGGGTCCTAGACAGAGTCCTAGCACACTTTGTAGCCAGTGAGGATCTCAGGAGGGTGAGCTCTGATGGGACAAGGAATGAGAAGGGACTGAAGAGACATTTCAGGCATGCCAACACTTAAAGGGAGGGCAGAAACAACATATCCAGTCAAGTGCACAGAGAAAGAGCAATGGGAGAGGTTGGAGGACACTTAGGAAGGGACAGACTCACCAATGCAAAAAGGAGGGAGTTTTCAGAAGGGAGGGAACACAGTGCCTAACTCTGCAGGAGGTGATGAGAGAGGGGAGGACCCTCTGTGGATTTCTGCTCTAGATTCCAATTAGAGGTGGAGCAGGACGGAGGCTCTCCCCATCCCACCCCCATTCCCTGCAAGGTCTATTCCAGCTCCAGCTCCACTGCTTCCTGGCTGTGGGACTGTAAGCCAATCATGTCACTGCTGTTTCCTTCCTCATGTTACTAAGGGATCACAGTGGTCAGAGCTTCTTGATCATTTTGGGAGGCGAAGATGGAAAATCTATGAAAGCCTTTTTGGAAAAATACAATATTATACTTTGTACATAAATTTAGGGGTTTCCTAGACCCTCGGAGTCCCACAGATTCTTAGTTACAATCTGTTGGAATGAATGCTCTCAAGAGGAGTCCCTTTCAGCTCTGACATTAAAGGCAGATCTGGATTCTGGATGCTGTGTGTGGGCAGGCTGACTAGAGAGAGAGGGCAGGACTTGATATATATAGTGCTTCAGAACCCCAGTCCGTAGGTGCTCTTCCTAAATCCATCGAATGGGCACCTCATACTCATGTCTATGTACATGAGTAAATATTGTCAACACGTATATTTCAAATAGAAATATATCAAGAGTATTTAATTTAATGAATTATAGTCTACATAAACAGCTAAGTATTTTTTAAAATTTTTATTAATGTATTACATGTGTACATATCTTCCCATTGCCCCGCCCCTACTCTCATGCATACCCTAACTCCCCAGTGTCTGTGTCCATTGGTTACGCTTATATGCATGCATACAAGTCCTTCCGTTGATCTCTTATCTACTCCACCTCTCCCAAACCTTCCCGCTGAATATGACAGTCTGTTTGATGCTTTACTGCCTCTGTATCTATCTTTTTGTTCATCAGTTTGTAATGTTTTTTATTATCCATAAATGAGTGAGATCATGTGGTATTTGTCTTTCATTGACTAGCTTATTTCAATTAGCATAATGTTCTACAGTTCCATCCAGGTTGCCCCAAATGGTAAGAATTTCGTCTTTTTATGGCAGCATAGTATTCCTTTGTTTAGATGTACCATAGTTTTCTGATCCAGTCATCTACTGACGGGCACCTAGGCTGTTTTCCAAATCTGAGTTATTGTAAATTGTGCTTCTATGAACATAGGTGTGCAGAAATCATTTCTGATTGGTGTTTCTAGTTTCTTAAGATATATTCCTAAGAGTGGGATTGCTGGGTCAAATGGGAGTTCCATTTTTACTTTTTTTGAGGAAACCCCATACTGTTTTCCACAGTGGATGCACCAGTCTTCATTCCCACCATCAGTGCACGAGGGTTCCTTTTTCTCCACATCCTCGCCAACACTTGTTGTTTGTTGATTTGTTGATGATTGTCATTCTGACAGATGTGAGATGGTTTAGCATGATTGTTTTGATTTGCATCTCTCAGGTAATTAGTGACTTTGAGCATGTTTTTATGTGTCTCTTGGACCTCCTTCTGTCTTCTTTCAAAAAGACTCTATTTAGGTCCGTTGTCCATTTTTTATTGGATTATTTATCTCTCTTTTATTGAGTTGTATAAGTTCCCTGTAGATGTTGGAGATTAAACCCTTATTAGGGATAACATTTGCAAATATGTTCTTCCATACAGTGGGCTTCCTTGTTTTGTTGATGGTTTATTTTGCTGTGCAAAAGCTTTTTATTTTGATGTAGCCCCATTTGTTTATTTTCTCTTTAGTTTCCATTGCCCTTGGAGCAGTTTCAGTGAAGAAGTTCCTGCAGCATATGTCTGAGATTTTGCTGCCTATGGATTCCTCTAGTATTTTTATGGTTTCCCGTCTTATATTTAAATCCTGTATCCATTTGGAGTTTATTTTTGTGGATGTTATAAGTTGGTGGTCTAGTTTCATGTTTTTGCATGTATCTGTCCAATTTTCCCCACACCATTTATAAAAGAAACTGTCTTGACTCCATTGTATGTTCATGCCTGCCTTCTTTGTCAAATATTAATTGAGTGTAGTGGTTTGGGTCGATATCTGGATTCTCTGTTAGCAGCTCTGAAGAATCCTTTCCACATTCGCAGATCATGCCAGCCTCAACAGCCATGGATTTCTCTAGGTGTAGATTTCCCCCAGTCCTCCAGTTCCCAGTGTGGACCTTTCTGTTCTGCAGGACAGGAGACCTCACCTTATCCCAGGTGAAATCTGACCTTTACATGTGGCACGTGAAGCTCCTCTGAATCCAAGTGTTTGCACAAATTGGGGAGTGGTGTTCTGGAGCTTGTAGCTGTTTGGTGAGTTCCACAGCTCTAGCTTTTCAGGCTTCCATAAACATCCACTTTTCTCTTCAAGATGGAGTGGTCTTCATGTCAGAGCTGGTGGCTCTGGGAGAAAACAAAAACCCATGGCAGTGGGGCTGCCTGGTCAGTATTTTTGGAAATTATCATTATTATAAATATACTAGAGGCCTGGTGCATGAAATTCATGCATGGGGGAGGGGGATCCCTCAGCATAGCCTACACCCTCTCCATTCCAGGACCCCTCAAAGGATGTCCAACTGGCGCTTTTGGACATCCCTTTCACAATTTGGGACTACTGGCTCCTAACCACTCACCTGCCTGATCACCCCTAAACACCTCTGCATGCCAGCCTGATGCCCCTAACTGCCCTCTCCTGCTAGCCTGATCGTCCCTAAACACCTTTGCCTTGGCCACTGCCTCCGTGGCTTTGTCCACAAGGAGATCTGTAAGATGTCCATTCTAATTAGCATATTACCCCTTTATTAGTATAGATAGTTGGGGTGTATTCCTCTTGGTTATTTGAGGCAATTGCCTAGAACTCTTAGGACAGAGAGAGAAGGCTTCCAGTGCAGACAGCAGCTGGCTCCACAATGGCTTCAGGCCAGGCCAGGGTGGAGCCTCTCACTGGACCAGGCTCTGGCCCCTGTGAAGGCCATTCCTCTGACTCTGGAACTCTGGGAGAGGACCTGAAGTGGGAGAAAGAGATTTATGCACACACCTGGCTTTCCCCTGACTTTCCATAGACAGGAAAGATGCCACCATCTTTAAGGGAATGCCAGCCCATGCATCTGCCCTCTTCAGGTTATCTGTCCAGATTATCAATCTCCCTCGCCTTCCTGAGTGGCCTTGGTGGGCACAAGATGCTCCAGCTCAACCCATAGATTTTGGGTGTGGCCCAGCAGGTGTAAGGCAGGGGAGTTGATGAGTACCAAGGCCTGCTCTACCTGGAACTAGGCAAAAGGAAAGGGCTGACCAAAACCCTCAACCTGGCCCAGCCAGGTCCCCACCATTGAAGCAATGGCCCTGTGGAGAGGAAGGTGGGCAGCAGACTCAGAGTCCTGGCCTTAACTTCTACTATGCACCCTACCCTCCCCCTCTCCCCACAACCTGCCTTCCCTCCCTCTCCCATGGCACACTTGTTTAGGAGTGAGCCTCTGTGCAGGCTGTTGCCTATCTAGGTTACAACCCCTTGCCACTCCCAGTCCCTGTGTGGTTGTCCTGGTTGTAGTAGGCATGGGATCCAGCAGGTTTAACACTGAGTCTGCATGAATCTCTTCTTCACACTTACAGCTCTCCTCAAAAGTCTATTACACAAAAAAATGTCAATTATTTTACTTGTAAATACAAGTCTTTAAAAAAATATATATCTGGAGTCACCAGAGTCCAAAATGTGAGCTTATATGGGGATGTTTCTATTTTGCTGGTCATCTATGCATATTCCCAAAGTAGCCTTAACTATCACCTGGATCCCACAAACCTTTACATCATTCTACACACATTACCTCCTCACCATTTGTCTCTTTCTCTGCTTCACCTTTTTTCAGACATTCTGACTTCATGTTAAGCATGTGCAGTCTGGTTTGACACCTTCATGCAAACATGCCATCATGACAAGCTTTTTGAGCTGACCACTGCACTTCTAGTGCCTGGCCCATAGGAGATGCACAATACATAGCTGATAAAGGAGCATTGAATGAATTCCTCTTAACCCAATCTACTAATCTGATGAGATCCCAATGAAAATTCCAAAGGAATTTGATCAGATGATTCAAAATTCATACATTCTAAAATTTAAAATATGTGTATTTTTGAAACAAAATTTATTTGCAGGAATTGATTCAAAGTGAATTGAATAAATGATCAGAGGTACATATACAATAATGATCATCACCGAAATATTGAAAAAGTAGAAAACAAAATAAATTTCAGTCCATTAACTACAGCCAAATTATATAATTTATTACATAGCAGAATAAGTGATTCTAGAGAATATTAATTATCAGAAATAATTTTTTAATATATTTTATTGATTTTTTACAGAGAGGAAGGGAGAGAGATAGAAAGTCAGAAACATTGATGAGAGAGAGACATCGATCAGCTGCCTCCTGCATGCGCCTCAGTGGGGATGTGCCTGCAAGCAAGGTACATGCCCCTGACCAGAATCAAACCTGGGACCTTTCAGTCCTCAAGCTGATGCTCTATCCACTGAGCCAAACCGGTCTCGGCAGAAATAATTTTAATATTAATAAATACTTTATTAAACAAAAATATAACATAAAATGGCTTATAAATATTAATAAGTTATGATATATTATTAATATATTTGGAAAGATACACATAAAGATATATATAATTAATAGAGGCCCAGTGCACAAAATTCATGCATGGGGGGATGTCACTCAGCCCAGCCTGCACCCTCTCCAATCTGGGACCCCTTGAGGGATGTCTGACTGCCCATTTAGGCCCACTGGGACTGGGCCTAAATGGGCAATCAGACACCCCTCTCACAATCCAGGACTGTTGGCTCCTAACCACTCACTTGCCTGCCTGCCTAATTGCCCCTAACAGTTTCTGCCTGCCAGCATGATCACCCCCTAACCACTCTCCTACCAGCCTGATCAATACATAATTGCTCCCCTACTGGCCCAAATGACACTAACTGCCCTCCCCTGCCAGCCTGGTCACCCCCAACTGCTTTCCCCTGCTGGCCTGGTCATGCCTAACTGCCCTCTCCTGCCGGCCTGAGCAACTCTAACTGCCTTCTAGGCCTGGTCCCTCCCAACTGCCCTCCCCTGCCGGTCAACTTGTGGTGGTCATATTGTGTCAACATGAGGGCAGCCATCTTATGTGTGGGACTGATGGTCAATTTGCATATTACTCTTTTATTAGATAGAATTTCCTATTTAGTCTATAAAAAAGAGATCATGTTAATAATAATTTCTACTTCTGCTATCAATCATTCAATCACTTCCTTTTGCTCAGAACAGAGTGTTCTCCAGCTGGCAGGGCCAGATGTAACTGCAGGACAGAGTAGCACCTGTGAGTTCCCAGGAGTCACACCACAAGTGTTCCTCCCAGTGTCAGGAGACCCAGGAGTTGCTAAACAACAGGGTCTAAGGCAGTTCAGAGAGTGACCAACACAGGTTCTCTGGATTTACCAGCACAGAGAGTCCACCCCTGCCCTTGTCAAACTCCTGCCTGACCTCACCTGTCATTCTCACTGAGCCGCTCCAGGGCCCAGAACCAGACCTTGAATTTCTCCTTGGACTCTATTTTATATTTCTGTGCCACCACCTCCAGCAGCATTGTCTCCTTCTAGGGCTAGAGGGAAGGAGAGGATTCAGACACTGCCTGAGGTGGGCTGAGGGGTGAAGCAGGAGCCCTGTCCTGGGTTTTGCAAACATGAGCACCCTCCTTCCCTCTAATTCTATCCAAGCATTATCTCTGCTTAGAGTTGAGCATTAACAGCCCTTTTTCCAGGAAATTATCCTTGATGCCATTCCCTAACCGCAGACACCAATTGGAGGGTTTTCTCACTTTTGTACTCAAGCTCTCCCAGTAAATGTAAGATACAGGGAATGGAGCCCCTCCCCTGCACCACAAGCTGTGCCACAGCTGTTAACTTTTCTTTCTATGTTGATCTGATTCCCCTAAGAGGCAGACATCCGAAGTCCATCAGAAAGATCTACTAGCTAGGACTAGCCCCCTATACCCACCCTTCTCATGTTGCACTACCACCAGGTCCCAGGAGGGAATGGGAAACAGGAAAATACAGCACTTGGATAAGGGCCAGGCCCTGGGCTCCAAAGAAGGGGGTCACGGATGGCTATGATGAGCCAGTTGCGCAGATTCCAGTAAAGGTTGTGCTGAGAACTCAGGGCTCAGTATGGGGGCTCTCTGTCCCCAAAGGTCAATCCTGGTCATCCCACATCAGGCGCCAGCTCATGCACCTCCAGATAATCCTTTATTCTCATGGCTAGCTTCATCAGATCTTTCAGATATTTTTGGAGGAAGGGAATACACTAGGTGAACAGGATGAGGGTGGGATGAGCCCCTGCTCTCAGGTGCCCCAAAGACCTTTCCTGAAAGCCTCAGCCTCCTATCCTCAGCCTCCTGGCCACCTCAGGGTTTTCATGTGGAGCAGCTTAGGTCCCTAAGGCCTCCACTAAATGTCCCTTCCCTCACACTCCAGGAACTCCTCTTGATGATTTCCCAGGATCTACATTTGGTAAATCACAATGTCAGTGGTCTAAGCCAGCTACACCCCCATATCCATCCTCCATCCTGCTCACCCAGGCCCTCCTCTTGGTCATTTCTAAGGGAGAGTTTCAGGTTCTGTGGGCAAAGGAGGTAGGGCTGGAGGAGGCAGGCCTCCCACTCTGGACTTGAAGGCCTCCAGCTTGGATGACAGAGCCCCTTCTATTTTGACCCTGGAGCATCTCCCCCCTCCCCATCCCCCAGACAGGTTCACTCACCTTCTGCAGCCTCTTCTTGGATCCTTGGTGGTAGAGCATCAGAGTGGCAGACATGAAAGGCTGCTTCCATCTGGGTGGAGGGGAGGTCATTGAGATCATGCTTCTGCCAGGGTGGAGGATAGGATCATTGAGCTCATGCTCATCTCACCCCATTTCCTCCACCACTCTGACTTCACACCTTGCTCATCTGACCCAAGTCAGCTGGTACCAGTGCCACGCAGAGTCCAGTATGCTCTGATTGTGGATGCCTCCCAGCTACAACGTTCACTCAGTGTGTGTGACCTTGGGTCTGGGCCTGGCCTCCCTGTTCTGTTCCCTCCTCCAGAAAGTGGGAGACTTACCCCTGGCTCACAGGTTTTTGTGGACTCAGTGTCATTCCAGTCATCATTGTTCTCACCCTCAGCCCTCCAGGTGGAACAGGGCAGGGAGCTCTGCACTCTCCTTTTCTGACCGGAACTCATGACCACCCTGTGAGGCCTGCAACACAGGATGGTCATCCTTCCATGGCACTCATGAGGAGACTGATTGGCAATGAGTGCTATAGGGCACAGTGGGAAGTCTCAGAGAACACACCCCTCTGTCTCTGGACCTAAGGCCAAGCAGCCCTTTTGTTTTCCTGGCCCATGGGAAACCCCTGCAGGACCCATCCCTGGGGGAGGCAGGAGGCACTCCCTTTGCAGGTGTGGTGAAGACAGAAGGAGCAGCAGGGCCCTGGCATCATGAGAACAGTCTAGGATGGTTTGGGGAAGAAAGGTACCCCACCTACCCATTCACGCTGAAGCCTGGAAGAAGCTAAGTGCAATTGGGAGGGACCAGCAAGGAAGCCAGAGACCTGCTCAATGTGCCATCTCCGCACCCCATTCTGGAACAGCCTGGCAACCACCCTGTGTGCCATGACCAGGGCCTCTTGCCCTTGACACTGCCCCTACCCCCACCTGCCCATGACCAAACAGATCCCTCTTCCTAGGATTCTGGACGGAGAAGGTGAACATTTGCAGAGAATCTTTAAGTGACAAACTACCAAAGCCACATCCTATACAGTCCTCCCTTCTCTTATGCTCTCCTCTCTGCAGACCTCCAGGCTCAATCTACATTGATGAACTGTTCCCTGCTCAGTGAGTTGTCTTCCTTACAGGTGTTTTGTTTTGTTTTTTTCAGTGTAACTGCAAGCCTCCTGAGGTTAGGGAAAGAGGAAAGACATGTTTAGGAAAGATGGGGGAGACAAGTTAATGGCAAATTCCTTTTAACAATCTCATGTTTCAAACTGCCTTGGTGAGGGTATCACTGGGTTCCTCTGAGCAGGAAGGTATCTGTGGGACAGGGGCAGGGTTCTCATTTTGGTCACCTGGGCCCCCTTCTCATATCTATGGAGCATCTTTGTTTTGACCAGTTTGGGTTTCAACTCGGAGTAGGATTCTGGTCCTAGAAACACTTGACAATCTCCCCTTTGGCTCAATGCAGTCTCTGACATTAAAGGAAACTGACTCCAGAAGCAGAGCTAGTGGCCTGAGGGCTCAGGGAGCCTTAGAGACTCTGCCTACCAACCCAGTCTCTGACCCCAGGGAGAGGCCTATGACCTGGAAACTTTCCCCCACATCTTCTTCAGATGATGGATGGACACGCTCTGCAGAGTGGCCAGGATGGTGTTCAGGGAGGAAAGTACCTTAGGGTTATGCACACCTGGGGAAGGGGAGAAGTGGGCAGCGAGGTAGCAGCTGCAGCTATAGCTTCAGTTCCCCTCGAATTACATCCCTTTCTGGTGAGACACATGCTCAGGGTGGGCACGTTTAGCATCAGACCACCTCTCAGAGCAAGAAGGATCCCAGCTCAACTCAAGGAAGGGACCAGGTAGGAAGTGAGCTTCTCACTATGGGACATGGGTGTCAAGTCCTCATGCCTCTGGCAGAGAGGATATGGAGGTTGTGCTGGGGCTCTGACCTCAGGCCTCAATCCTGAGAGTTGACCAAGCAGCAGAGGCATTTTTATTTCTTTATTTTTTTTTAATATATTTTATTGAGTTTTTTAGAGATGAAGGGAGAGGGAGAGAGAGTTAGAAACATCGATGAGAAAGAAACATTGATTAGCGGCCTCCTGCACACCACCTACTGAGGATGTACCTGCAACCAAGGTACATACCCTTGATTGGAATAAAACCAGGGACTTTCAGTCAGCAGGACTATGCTCTATTCACTAAGCCAAACCAATTGGGGCAACAGTGGCATTTTTCAAGGCTCTGGAGAGGGATGCTGCTGGGCCACCTTAACCCAGTGCTCCACCACGTTAGCCCTGTCCCAGGCCATCATGTTTGGGTCCTCAATGCAGGTGATGACCACACAGGTGACCAAATGATTGAACTGTGTGATGGTGGAATAGACTGTAGATGCCAGTGTTCCTTACCCTGCCAAACCCCACCTCAGGGACCCTAGTCCCTGAAGCGGTCACTGGTTAACACTGAAGCTCAGGAAGCAGAGGATGTGCCTGAGTCTTGGAGTCCATGAGATTAATTCTTTGTCCACTGAGGGCACCCAGCATTGGATGACCCAGGGCTCAAGACTGGTGGGGAAGGATCAGGAGCATTTGCATCCAGCCCATCCTCAGTGACTCTAAGCTCCAAGAAGTGGCTCAAGTCTGCTCACCAAGGAGACATCATCTAGCATCTGAGACCCCTCTGGACCAAATCCTCATTCAGTGTACATTCCCCTGGGGCAGCTACAACCACAGTTGTTTGTCTTTCTTATAGTTAAATACATATCAAGGGTCTAATAAATGCTGAGGCCACTGAGCCTCTTGGGTACAAGGATGGGCGACCCAATGGATCTGGCTGCACACAATGAGCTCCTATCCCCACAAACATGCCAGGCCCCTCCAGGTTTTCTATCTCCTCTCCCTCATTTAATCTTTACAGCCACTTTGTGCAGCAGGGCCTGGGGTGTCTACCTCCACCGCCCACAGGTGGACAGCAAATCTTGAGGGCTGAGAAAGTTGCCCAGGACCCATGGGTGGTAAAGTGGTAGAGCTGTGATTTGCATTAAGATCATAGGAGTTGGGATCAGAGAAAGGCAGGTCTGGGTGGCTGGGGGCAGAGGGAAGGCCTGTCTCACCTACCTAGAGGGGCCCAGACTCACTGCATCCATTGCTGGCAGTTGCTCATCTGCCAGTCTTGGAGGGAAGGTTCACGTCCCTTATAAGGTGCTTAGGGGTCACAGCCCTGGGGTAGTCACTTTTTGGGAATGGAGCTGGCTCTGTTGTGATTGATGTCAGAGCTGGTGGTCCAGATGGCTCCAGTACTATCACACCCAGAACAAGCTCTAACCCAGGAGCAGGTCCTTCCTCTGGCTCTGGAGTGTGCTTGAGCTCTGAAGGTAGTTCTGGAGCAGGTTAAAGAGACAGAATCTCACACATGCCTCACTTTCCACTGCATTTCCACAGACAGGAAAGATGCAGCTGCTTTTTAGGGAAGTCTGGCCCATGAAGCACTCCTGCCCCTGGCCTCACTCACCCAATGACCTTTCCAACGTGCCTCAGTGGGCTCTAGATGCTCCAGCTCCACCCAAAGATTTCTGATGAGGCCACCAGGTGTGGGGCAGGGAGGCTGTGCAGCACCAAGGCCTGCTTCAGGATGAACCAGGGAGAAAGGAGGGGCTGGTCCAAATATTGTACCTGGTCCAGGCAGATTCCCATCACAGAAGCGGTGGCCCTGGGGAGAGGCAGGTAGGCATAAAGTCAGAGTCCTGAACTTTCCTTCCATTCTGCCCTCCCATGGCACCCTTGTTTGGAATTGAGCCTCTGCAGGCCCCCTTGCCTACCCAGGGGAAAGCCCCATGCTATCCCCGGCCCCTGAGTGGCTGTCCTGGTTGAAGCAGGTTTGGGATCCAGCAGGTTCTCTGTGTGAGACTCTTCTTCCAACTGGCAGCTCACTGAAGGTCCTGTATGCTGCCTACCCCAGACTCCCTGTCCCTGGGCATCTGAGCTGAGACTGATCACTGCCATCTTGTTCTGAGCTTGCCCCTGGGGATCAGAGAAGATGGATGTGGAGAGGGGCAGGCAGAGCAGGATGGGTCTGTGGGCCGGGAGGAAACTCTGAGGGACAAAGTCCAGCTTCCCCTCTGGACCTACAAGGCCAGGAACCCCATCCACTGTCTTCTCTGACTCATGTCTCCTTGTGGAGGAGCCACCAGAGCTCAGGCCTCCCTTGGGAATCAGAAAATGTGTAAGATCAGGGTTCTGCCTGGCCCTGCCCTACCTAAGCCCCTACTCTGCTAACACAGGGGACCCTTCTTCTGCATCCACAACCACTCACGTTGCTAATTGCTCTTGCGATGTGTCACCCTGAATATTATGCAGAGGTTTCCTTCTAGATGTAGGAAACACCTTGATGGCATCAGATTTGATGGATGGTGGACAGGACCTGCAAATGATGGACACTTTAGCTATCTGACTCAATGACTAGAACTGAAGCCAGATATTGTGCCTACTTCATTCCTTGAGTCAGGTTAAGTATCTCCAAAAGTGCCAGCCTGTAGTAGGAGCTTAGCGCACATTGTCAAGTAAGTGAGCTCCAACCAGAACCATCCCAGCCATCTGAATGGGCCTGGGGCCCTGGTATCCCTTTCGATCCCCCATGTGGCTTCTTTAAGGACCAGGACAAGGTCAGCCAGGTGAAATCTCAAAGTGCTTGACAGGTTGTTCCCCATGTGCTTTTCTAAACTCAGATGCCACAGGTCATTAATGGGGTAGGGGATGTGGGAGGGTCAGGAGACTTTCCATGGGACAGAGAGACATAATTGGCATGAACAACCACAGCTCGTCCAGCAGCCTTTCTTCAAAGCCAGGCAGCACATAAGCCCTGCCATGGCTTGTCCCCATAGCAGTGCCTACAAGAGCCTTATGAGGTTGATCTTGTACCATCCCACTTATCAGGGGAGCATTCTGAGGCTCAGACTGATATGATGCCATTGTCAAGACACACAGCTAGCAGTGGGCAGAGTCCCCACTGTGCTAAAGGGGGAACCTGAGCTCATCTAGTTAACAGCTTCTACAGGAACCATTGGGCTCCGGAGAAGGCTGGGTGGATGGGCATCAGGGTGCAGATGTGGGAGATGTTTCCATCTGGGAAAGCTGGGACCAGGGACACCGCCACTTTTTCCAATGTGCCATTCTAGAGGGCCCACATCCTGAAGGCCTCACATAGTTTCAGAGTTAACTCAGCAGCACACTCGGTGGGACAAGGAGGGACATCCAGTCAGTGGCATCACCAAGAATCCCAGGAGGATGGAGGTCTGTAGCTCACACAGGAGTCCCAGCCCTTCAGGGACTTGCACAAGAGGTGGAATGGAGTGGCCAGGCTGAATGAAATTCTAGGTTTTCAAAGTTCCACTTACGTTCAGCGGGTGGGGGATGTTGATACAATTGTGATCTTCTGGGTATTTTTTTGCTTGTTTTAGCTGAGGAACACAAACTTCCTTGTATTAATAGTTTGTATGAGGAGCATTGTCCCCATGAGGCCTCAAGAACCATCCCCATTATAGAGATGAGAACACAGAGGCTTAGAGATGTCACATGTCTCCTGAAGGTCATGAGGGCAGAACTGAAGTGTCTTGCATCCCATTCTCTTTCAGCTACCTGAGATGTATCTGCTCCCAACATGGATGCAAAGGGGTTGGGAAACTTGCTCATCCTGTGTGTGTGGGGACATGGCCTATGAAAACTACTGATTTCAAAAAAGACACTTTTTGTTTCACCCTTTTGTATTAAAGGACATTTTAAGACCCTTATTGTAGAGATCCCAGGTTCTTGAAGGGGAAAATGCCTGCAGACTCCAGACTGGAGGAGGATGATCCACAGGCATGTATCTTAGCAGAGAATTCAAGAAGGAGCAAATCCATGTGGTGGGTATAAAGTGACAGCTGACTCAGTGTCCCTATGAGGCAATTGCCAATGAAGAATCACTGTGATTGCCTTGAACAACATGACATTGGACAGGTGAAAATTTCAATGAGTGAGAAACCCCCTGGGCCAGGCTGTGAGCAAGGCAGCACCCATCCTCAGAAACTGCTGTTGGCAACATACCTGCTACAGGGTTTGGAATCTGCCTGCAGCCATTACATTTTATATGTGCATGTCCTTCCACCAGCAGTGGGTTTCCATCTCCAGAGGGGATGGTACATATTGTGATCTGAATGTGTTCCCCTAATACATTACTTTGGAACCCAGAACTTCAGAATGTGTCTACATTTGCATTTTAGTCTTTAAGCAAGTAATAAAGTGAAGTGAATTCAGTGGTGTGGGTCTTAATCTAATTTGACCAGTGACCTTAGAAGAAGAGGGGTGGACACCTGGCAATGCAGAGGGAAGTCCATGTGACACACAGAGAGAAGACAGCTATCTACAAGCTGAGGAGAGACCCCTCAGGAGAAACCTGATTGCCTCCTCTCTCACTCCTAGCCTCTGGAATTGTGAAAAAATAAATGCCTGCTGTTGACAATACCCAATGTGGTCCTATATTATGGCAGCTTGAGCAACCTAACACAGTCCATTCCCAAACACTTCAGTGTTCCGGGGAGCACTGCTGACATGGCAGCTGAAATGAATCAGGCCCATGTCCAACAGCACTGAAGGTCTGTATTGCTGGGCGAACGAACTCCGTTATTGGACCAGGTCTGCAAGGAAAGTGGAGCTGACTGCTCCACAGGATCCTGGCAAGGGTAGTTTAAACAACAAAAATAGATAGCCAAATGTGATCCTGTGAAGTCAAACAATATTATTTTACTGTAATATTTCCAAATATATGATGAGTGTCTTTCTACTCTCCCATGTAATTGGAGGGAGGAGTGGAGGTCTGGATTCCTCTGTCATGGGGACGAAGGATACTCTAAGAAAAACCGTGGGTCCCCAGATTTGTGTCTGGGTTCTGGGCACTCCCAGGTCATCTTGGGATTGTAAGTATAAAGATCCTCAAGGCCAGCCTGAGGCCAGACCTGAATGGTGTCTGTGGCCCGATGCACCTTCCCTGGGTTGAGGGAGGTAGAGTAGTTGAACACATTGACCAACTCTTCAATGATGTCCTCCTTGGAGTTCTACAAAGACAAGGCCAGGTTCCGGGTGAGTAAGCTTCAGAAACCTTCCATCCCAATCTGTAGCTCTATTCTATGGCACCCTGGCAAAATGAGACAGTCTATGAGAACAGAGTGAGGATGTTCTGGCAGCCCTGCTGAACTAGCAAGAAGTGATTCATGTCAAGGTCTAACAACAGTGAAAGCCTGAGTCACTAAGGAAAATGACATCCTTGATGGGATGATATGGAGATGGGTAAGGCCACAGCTCCTGACTAGGCGCACTGCAATGGTTTGCCATGTTCTGTGGGATGGTGGATTACAGAGAAAGTATCCAATACATTAATCCCTTCCCATTTTTTAAAAATACACAGCACTATGAAGTGGCATGATGGGTAAGGTTTGGAGAAAGTCTACAAGGACAGTTGAGCTGGGACTGGTCTACAGGATACTTGGGGCAAGGAGTTAAACATTTGAAATGAGAAAAACACAAAGACAGAAAAACAATGTTTTCTCTCTGAGCCCACCACACAAAGACTGTTTTTCTTTCCTACCAGGAACCTGGTTGGAAGGTTTTCAAGGAACAGATTCCTTTGGGAGTGGTTCTGTGAGAACTCTGAAGCCCCAGATTTAAGTCAGAGTTCTGGTTCCATCCCAGTCACCTCACGATCATGATTGTGGGCCACCTCTCACCTCAGTTTGGCACTGGATGGATTTCCTGGCCTGATACATTTGTCCTTTGTACCCGTTGATGGCATCAGTGAACCTGTCAGCCAGCTCCTCTATGATGTCCTTGTTGCAGCTCTGCAAAGACAGAGACTGGTCCCCAACCAGGAAGCATCAAAGGCCTAGGTATTACCAGTGGGTGAGATGCCCACCACCCATTCTTGCCCCCAGATCAGGCAGAGAGGGACATCTGCAAAGACCTCCAGGCATAGAGGGAATGAGATGACCTAGTGAGAATCCCTGGTTAACAAGTGGTAGTACTCCGCTTCCTTTCCTCTGACCCATGAACATGACTCACCCTCCAGGCTTCTGACACCTATCAACCTGCTTCTACCCAGGTGGTGTGTTCCTCATACCATGCTATTCCTTACACCCCCAACAAACACATACCTGGGATGAGGAGTAAGAAGTATGGGCCTTCACAACTGGGACCCAAGTTAAAATCTGGCTTGGATATTCCTTTCCTGGGATGCCCACTGTGACCCGACGGGTCTTCCTGCCAGAGGCCAAGGGTAGTCGGCGGTGGGGCTTATTTGTATTTCTGCGGCCACAGACACATATCACACTCTGGGCTTTCTTCTGCTCAGAGTCTTGGAAGGACGGGAAGCAACAAAAAGACATCCTAGAGTCCTGATCCTCTCCACTCAAGTGAGCTGGAAAGGCAGTTGTCTCTAGAATGTGGGTACCTGGTTACCACGGTTGTAATATCTGTGAGGGATCTGTCACAAAGCAAGTGAGGTCACCCTTCAAGTTTCCATGACCTGGGCCCTTCCCCTAATCAGAGTCACCCTAAACCCCTCTGAGCTGGTAACCTCTCACCCTCTTCACCCATGTTATCTCCATACCTGTACACCAATATCCAATATATTCCTTTCCCCAGCTCCCTGGGAAGGTACAAGGTCCTCTGCTTGGGGGAGAAAGCTGTGTTCACACATCCTTTTTCCTTTGTGTTCTGTGTCCTGGGGAAGATTCTGTGCCTCTCAGGGACCTGCCCAATGAAGATGGTGCTAGATACCATTTCTGTAGGAAATGATCAAGTGTGGATGAGATAAGGCCCTTAATACCTGTAGACTGGTGTCCCATGAATCAGATGAAGAAATGTAGACGGGGAAGAGTGGGACGCAGCATGGAACACTAGACAAAACAGGGCTGAGGTCCAGCCTGAGATCTCAAGGAAGCCACTGCTCATTTGGCCTCATTTTCAAGTAGGTACCTTTAAGGGTTTCAAATGACAGTAAATTCAGATATTATCACTCAGGGACCTGAAATCTCACAGCGGTCTCTTGTTACGCTTAGCTTCAGACCTTGTTATGCTGTGCCTCATGTGGGTATGTGTGGTGGGAGCCTTCACAGTGGCTTTTAATGAGTTCAGCCTCCTGGTGGGAACATCCTTGTGTGTTCGCTGAATGCCCAGTAACTGGCTTCTGAACAATGTGGAGTACAGCCTGGGTGATGGGATGTCAGGTCCCATCATTCTCTCATAGTCTCATTCTTGATGTCCCTTCCTTCCTCTTGATTTCACTTTTTCTCTGTATCTTTGTCTCTGTCTGTCTGTCATATCTCTGGAACAAGGAAAACAAGTGCCCATGTTTGAGCTTCCCTAAGTAGAGGCCCCATAGGAGAGAACTGAGGAAGTGCCTAGGCCAACAGGCAGGAAGTCAAACTCTTAGTCCAAACTGCATCCTGACAAAAAGCAGATGAGTGATCTTGGGAGGAAATCTGTCCCCAGTTGAGCCTCAGTTGAAACACATCTCCTGCTTTACCCACACATTGAGGCAGAGGCACCTAACACAATCATGACCAGAGGACTGCTCCATAGAACTTGTGTGGTGTTAATGTGTACTTTAGGGGTGCAAAGTTTGAGAGCATTGGTATTTGTGCCCCAGTTTTCCCAATAGACACTTGGCAATAATGAAAGCCTACACTCTCTGAGGTTATGGAGTGTTAGAAAGTTAATGTTTGAAAAATTGAGGGAACACTTGGCATATCACAAGAGGGGTGTTTACATATTCTAAATCCATTTAAACAACTCCTTCTAGTGTCTGTAAGTGCATGAGAGTGGGCACTAGCACCTGTCCAAAGGTAGGAGCCCTCTATAATAGGATGAATAGTAGAATGAGTGCCACTGTGGAAGGTCATGTCAATCAATGTCCCCTCCTGCCCTCGCCTCACATCACCCTTATGAACAGCTGGGTCAGACCATAGATCTGTGGGGGTCTGTTCTCGATTTGAGGCCTGAACTTCTCAGGGTCCTAGGGACTTTTGGAGAAGGATGGAACCTCCTGGGTGGAGGTGGGGTTGGCCATCAGGCTCAGCCAAGCCTCCTCCAGGAAAAGGCAGGAGCACTGAGCTGAGGACAGAACATGCCCCTGCTCTGGGCTTGGAAGCCAAGAAGGGAAGCAGACACTGCCCAGAAGGCTCAGGGGGAACAGGCAGAGGTCAGGAGGACACTCTCAGAGTTCATTTCACCGGCTACTCCTGAAGCTTGGAAGGCCCTTGGATGAGATATTTCAATGGCTACTTTGGATGCTAGAAATTTAACTTATAAAATTAGACTTATTCCCAGTATTGAAACTAGCTGAGTAAAAGCTGCAGGGCTGACAGTGGGGCCAGGACATGGACCTCACCCCCAGGAGTAGCTGGAGGTGTGTTCCTGGCTCCCAAACCTGGATGGGTACATGGTGCTGTGAACCTGCAGCCCTGCAGGGCAACCTCAACCTCCAAGGAAGGGGCCAACAGGGGCAATGGGCAGGGAGCTGCCAGCCCCCAGTCTCCCACCTAACACCATCTGCTCCCACAGTGTTACCCTCAGAAGGAGAGGATTCTGACACCTGCTAGGATCAAGTGCAGGCATCTTAAGGGCACTGTGCTTGGGAAATGATCCTATCACAGGAGGCCAAATATGGACGATCCCACTTTCATGACATTCCTGTTTCCTCATATTCATAGACAAGGCAAGTAGAAGGGTGGCTGTAAAGGGAGGGAAAGGGGATGAGACATAATGCTATCATTTTTGCAAGATGAAAAAGTTGTGGAGGTGGGGGTGGGGATGATTGCACAGCAGTGAGAATATACTTCATACCAGGGAACTGTAGAACGATTCGGTCAGTTTTGTGTATTTCACCTCAATTACTTTTATTGAAACTGATGGTCTGGGTCTGCCCCGAAGCTGAGTCACACAGACACCATCTGGAAAGATGTGTCCTGGACTTCCCTGGGGGCTGGAGCTCGGGCAGTAGGTTCTCACCCATTGGGTCCAAGGGCACATGAACTTCCCTGTGGTGGCTTCAGGGCCCTGGGCTGGGCTGCATGAGCCTGGGTCTGCATCTGTGCACAGGGTAGAGGGTGGAGATCCATGAAGAACCTGGTCAGGGATAGCTAAACTGGGTGGGAGCTGGAGGAAACACGAAGTCCACCAGCTACAGGACTTTTGCCTCAACAATCACAGATGCAGTCCCAGCTCTCAGGACAATGCACCTTCTCCTTGATGGTTACTTGGATGGCCACTGGGATCCCAGGTAAGGCCTTTGGGGAAAAGCCCAGTAAGTGCTTCCTGTCCTAGGACCCTGCTCCACTTGTTGACCTTCAGGGCCTTGGATAAGAGAATGGTCAGGCAGTAGGACAGAGACACCCCCACTTAGACCATTGAAACAATAATTCAGTGGCCATTTATCTCAAGTTTCTAAATTCACGAGCACCTGGTGCCAACACCCTCATCACACACACTGTCACTCAACCCCAAATGGTGGCTTCTTGAAAGACACCCTGGCACCCACCCTGCTTATCCTGATTCCATTGAGCTTCATCCAGGAACACATCTGAAGACAGCAGGGGAGCGCATGTCCACTGTGGTGGCACTGAAACAATGACAGGTTGTGCAGGAGGCGGTTGATTGGTGGTTCTTTCTCATTCTTGAATTTTCTCTCTCTGTCCTTCTCTGTGAAAAAAAAAATCCCTTTTCTATATGTCATTTCCCTCCCTAGCAGGAGACTGTACATGAAACTGTACATGCTGTTTTCACAATCCTCTAAAGCAGTGGTTCTCAACCTTCCTTTAAGACAGCTCCTCATGTGGTAGTGACCCGAACCATAAAATTATTTCCGTTGCTACTTCTTAACTGTAATTTTGCTACTGTTATGAACTGTAATGTAAATATCTGATATGCAGAATGTATTTTCACTGTTACAAATTGAACATAATTAAAGCATAGTGATTAATCACAAAAACAATATGTAATTATATATTGTGAAATATTTATTTCTAATTACAAATAAATGAAATTTTGTCTTGAATCTTAGTGTAGCATGGGTAACAGTCTTAATATGACAACAGTAAACTACATTGCTACATTTTGCTACACTGAGGAGCGGTGTGTTGGTTCCTAAGACCATGGGAAATAGGTGTTTTCCAATAGTCTTAGGTGACCCCTGTTAAAGGGTCGTTTGACCCCCAAAGGGGTTGCGACCCACAGGTTGAGGTCCTCTGCTCTAAAG
This sequence comes from Lasiurus cinereus, assembly GCA_011751065.1. NCBI lineage: Eukaryota > Metazoa > Chordata > Mammalia > Chiroptera > Vespertilionidae > Lasiurus > Lasiurus cinereus. The sequence continues at coordinate 11,814,459 of JAAGEH010000041.1, read as the reverse complement.
GAACATAAAATCAACAATAATCAACATTCAAAGCCCTCTCCCCACAAGTTTTTGAAAACAGAACATACATTCTGAAAACCTGAGGTATCTAGATCCTAAAAACTGAATTTCTACAAAGTGGTAACAATAATTCAGTGGCCATTTATCTCAAGTTTCTAAGTTCACGAGCATCTGGTGCCAACACCCTCCTCACACACACTGTCACTCAACCCCAAATGGTGGCTTCTTGAAAGACACCCTGGCACCCACTTGGAAGGAAGATAACGCCAAGTTACATTGCTGGATCAGGAATTTCATTGGCATTAAAATGTTTCAGAAACAACCACAACTTTATTCTCCTCTTTCACAGGCTGACTAGGAAATAAAAACCTAGATGAAATAATCCGAAACAGTCCAGTTTATATATACATACTAGTCCTGTAAAGGAACATTGTTAGTGTTCACTGTAGACTAAAACACTCTTCACAAGAAATAAACGAACCCACAGCGAAGTCCCTATGTATTTGCAGGGCTCACGGTGATGCCAAACCCTATCCAGTTGAATTGCTCCTGAAAGTCCCTGCACCTGATTGATGAGGTGGCGGTTAGTTCTCGAGTCCCCTGAGTGATATGTGTGACGGGATGAGCTCAAATCCCACCCACAGCACCTGAGAGCAGGAAGCCTTGTGTCCCTGACAGAGAAACAGAGAAATGATCAAGTTCAACTGTTTAAGGGCTTTTCCTGCTCATAACTTTGTCCCACTGTCAACTGTCAGAGACCACTGGGGCCCACTTGGGGGACCTTCTTCCCTCCTGTCCTTCCCACACTACACAGATGGATGAATTTGCCTTAGAGAAATGAAAGGATGGTGTATGACCATCCAGGTAAGAACTGTGGGCTCTCTGAATTGCCATGAGGCCCATAATATATACCACAGCTTTCAAGCTATTGGACTACAGATACATATAACTACTATCACAGACCCACACCTACTGGCTCAATACCTCACATGATGTTAAGCTAATCTAAGTTTCTGGTGTTTCCTTTAAAAAAATCACTGCTTGGCCAGGTTCCTAAATTAGAACCCACATTCACAAGGTTAAGTGTCCTCTGCCTCTAGGACAGAGGGATACCCCTGGGTATTAATTATATATTATCTGGCCCATAACTTTTAGAACTTGAGGTCTGGCTTTGTTTAGTTTCAGAATACATGTAGCTGACACCCAATTTGAGCTTGTTTTACTTCTTTAAAAAGGATGTTTTTTATGTTGTTTTGTTTGCTTATTGTCACCTATCACTAGCCAATAGTAAGCTTTTCTGGCATTGTTCATAATGTACCATATATTTTTTCCTTTTTATCCTTTCACCCCCTTTATCCACTTTTACTATCACCCAACCTTGGCGGCCATTAGCCTGTTCTCTGTATCTATGAAGTTGTGTTTTTTTTTTTAATTCCTCATATAAGCAAGATTTTATGGTATTTGTCTTTCTCTGTCCAACGTAGCCCACTTAGCATCATGCCTTGGATGAACATCTATGTTGTTGCAAATGTCAAGATTCCATTCTTTCTTATAACTGAATAATACTCTACTGTGTATATGCACCACATCTTCTGTATACAATTGTCTATCGATGGACACTTAGGTTGCTTCCACATCTGTGCTATTTTATGTAATCTATAATAATAAAAGCATAATATGCTAATTAGACTGGACGTCTTATAGGACTTCCTTCCTTTCTGACAAAGTCACAGTGGATGGGGCCTAGGTAGAGGCGGCAGAGGCCCCCAGATGCAGCGGCAGGAAATAGGCAGGAGCTAGGGCCAAGGCCCTTGCACAAATTTCATGCATCAGGCCTCTAGTGTTGCAATGAACACAGAGGTATATGTATCCTTTTGAATTAGTGTTTGGGATTTCTACAAATAACTAGAAATGAAATTGCAAGGTCATATGTTAGTTGTATTTTTAATTTTTTATAAACTTCCATACTGTTTTTCATTGTGGCTGCACCATTTTAGAATCCTACCAACAGTGCACACAAAAAAATCTCTACATCCTTTTCTCTACATCCTCACCAACACTTGTCACTTCTTGTCTTTTTTATAACATCCATTCTGGAAGTGGAAGGTGATGTTTGTGGTTTCAATTTGCAATTCCCTCTTGCTTAGTGAGGTTGAGAACCTTCCACAGTGTAATTTTAAATGCTACTGAACAAGCAGCACTATATATAAAATTGAAACCACTACCATACTTATTCCTCAAGAATTAAAATTCTATTACACTCAAAAGTCAATTATTTTTTACTTGTAAATGCAAGCTTTTTATAAAAAAGATACGGAGTCACCTAGAGCACTATAGAACCAGAGCCCAAAATATCACCTATCCACATTCCCAAGCAGCCTCAACTAGTGCCTCAATCTCACAAATCTTTACATCATCATCCTATACACAACATTACCTCATCACCATTTGTCTCTTTCTCTGTTTTACCTTTTGTTCAGAGCACGCTGCACATCCTGACTTCATGTTATGCATATGCTGACTGGTTTGACTCTTTCATGCAAACATGCCATCATGACAGTTCTTTGGGTTGACCACTGTGCAATTAGTGCCTGGCCCATAGGAAGCACTTAATACATCCATAAAGGAGCAAGGAAATGAATTCCTCTAATCCAACCTGCAAATCTGTTGAGATCTCAATAATAATTCCAAGGATATTTGATCCAACAATTCAAAACTTATACATACTAAAACTTAGAATATCTGTATTTTTTAAAACTAATTTAATTTTCAGGAAATTATTCAAAACTAGAGGCCTGGTACACAAAATTTGTGCACTGGTGGGGGGAGTGTCCCTCAGCCCAGCCTGCACCCTCTCAAATCTGGGACCTCTCGAGGGATGTCTGACACCCAATCCAGATAGGATCAGGCCTAAGTGGGCAGTTGGACATCCCTCTCACAATCCAGAACTGCTGGCTCCCAACTGCTCACCTGCCTACCTTCCTGATTGCCCCTAACCTCTCCCCTGCCAGTCTGATTGATGCCTAACTGCTCCCCTGCCAGCCTGTTTGCCCCTAACTGATCCCCCCTGCAGGCCTGGGTCCCCCCCACCACACCTGCCCATCCCTGAAAGTCTGGTCACCCCCAACTCCCCTCCACTGCTGGCCTGGTCACCACTAACTGCCCTCCCCTGCAGGCTTGATCACCTCTAACTGCCCTCCCTTGTAGGCCTGGTCCCTCCCAACTGCCCTCCCCCATTGGCCATCTTGTGGTGGCCATCTTGTGTCCACAAGGGGGCACTCATCTTTGACCACATGGGGGCAGTCATCTTGTGTGTTGGAGTGATGGTCAATTTGTATATTAATTATTCTTTTATTAGATAGGATAAGAGAGTATAGAGGCTGGCTAGTTTGTCCTGAAGCGTGGGGGTTCCCTTGGGGTGTGGGGTGGCCTAGGCAAGGGGCCTGTGGTGGTTTGCAGGCTGGCCATGCCCCTAGTAACCCAAGTGGAGGCCCTGGTATCTGAGATTTTTTATCTTTTATAATTGAAACTTTCTAGCCTTGAATGGAGCCAAGCCTCCTTCTTGCTCCATGGTCACAGCCATTTTTGTTGGGGTTTATTTATCTTCTATAATTGAAACTTTGTAGCCTTGAGTGGAGGCCTGGGCCAGCCAGGGGAGGCAGAAAGCTTGGCTTCCTCCATTGCCAGGGAAACTCAAGCCTCCCTTCTTCTCTCTCCGTGGCCACAGCCATCTTGGTTGGGTTAATTTGCACACTCACTCCTGATTGGCTGGTGGGCGTGGCTTGTGGGTGTAGTGGAGTTATGGTTAATTTGCATATTACTCTTTTATTAGAAAGGATGAATTGAATAAATGTTCAGAAGTGTCTATACAATGATGAACATCATAGAATTATTCATAAAGAAGAAAAAATAATTATATAGCCATTAACTTCAGCCAAATTATATGATTTATGACAGAGAAGGACAAAAGATACTAGAAGATATAATTTTCCAGAAATATTTTTCATATTAATAGAATATATTATCAAATAGCAATATAAGATAAAATGGTTTATAAATATAGATAGATGTATATTTATATATATAATAAGCATATCTGAAAGGATACATATAAAGATAAGTATAATGATTTCCAACTTAGTGTGTGATGATCACTTGTTTTAAACTTTTCTCTTTTTCACCTACAAGCATGAAATATTTGTGCAATAAAAAATCTACTTTTATTTTGAAAAAGAAAAAATTGTATCTAGTTCAATTATTTTATTGTAAAAGTGAAGAAATTAGTCTGAAGGTATAAATTATAGGTGTATTTGAATACGGATTAAAAAGTATGTCCAGTATAATCCACTGGGAAAAAGGACTGGGAGTGGTTTTGCCTAAAAGTGGGCAGTTGTTTAATTTTTTTTTCTGAATTAAATTGTACTTGTAAAAATAAATCCCAGGCCTACAATCAAATTGCATTGTGGCAAGACACTGGATTCAGAATTAGATACACTTATGGTATAACAGAACATTAATGCAACAAAATTCAGACACACAAATATCTCAGATTTGTCCTCTTCTTCATCCTCACACTAGTTTTCTTGTTTCTATACATGTCTAGTCTGCTTTATTCATTTCTCAGCACAGTCTTGGGAAACTCAATTACCTGGCTCTCTGCTGATGATTTTATATTTATTTCTATTTCCACTCTATTCCACATTATCTTGTCCATTCTTTTAGCTTCTCACTTTGCTATTTTCTTTATATTTTTCTCCTTTTAAAACATGCACTAACATAGTTGAAGAAAAACTTTTATTTTAATGTTAGTAAAAAATTACAACTTTCTAAATTGTTTTAGTTCTTATGGTTTTTTCTTCTTTTCATGTATAATTTCATTGCTGGAAATTACACATATCCAGAAAAAAGTATGGTACTTGTCGTGTTACCCTTTAAAAAAATATTTAGTACTTTCTTACAACAGCAAACTTTTACCTAAGACCTAAGAGTTTCTAAAATAAATTTTTTTGTACCCAAACATATTTTCCATGAGTTGAAAGTTTATAAAAATGAGCTCATGTTGAAAATCAGTTCCACTTCTGCTGTCAATCATTCAATGACTTTCTTTTGTCTCAGAATAAAGGTTTGAGTGTTTCATGGTAGGACCAGATGTTGCTGCAGCACCTATGAACTCCCAGAGGCCATACCTCAGGTGTTCCTCTCAGTGTCAGGAGTCCCAGGAATTGCTTCACAGCAAGATCTGGGGCATAACAGGAAGCCATGGACACAGGTTCTTCAGATTGACCAGCAAGGAGAGTCTACCCTTGCCCTTACCCAACTCCTGCACAGTCTCATCTCTCATCCTCGCTGAGCCACTCCAAGCCCCAGAGCCTGGTGCCAAAATGCTCCTCAAGCTTATCTGATATTTCTGGGAAGCCTCCTGCAGCAGCACTATCTCCTCCATTGCGTCATGCTTCTGGGGCCAGAGGGACGGAGAGATGCAGATACTTCCAGAGTGGGGGTGAGGAGTGCAGCAAGGGGCCTGTCCTGAGTCTTTGCACATATGGGCACAGTCTTTCCCCCTAATTCCATTCAGGTCCTACCTGTGCTCAGAGATGAGCATTAACAGCCCTTCTTCCAGGAGGTTATTCTTGATGTCTCCCATGCCCCAAGCCATCAACTGGATGGTTCTCCCACTTCTGTTATCAAACTCTCCCAATAAATGGAAGATGCAGGGATGGAGTCCAGGAGTGTTCCAGCCAGAACATCTCTGATTGTCACTCTTCTATCCTGCCCTGCAGGAAGTCCCACAGCTGCTCACTTTCTTCTTTTAATCTAGATTGATCTGACTCCCCTGGATTACAGAGAGCCGAAGTCTATCAGAAATAGCCCCCTGGTGCTTTCTTTGTTAGCTCAAATCTTAAAATTGGAATGATACAGAGAAGATTAGCATAGTCTTTGCACAAGGATGACATGAAAATTTATGAAGTGTTCCATATTTTTATGAGAGGACATAGAAAGAGAAACTTAGCCATACAGAATTAAAATGGTAATAAATAAGTACCTATCTATCTATATCAGCGGTTCTCAACCTGTGAGTCACAACCCCTTTGGGGGGTCAAACAAGCCTTTCACAGGGATCGCCTAAAACCATCAGAAAATGTAGTAATGTAGTTTACTGTTGTTATATTAAGACTGCTACCCATGCTACACCATGCTTAAAGACAAAATTTCATTTATTTGTAATTAGAAATAAATATTTCACAATATCTAATTGTGATTATCACTATGCTTTAATTATGTTCAATTTGTAACAAGGAAAATACATCCCACATATCATATATTTACATTACGACTCATAATAGTAGCAACATTACAGTTACGAAGTAGCAACAAAAATAATTTTATGGTTGGGGGTCACCACAACATGAGGAACTATATTAAAGGGTCGTGGCATTAGGAAAGTTGAGAACCACTGATCTATATAAAAGCCTAAGTAACTGTTTGACCATTCCACCAATAGCTATGACATGCAGTAACCATCAGGGGGCAGATGCTCAATGCACCTGCATGGAAACTTGGAACAGATTGAATCTCAGAGGAAAGGGGGGAGGGAAGAGATTAATCAAAGATCTTATATGCATATAAGGGGCCCAGTGCACTGATTCATGCCCTGGCATGAGCCTTCTCACAATCTAGAACCCCTGAGAGGATGTTGAACTTCTGGTTTCAGCCTGACTCCCACATGCCAGGCTGAGGGAGCCCACCAATGCAAGAATCTGTGCACCAGGCCTTTATTCAATAACACTAAATGTAAATGGATTAAATGTTCCAATCAAAAGGTGCAAGGCAGCTGAATGGATACAAAAACATGATCCAGTTATATGCTGTCTATAAGAGACCCACCTCAAAACAAAAGATACACACAGGATGAAAGTGAAGGGATGGAGAAATTTTTTTCATGCAAATGGAAAAGAGAAAAAAGCTGGAGTAGCAATACTCATACCTGACAAAACAGACTTTAAAATGAAGACCATCACAAGAGACAATGAAGGTCACTATATAATACTAAAGGGATTGATCTAACAAGAGGATATAATCCTGGTAAACACATAGGCATCAAATATAGGAGTACCTAATATATACAAAAAATCCTCTAGAAGATTTTAACAGAAAGATCGACAACAACGTAGTCAGAGTAGGGGACTTTAACACCCTCTGCCTTCGCTGGACAGATCTTCCAGACCAAAACTTCCAAAGAAAACAGAGACTCTAAAGGACATACTCTAAAGGATTAGTTGGGTTTAATTGACATTTATAGAACATTCCACTCCAACACAGCAGAAAATACATTCTTCTCAGATGCACATGCACAAAGATAGAACACATGTTAGGACACAAAACAAGACTCTACAAGTTCAAGAAGATTGAAATCATATCAAGCATCTTCTCAGATCACAGTGCAATGAAATTAGAAATCAATATAGTAACAACACCAAAAAAGAGTCAAACACATGGAGGCTAAATAGCATGTTATTGAACAATGAATGCGTTATCAATGCAATCAAGAAAGGAATAAAAATCTTCCTGGAAACAAATGAAAATAAACACATAATAATGCAAAATCTCTTGAACATAGCAAAAGCAGCCCTGAGAGGGAAGTTCATAGCACTACAGGCCTACCTCAAAAAACAAGAAAAATCAGCAATCAACTATTTAACTCTACTACTTAAGAACTAGAAAAAGAACATCAACAAAAGTCTGGAGTAAGTAGAGGAAGGAAATAATAAGATTAGAGCAGAAACAACATAGAGACTAAAAATACAATCCAAAAAAATCAATGAAACCTAGAGCTGGCTTTTTGAAAGGATAAACAAAATTGATAAACCATTAGCCAGACTCATCATAAAACAAAGAGAGAGGAACCAAATAAATAAAATTAGAAACAAAATTGGAGAAGTAACCACTAATACCACAGAAATACAAAGGATTGTAACAACTATATGCCAACAAGCTGGACAATGTGGATGAAATAGACAAATTCCTAAAAGTGCAGTATCCCAAAACTGAATCAGAAAGAATAAAACAAACAAACAAAAAACACCTGAATAGGCCAATAATAACTGATGAAATAGAAGCAGTAATTTAAAAACTTCCCCAAATAAAAGCTCATATTTAGATGGCTTCACAGGGGGGTTTTACCAAACATTCAAAGAAGAACTAACACCTATGTTTCTTGCATTATTTCAGAAAATCCAAGAGGAAGAAATATTTCCAAAATCTTTTTATGAGGGATAGTATTAACCTAATGCCCAAAGCAGCTAAAGACACTACAAAGAAAGAGAATTACCAAAACTGGTTTGGCTCAATGGATAGAGTGTTGGCTGTGGACTGAAAGGTCCCAGGTTCAATTCCAGTCAAGGGCATGTACCTTGGTTGTGGGCACATCCCCAGTAGGGGGCGTGCAAGAGGTGGCTGATCGATGTCTCTCTCATTGATGTTTCTAACTTTCTAGTCTTCTCTCTTCCTCTCTGTAAAAAAATCAATAAAATATATTTTTAAAAAGAAAGAGAATTATAAACCATTATCCCTGATGAACATAGATGCTAAAATCCTCAGCAAAATATAAGCAAATTGCACATAAAGCAATATATTAAAAAAATCATACACCAGGTTCAAGTGGGATTCTAGGAATGCAAGGCTGGTACAATAATCACAAATCAATAAGCATGATACATTACATGAACAAAATGCAAAAAGAAAATCACATAATCATATCAATAGACACCGAAAAAGCATTAGATAAAACCCAACATCCAATTTTGACAAAAACTCTCAGAGGGAACATATCTGAAAATGATAAAGGCCATATATGACAAACCTACAGACAACATCATACTCAATGGGCAAAAAATAAAACCATTTCCACTAAGAACAGGAAAATGACAGGGATGCCCACGACTGTTTGACATGGTACTGGAAGTGCTAGCCATCGTGAACATACAAGAAGAATAAGTAAAAGACATCCTAATTGGAAAAAAAATAAGTAAAATAAGTAAAACTGTCATTATTCATAGATGACATGATATTGTACATAGAAAACCCCAAAGGGTCCATAAAAAACTACTGATCTTAATAAATGATTTCAGCAATGTAGCAGGATACAAAATTAACACCCAGAAATCTATGTGTGTTTTTTTATACACCAATAATGAATTCACAGAAGTTGAAACTAAAACACCAATCCAATTTACCATTGCAACAACAACAAAATGAAGATACTTAGGAATAAACTTAACTAAGAAGGTAAACTTAACTATCTCTTTTTTCAACATCCTGTAATACTCACAGTACTACAGGATGTTGAAAAAATAGATAGAGAAAGACAGTAAACAAATGGAAGAACATATCATGTTCATAAGTTGATAGAATCAACATCATTAAAATGTCCATACTACCCAAAATCATCTATAGATTCAATGCAATCCCCATTAAGATACCAATGGCATACTGCATTTTACAGATCTAGAACAAACTTTCCAAAACTTCATATGGAATTTTAAAAATGACTCCAAATCACCACAGCAATCCTGAAAAAGAAGAACAAAGTTGGAGGGATCTCAACACCAGATCTAAAGCTATAGTACAAAGCCACTGTGCTAAAAACTGCCTGGTACTGGCCCAAGAATAGACATAGACCAATGGAACCAAACAGAGAACCCAGAAATCAACCAAAGCCATTATGCTCAATTAATATTTGACAAAAGAGGGAAGAATATACAATGGAGTCAAGATAGTCTCTTCAATAAATGGTATTGGGAATACTGGACAGAAAATGAAACTAGATCACCAACTTAGACCCAAGTGGAGGCCCTGGTATCTGTAAAATACACAAAAATAGACTCAAAATGGACTTACGTGTACGAGAAGAAACCATAAAAATTTTAAAAGACCCTACAGGCAGCAAAATATCAGACATATGTTTACCAATACAGCTCCTAGGGCAATGGAAACTAAGGAGAATATAAACAAATGGGACTGAATCAAAATAAAAAGGTTCTTCACAGCAAAATAAATCATCAACAAAACAATAAGAAAGCCCCCACTGCATGGGAGGACATATTTGCTAATGTTATTTCCAATAAGGGTTTAATCTCCAACATTTACAGGGAACTCTTAAAGCTTAACAAAAAGACAATAAACAATCCAATCCAAAAAATGGGCAAAGGACCTAAATAGATATTTTTTGAAAGAGGAAATTCAGAAGGCCAAGAGACACATGAAAAGATGCTTAAAATCACTAATCATCCGAGAGATGAAAATCAAAACAACAACAGGTACCATCTCACACTTGTCAGAATGGCTATCATCAAAAATCAACAAATGACAAGTGCTGGTGAGGATGGGGAAAAAAAGGAAACCTGGTGCACTGCTGGTGGGAAAGCAGATTGTTGCAGACACTGTGGAAAAATGTGGAGTTTCCTCAAAAATTCACAAGTAGAACTCCTATTTGACCCAATAATCCCACTTCTAGGACTATATCTCAAGAAACTAGAAACTCCAATCAGAAAGGATATATGCACACCTATGTTTATAGCAGCACAATTTACAATAGCTAATATTTGAAAACAACCTAAGTGCCCATCAGCAGATGTGTGGATTAGAAAATGATAGCACATCTACACAATGGAACACTATGCTGCTGTATAAAAGAAGGAACTCTTGCCATTTGCAACAGCATGGATGGACCTAGAAAGCATTGTGCTAAGTGAAATAAGCCAGTCATAGAAAGATAAATAACACATGATCTCACTCATTTGTGAACTATAATGAACAGCATAAAATTATGAACTAACATAGAGCCAAAGGAAAAAATATTTTAGAATATAATAGAATTAATGCCATTATTTGCAGGTTTTTAATATTTCCTAAAAATTCTGTGATATTATACTATGGCTAGTGACCCAGTGTACAGATTCCTGCCTTGAAAGGAAATTATTTAGAAAGTGACCTGTGGGTGGGACTGGGTGATATGTGCCCAACAGGCCCTGGAGCCAACCTCCCTGGCCAGCACACCTAGGGTGGTGGGTTGGCTCCAAGGGCATCTATGAAGTGAGTGGAATCCCTCGAGTATGTGGGGTCTCTCCACCTGGCTTTCAGGGATGGAGCCGAAACTGGCTCCCCACATCCCAAGAGTGGTCCCGGAGTATGAGAGGGCACTCTGCAAAATTGCTGTTGTACAGGGTGTGGAAAACAAACACAAGTGGCAGTAAACCATATTAGGGGCCTACAGTGTCCCAGCAACAACATAATCCATGGCTGAAGGTGGAACTGTGCAGCCCTGTGAGGAATTGGGCTCCCTCCTCTCTGGTTTTGGGTGTATCACCCTAGAACAGTGGTCTGCAAACTCATTAGTCAACAGATCCAAATATCAACAGTACAACAATTGAAATTTCTTTTGAGAGCCAAATTTTTTAAACTTAAACTATATAGATAGGTACATTGTTATTAACTTAACTAGAGGCAGGGTGCATGAAATTTGTTCATGGGGGGGTGTCCTTGAGTCCAGCCTCCTCCCTCTCCAATCTGGGACCCCTTGAGGGATGTCCAACTGTCCCTACCTGGATCGGGCCTAAGCAGGCAGTCGGACCTCCATCTCACAATCCAGAAATGCTGGCTCCCAACTGCTCACCTGCCTTGCCTTCCTGATCACCCCTAACCACTTTTGCCTACCAGCCTGATCACCCCTAACTACTTCCCTGCCAACCTGTTTTCCTCTAACTGCCCTCCCCTGTGGGCCTGGTTACCCCTAACTGCCCTCCCTTGCAGGCCTAGTCCCTGTCAACTGCCCTCCCCTGCTGGCCATCTTGTGGTGTGGCCATCTTATGTTCACATGGGGGCAGGATCTTTTGACCACAAGAGGGGCAGTCATTTTGTGTGTTAGAGTGATGGTCAATCTGCATATTACTCTTTTATTAGACAGGATTAGGGTACTCCTAAGCTGGCCTTTGCTAAAAACAATTATAATACTCCATTCTAAAATTGGGGAGCAATGGATATTGGAACCTGAGTTACTCAGAGGCAGGATGCCTAGAACCCTGAATTTTATGCAAATCTGAAATCATCATCCTCTTCCTGACTGCTCAAGTGTATTTCTCTATGAATTTCCAGTTTGTATCCTAGACTTAGATTTCTGTGTGTGGGCTCATTTTACAGATTGTCTTTGCAAATTTTGAGGCCACTTTTGATATCAGATATAGTAATCTTCAATTAGATGCATATTAGAGGCCAGATACATGGATTTGTGCACCAGTGTAGTCCCTCTGCCTGGCCTGCAGAGATTGGGCCAAAATCAGCTCTCTGACATTTCCCGAGTAGTCCTGGGTTGCAAGAGGGCAGTTCTTAGGTGATACATCCTGGAATCAGACTCTCTCCTTTTTGGTTCTGGATGTGTCACCTGAGAACCACAGGTGCCAAGTCAACACAGCTCTTGCACTGAGCCTGTTTTGCCTGGTGGTCATTGCACCTCATAGCTTTGGACAGTGGAATGGCCACTTAGGCATATATATATTTGGTACCAGTGGGCCTTTCAGTTTTAAGTTTTAAATGTGCTTACAGTGGCTGCCACATCTATGTCACTGTCCCACCTACAGAGGAAAGGCAGAGTCACAGAGGATCCGAGGACCAGCATTCACCTTCTCTGCCCTTTGAAGGGAATTTGGCTGGTTTAGCACCATGACAAATGCTAATCCCATAGGACATCACTGAAGAACATTCTCAGCAGAGAGTGGTGCACACACATCTCTCCAACATCTCTTCAGCCCAGTTGGTGTGGCTCATGGGTTGAGCTATGAGCCATGAACCAGGATTTCATAGTTGGATTCTGGGTCAGAGCGAATGCTCAATGCCCAGTGAGACAAGTGCAGGAGGCACTTGATCTATGGTCCTCTCTCACTATTGATGTTTCTCTCTCTCTCTCCCTCTCTGTTCCTCTCTCTGAAATAAAACATTTAAAAAAAACCCTTTCCATGTTTCATATCTCTGCCTAGCTGTACATGTTGCATTCATACTCCCTAGAGAACATAAATTCAACATGCAAAATCCTCTTATCACAAGTTATTGAAATGCTAAGAGAACATACATTCTCAAAACCCGAGGTATGTAGATTCTAAAAACTGAATTTCTGCCCTAGCCAGTTTGGCTCAGTAGGTAGAGTGTTTGCCTATGGACCAAAGGGACACAGGTTTGATTCCTCTTCAGGACTTGCACCTTGGTTGCAGGCTTTTTCCTGGCCCGGGCCCTGGTCGGGGCTCATGCAGGAGGCAACCAATATCGATGTGTTTCTCCCACATGGATGTTTCCTTCTGCCCTTCCCTTTCTTTTCCACTCTCCCTAAAAAACAATGAAAAAATGTCCTCAGGTGAGGATTAATAAAACAAACAAAAAACAAAATGTAAGTTCTATAAAGTTACCCACTTTGAAAGAATATATAGCCACTTGCTTTGTGGGATTAGGAATTCCACTGGCATCAATATGTTTCAGAAACAGCCACAGCTTTATTTTCATCTTTCACAGGCTGACTCAGACATAAAAACATCTACACTAATAAAAGGGAAACATGCAAATTGACTGTACTTCCACTACTCCCACCAGCCAATCAGAGTGAGTATGCAAATTAACCCAACAAAGATAGGGGCAGCCACAAAGCTGGAATAAGCAGGAGGCTTGGGTTGCCCTAGGTGATAGAGGAAACTATTTTTCCCTCCTGCCCTGGCCGGTCCTGGCCTCTAGTCAAGGATACAAAGTTTCAATTATAGAAGACAAATAAATCCCAAACAGCTGCTTCCAGCTGGACCTGGCCTCCACTTTAGGAGACGCTGAAGAAAAGAAAAAAGAAGGCTTGAAAAATGGCAGGGGAATAGATGGACTTGTCCAGAGCCTTGTCACTGAGCAGACAGAGAGAACAGCTGAGGGTCACACTGGGAGTGTTTGATAGCTAGGTAATGGACAGTTATCCTCCAGGAGAAGGTGGGGGACTGCTGTATGGGGCTCCCCTGACCAGGCAGCCCCACTGCCATGAGGTTTTTCTCCGAGAGCCACCAGCACGAATGCAGAGACCAAGCCATCTTGCAGGAGAAAGTGAATGTTTACGGCAGCCTGAAAAGCTACAGCTGCAGCACTCACTGAACAGTTGGTGGACCCAGAAAACTCCTCCCCAATTGGCACAAACACTCAGATTCAGAGGAGCCTCACTTGCTACATGGAAAGATCAGATTTCGCCTGGGATAAGGAGAAAGAACTACATAACCAGACACCTGGAGAGAAAGACCATGGGCAAAGGAAGAAACAACCCGCATATGAAAGAAAAGCAGGCATCATCAGAAAAGGAAGTAAACGAAATAAAAGCAAACAACCTGCCAGAGAAAGAGTTCAGAGAAATGGTCATAAGGTGGCTGAAAAGAATGGAAAACAAATTTGACAATATGAGTAAGAACCAAGAGGAAATGAAGAAGAACCAATAGGAAATGAAGAATAATCAAGAAGAAATGAAAAATGACATCAATGCTGTAAAGCACTCAATATAAAGCATCAAAAGTAGACTAGAAGAAGCAGAGGACCGCATCAGTGAGCTAGAAGACAAGGTAGGAAACAGTACCCAAGTACAGCAGCTTCTAGAAAAAAAAAAACAGCAAGAGGAGAGCCTAAGGGAAATTTGGGATAATATGGAAGAAAACAACATCCACATAATAGGGGATACAGAAGGAGTGGAAACTGAGCAAGGAATAGAAAACCAGTTTCAAGAAATAATGACAGAAAACTTCGCTGATATAGGAAAGAAAAAACCCATACAAATCTAAGAAGCACAGAGTCTCAAGCAAAATGAACCACAAAAGACCAACACCAAGGCACATTATAATTAAATTGGCAAGCACCAATGACAAGGTAATAACCTTAAAAGCAGCCAGAGAGAGACAGAAAGTTACCTACAAAGGAAGCTCCATAAGACTAGCGACTGATTTCTCAACAGAAACTCATCAGACCAGAAGGGAATGGAATGAAATATACAAAGTCATGCAAAGAAAGGGTCCGAGTCCAAGAATACTGTACCCAGCAAGGCTGTCAATCAAAACTGAAGGTGAAATCAGGAGCTTCACAGACAAAAAAAGGACTAAGGGAATTTATTACCACCAAACCAGCAATGCAAGAAATGTTAAAGGGTCTGCTGTCAAAAAAGAAATAGGAAACGAACAAGGAAGACAGGGGTAAACAATAAAAATGGCGACAGATAAGTACCTATCAATAAAAACTTTAAATGTAAATGCACCAATCAAAAGACATAGGGTAACAGATTGGATAAAAAAACATGACCCATATACCTGCTGTCTGCAAGAAACCCACTTCAGAAAAAGAGATACACACAGACTGAGGGTGAAGGGATGGAAGATGGTTTTTCAGGCAAAGGGAAATGAAAAAAAAGTTGGGGTAGCAACACTTATATCTGACAAATTAGATCTCAAAGTGAAGGATATAACAAGAGATCAGGAAATCAACTTCATAGTACTAAAGGGAGCAATCCAACAAGTAGAAATAACTCTGGTAAACATATACACACTAATATAGGAGCACACAAATACATAAAAAAATACTCCTGGAGGATATCAAGGGACAGATTGACCGCAATACAATTATAGTAGGATATTTGAATACCTCATTGTCACCACTGGACAAATCCTCTAAACAAAAAATCAGCAAAGAAACATCAATCCTAAATGACTCACAAGACCAGATGGAATTAATCAACATCTCTAGAACATTTCACCCTCAAGGGAATATGGGTCATTTTCAAAGATAGACCATATGTTGAGTCATAGGCAAAGTCTCTTCAAATTCAAGAAGATAGAAATTATATCCAGCATTTTCTCAGATCACAGTGGCATAAAACTGGAAATCAACTACAACAAAAACAATTCAAAGAAATCAAACACATGGAGAGTAAACAGCATGCTATTAAACAATGACTGAGTAACCAGAGAGATCAAGGAAGAAATAAAAAATTTCATGGCAACAAATGACAATGATAACACAACAATCCAAAAATCTCTGGGACACAGTGAAAGCAGTTGTAAGAGGGAAGTTCAAGCCTACTGCAAAAATAAAACAACAACAACAACAACAAGAAACAATGGTAATAAATTACCTAACTCTACAACTCAAAGTGATGGAAAGAGAGCAACAAGAAAAGCTCAGTGTAAGCAGAAGAAAAAAATAGTAAAGATCACAGCAATAAACAACATAGAGACCAAAGAAACAATTCAAAAGATCAACAAAACCAAGAGCTGGTTCTTTGAAAAAAATAAACAAGATTGATGAACCTTCAGCCAGGCTCACCAAGATGCAAAGAGAGAGGACCCAAATAAACAAAATCAGAAAGGAAAGGGATAAATAACAATAGACCCCGCCGAAATACAAAGGATTGTTAAAAAATACTATGAACAACTCTATTCCAACAAACTGGACAACCTGCAGGAAATAGACATATTCCTAGAGAAATATAACTTTTCAAAACTCAATCAGGAAGAATTTAACATCTCAATCGGCCAATAACTATGGAAGAAATAGAAGCAGTCATCAAAAAGCTTCCAGCAAATCAAAACCCAGGACCAGATGGCTACACAGGATTGTTTTACCAAACATTCAAGGAAGAATTAAAACCTATCCTCCTCAAACTATTTCAAAATATTCAAGAAGAAGGAACACTTCCAAACACCTTCTATGAAGCCAGCATCACCCTAATAGCAAAACCAGATAAAGACAACACAATGAAAGATAATTATAGGCCAATATCTCTCATGAACATAGATGCCAAAATCCTCAACAAAATCCTTGCAAAATGGAACCAATAGTACATCAGAAAGATCATATACCATTACCAAGTAGGATTTATCCCAGGAATGCAAGGATGGTACAATATATGCAAATCAATAAATGTGGTACATGACATAAACAAATTGAGACATAAAAATCACATAGTCATATCAATTGATGCAGAAAAAGCATTTGACAAAATGCAACACCCTTTCTTGATAAAAACTCTCAGCAAAGTGGGAATAGAAGGATCATATCTCAACATCATAAAAGCCATATATAATAAACCCACAGCTAACATCATACTCAATGAACAAAAACTAAAACCATTTCCCTTAAGAACAGGAACAAGACAGGGATGCCCACTCTCACCACTCCATTTCCATATAGTACTGGAAGCATTAGCCATTGCAATTTGGCAAGAAGAAGAAATAAAAGGCATCCAAATTGGAAAAGAAGAAGTAAAGCTGTCCTTCTCTGCAGATGACATGATACTATACATAAAAAACCCAAAAGACTCCATCCAAAAACGAATAGACTTAATAAATGAATTCAAGAATGTAGCAGAATACAAAATTAATGCCAAGAAATCTATAGCATTTCTATACACTAATAGTGAAATTACAGAAAGGGAGACTAAAAAAGCAATCCCATTTACCATCGCACCAAAAAAATTAAGATACCTAGGAATAAACCTAACTAAGGAGGTAAAAGACCTATATACAGAAAACTAGAGGACACTGAAAAAAGAGATAGAGGAAGATGTAAACAGATAAAAGAGCATACCATGCTCATGGATTTGGAGAATCAACATCATTAAAATGTCCATACTACTCAAAGCAATCTGTAGATTCAGTGCACTAACTATTAAAATACCAATGACATATTTCACAGACCTAGAAAAGAACTCTCCAAAGATTCATCATGAAAAAAAAGACCCTGAATAGCTACAACAATCCTGAGAAAGAAGAATAAGGTAGGTGGGATCTCAATACCAGATTTCAAGCTATATTACAAAGCAACTATTCTCAAAATAGCCTGGTACTGGCACAAGAACAGACACATAGACCAATGGAATAGAATTGAGAATCCAGATAGTGAGCCAAACCACTACTCTCAATTAATATTTGACAAAGGAGGCATGAACATACAATGGGGTCAAGACAGTCTCTTTAATAAATGGTGTGGGGAAAATTGGACAGATACATGCAAAAGAATGAAACTAGACTACCAACTTATACTGTACACAAAAATAAAATCCAAATGGATACAGGATTTAAACATATGATGGGAAACCATAAAAATAATAGAGGAATTCACAGATAGCACAATCTCAGACAGATGTCGAAAGAACTTCTTCACTGATACTGCTCCAAGGGCAATGGAAGCTAAAGAGAAAATAAACAAATGGGAATACATCAAAATAAAAAGCTTTTTCACAGCAAAAGAAACCATCAACAAAACACAAGAAAGCCCACTGTATGGGAAAACATATTTGCAAATGTTATCACTGATAAAGGATTAATCTCCAACATTTATAGGCAACTTATACACCTTAATAAAAGGAAGATAGATGATCAGATTAAAAAATGGGCAACAGATCTAAATAGAGCCTTTTCGAAAGACAACAGAAGAAAGGCCAAGAGACACATGAAAACATGCTTAAAGTCACTAATTATCCTAGAGATGCAAACCAAAACGACAATGTGGTACCATCTCACACCTGTTAGAATGGTAATCGTCAACAAATCAACAAACAATACGTGTTGGCGAGGATGCAGAGTAAAGGGAATCCTTGTGCACTTTTGGTGGGAATGCAGACTGGTGCAGCCACTGTGGAGAACAGTATGGAGTTTCCTCAAAACACTAAAAATGGAAATTCCATTTGATCCAGAAATCCCACTCTTAGGAATATATCCTGATAAACTAGAAACACTAATCATAAAGGATTTATGCACCCCTATATTCTTAGCAGCACAATTTACAATAGCTACAATTTGGAAACAGCCTACGTGCCCTTCAGCAGATGAGTGGATCAGAAAACTATGGTACATCTACACAATGGAATACTATGCTGCCATCAAAAAGAAGGAATTCTTATCATTTGAAGATCTGGATGGAATTGGAGAGCATTATGCTAAGTGAAATAAGCCAGTCAATGAAAGAAAAACACCACATGATATCACTCATTTATGGATAATAAAGAACATTATAAACTGATGAACAAAAAGATAGATATAGAAGCAGTAAAGTATTGGAGAGACTGTCAAACTACAGTGGGAAGATTAGGAAGAGGTGGGGTAGATAAGAGATCAACCAAAGGACTTGTATGCATGCATATTATCATAACTAATGAACAGAAGACACCGGGATGGGGGGGCCAATCGTTAGATATGTATACTGTATGTGTAATACATTAATTTAAAAAAACATTAAAAATAAATAAATAAATAAATAAATAAATAAATAATCACTCATTGCTTGTCCAGTTCCCTTAATTATTGTAGAACCCACATTCACAGGGATAAGTCCCCCCTGCCTTTAGGACAGAGATAAACTCCAGGGTATAAATTGTCCATTACCTAGCTCATAAC
Organism: Lasiurus cinereus; assembly: GCA_011751065.1. Taxonomy (NCBI): domain Eukaryota; kingdom Metazoa; phylum Chordata; class Mammalia; order Chiroptera; family Vespertilionidae; genus Lasiurus; species Lasiurus cinereus. Next base: position 11,795,020 of record JAAGEH010000041.1, on the reverse strand, counting down.
TTTTAGAACTTTAGGTCTGGCTTTGTTTAGTTTCAGAATAAATGTAGCTGGTGCCCATTGTTAGCTTGTTTTTCTTCTTTAAAAAGTATCTTTTTTATGTTATTTTGTTTGCTTGTTGTCACCTATTACTAGCCAAGAATAAGCTTTTCTGGTGTTGCTCATAATGTACCATATTGTTTTCCCTTTTTATCTTTTCACCCCTATTTATCCACTTTTACCATCCCCCACCATTGGCAGCCATTAGTCTGTTCTCTGTATCTGTGAAGTCATTTTGTTTTTAATTCCACATATAAACAAGATCTTATGGTATTTGTCTTTCTCTGTCCAACATAACTCACCTAACACTACGCCTTTGAGGAACATCTATGTTATTGCAAATGTCGTGATTTCATTCTTTCTTATGACTGAATAATGCTCTACTGTATATATGCACCACATCTTCTGAATATAATTGTCTATTGATGGACACTTAGGTTGCTTCCACATCTGTGCTATTTTATGTAACCTATAATAATAAAAGCATAATATGCTAATTAGACTAGACAACCTTCAGGATGTTCTTTGTTCCTGAAAAAGCAATAATGATGAGGCCCAGACAAGGCAATGAGGCCCCAGATGGGGCAGCAGCAGGCAGAAAACAGGCAGGAGCCAGGGCTAAGGCCCTTGCACAATTTTTGTGCATCAGGTCTCCAGTGTTGTAAATAACACAGAGGTACATGTATCCTTTTGAATTAGTGTTTACGATTTCTACAAATAACCAGAAATGAAATTGCAGGGTCATATGCTAGTTCTCTTTTTAATTTTTTAGAAACTTTCATACTGTTTTTAAAATGAAATTTAACAAATAACCAGAAGTAGCCACAGCAATCCTGAGAAAGAAGAATAAAGTTGGAGGTATCTCAACACCAGATCTCAAGCTGTATTACAAAGTTACTGTACTCAAAACTGCCTGGAACTAGCACAAAATTGACATCATCCAGAACCACAGAAAAGCTGGCTGAGTGGAAAAGCACACTGAGACTCAGATGAGCTGCAGAAGGCAAATGTATGGAGGTGCACACGTGGAAAGGACTAGCAACTGAGTACACATCGGGCTTTCTCAGTTGGGAGGGACACAAAAGTTACAGACTGAACTGAACTTCAGTTCTGGGCAAGACTCTGAGAACCCAGACTCATATGGGAAACTGGACTGTCAGGAAAGAGAAAAGAACACTGGTACTCAGAGGAACTGAAGAAGGCAGAGGTACAGAGGTGTACACGTGCAAAGGGTGGGCAACTGAGTGTGTGCCTGGTTTTCTCAATCATGAGGTGATACAAAAGCTCCTGACTGCTCTAAACTCCAGTTCAGGGTGAGGCTATGGGGATCCAGACTCATTCAGGGAGAAACTGGACTGTCTGGCAACTGGTGAAACTGAAGGGCAGCTTTCTCTCAGAGGTGCATGCAGTGATTACCACGGGACACTGAGACAAGGGGTCTATTTAGACAGCACTGATGGGAAGCCAAGGCTGTCTGCTCAGCCCTGAGACTCTGCCCCATCCAAGCTAAACACAAAGGCTTCTGAAATTTTGCAAGTCTTGTATCATAAGGCTGACTCCAGCACAGAAGTTCTACCATCATAGACACAGCTGATCCTCACAACCTGTTGGCTTAGAGGTCAATTCCCCTCAGTAAAAGCAACAACAATTAAGATTTACCTACAACAAGGCTGTACACACAGTCCACAAAGGGGTGCACCAAGAGAGTCCACCTCAGGTAACTGTGGAGGCGGAGCTACAGGGTTATATAGGACACCTAGCACACAGAGCTACTCTATTAACTAAGGGAAGCAGTGAAAATGTGGAGATAAAGGAACAGATCACAAACAGAAGAAATGGAGGGAAACAAATGACTGGATATAGAGCTCAAATACACAGTTACAAGGTTTTTCAAGAATTTCCTAGAAAAGGCCAATAAATTAGTATGACCCAAGAAGAGATGAAAAAGGACCAACTAGAAATTAAACACACACTGAATGAAATAAAAAAATATTATACAGAAACCTAATAGCAGACTAGAGGAATGCAAGAATCAAGTCAAATTTTGAAATACAAAGAAGCAGAAAACACTCAACTGAAAAAGAAAAAAGAAAAAAGAATCCAAAAATGTAAAGATAGTGTAAGGAGCCTCTGGGATAACTTCAAGTGTACCAACATCAGAATTATGGTGGTACCAGAAGAAGAGAGAGAGCAAGATACTAAAAACCTATTTGAAGAGATAATGATTGAAAATTTTCCCCACCTGGTGGAAGAAATAGACTTACAAGTCCAGGAAACACAGAGAACCCCAAACAAAAGAAAACCAAAGAGGACCACACCAAGACACATCATAATTAAAATGCCAAGAGCAAAGGACAAAGAGAGAATATTGAAAGCAGCAAGAGAAAAACAATTAATTACCTACAAGGGAACACTCATACGATTTTCAGCTGATTTCTCAACAGAAACTATGCAGGCCAGATGAGAGTAACAAGAAATATTCAAAATAATGAATGGCAAGAACCTACCACCAAGATTAATCTACCCAGCAAAGCTATCATTCAGAATTGAAGGGCAGATAAAGAGCTTCACAGATAAGAAAAAGCTAAAGGATTTCACCAACACCAAACCAGTATTATATGAAATGCTGAAAAGTACTCTTTAAGAAGAGGAAGAAAAGAAAAAGGTTAATATAAAACGTATGAACAACAAATACATATCTACCAACAAATGAATCTAAAAATCAAGTGAATTAAAAATCTGATGAAAAGAATAAACAGTTGAATATAATAGAATCAGAGGCATAGAAAGGGAATGGACTGACAATTCTCAGGGGGAAAGGAGTGGCAGGGGTGCAAGGAGAGACTGGACAAAAGTCATAAACCTATGGGTGAGGACAATGAGGGGGGAAAGTAAGGGCAGAGGAAGGGGTGGAGCCGGGTAGACCGGAACTATAGGGGGGAAAAAAAGAGGAACAATTGTAATAATCTGAACAATAAAGATTAAATTTAAAAAAACACACACAAATTTCACTGGCATAAAAATGTTTCAGAAACAGCCACAACTTTATTCTCCTCTTTCACAAGACGAAGAGGAAATAAGAATGTGGATGAGACTGTCTAAATCAGCTCAATTTATAATCACAGACCAGGACCTCTTAAAGGAACAATGTTGGTGCTCACTGTAGACTAAAGCACTTCTCACAACAAATAAATGCAAGCACGGTGGAGTCCCTGTGGACTAGCAGAGCTTAAGGTCATGCACAAACCCCATCCAGTTAAATTGCTATTGAAAGTCCCTGCACCTGACTGATGAGGTGGCAGCTGGTGCTCAAGTCGTCTGAGTGATATGTGTGATGGAATGAGCTCAAATCCCTCCCCGCCCCCCCTCCCCAGCACCTGAGCTGAGGAAGCCTAGTGTCCCTGAAAGAGAAACAGGGAGAGAAGCAAGTTCAACTTTCCAAGGGGCTTTCCTGCTCAAACTTTGTCACACTCAAATGTCAGAAGCCACTGGGGCCCACTCTGGGACCCTGCACCCCCTGTCCTGCCCACACGACACTGAAGGACGAATCTGCATTAGAGAAATGAAAGGATGGTGTATGACAATCGATGTAAGAACTGTGGGCGCTCTGGGCCATGAGGCCCACGATATATACCACAGCTTTCAAGTTATTAAACTATGGATACATATAACTATGATCACAGACCCACACCCACTGGCTCAATACTTACATGATGTTAAGCTAATCCAAGTTTCTGGTGTTCCCTTTAAAAAAAATCACTGCTTGTCCAGGTTCCTTAATTATAGTAGAACCCACATTCACAGGGATAATTGCCCCCTGCATCTAGGACAGAGGGAAACCCCTGGGTATAAATTGTCGATTACCTGGCTCATAACCTTTAGAACGTGAGTTCCGGCTTTGTTTAATTTCAGAATAAATGTAGCTGGCGCCCAATTTGAGCTTGTTTTTCTTCTTTAAAAAGGATCTTTTTTATGTTATTTTGTTTGCTTGTTGTCACCTATCACTAGCCAAGAATAAGCTTTTCTGGTGTTGCTCATAATGTACCATATTGTTTTCCCTTTTTATCTTTTCATCCTTATTATCCACTTTTACCATCCCCCACCATTGGCAGTCACTAGTCTGTTCTCTGTATCTATGAAGTCATTTTGTTTTTAATTCCACATATAAGCAAGATCTTACGGTATTTGTCTTTCTCTGTCCAACATAGCTCACTTAGCATCATGCCTTTGACCAACATCTATGTTATTGCAAATGTCGTGATTTCATTCTTTCTTATAACTGAATAATACTGTAATGTATATATGCACCACATCTTCTGAATATAATTGTTTATTGATGGACACTTAGATTGCTTCCACAGCTGTGCTATTTTATGTAATCTATAATAATAAAAGCATAATATGCTAATTAGACTGAAAGTCCTTCAGGACTTCCTTCCTTCCTGACAAAACCACAGTGGATGGGACACAGGCAGAGGCGGCAGAAGCCCTCAGATGCGGCGGCAGCAGGCAGGAAACAGGCAGGAGCCAGGGCCAAGGCCCTTGTACAATTTTCGTGCATCAGGCCTCTAGTGTTGCAATGAACACAGAGGTATATGTATCCTTTTGTATTAGTGTTTACAATTTCTACAAATAACCAGAAATGAAATTGCAGGGTCATATGCTAGTTCTCTTTTTGATTTTTTAGAAACTTTCATACTGTTTTTAAAATGGAATTTTACAAATAACCCAAAATAGCCACAGCAATCCTGAGAAAGAAGAACAAAGTTGGAGGGATCTCAACACCAGATCTCAAGCTGTATTACAAAGCTACTGTGCTCAAAACTGCCTGGTACTGGCACATGAATAGACATAAACCAATGGAACCAAACAGAGATCCAGAAATTGACCCAAGCCATTATGCTCAATTAAGATTTCACAAAAGAGAGAATCCAAGATGGTGGCATAGGTAAACATCTACACTGCTGCCTCGCACAACAATTTCAAAACTACATCTAGGGAATCTGAAAATGGCAGCGGAATAGTCGGACGCGTCTGGAGCTTTGTTGCTGGGCAGAGGGAGAGAGAGCAGCTGAGAGTCGCATGGGGAGTGTTTGTTGGCAAGTTAAGAGTCAGTTATCCTCCAGGAGAAGGAGGAGAACTGCTGGAAGGGGCTCTCCTGGCCAGGCAGCCCCACTGCCACAGGGTTTTTATCGGCCGGAGCCACCAGCGAGAACGCGGAGACCAAGCCATCTTGCCGAGGGAGGTGGATGTCTGCGGCAGTCTGAACACTGAGGCTGAATTACTCACCGAACAGCGGGGGACCCAGAACACCACTCTCCAATTGGCGCAGACATGCGGGTGGAGGATTCAGAGATCCACATGGCACACAGAAAGGTCAGATTTCGCCTGAGATAAGGTGAGGTCTCCTGCCCCTCAGAACAGAGACACGCACACTGTGGGAACCGGGCTGCGGGAAAGTTGCCTCTGGAGAGGTCTGCGGAGGTGGGCAGGGCATAATCCCTAAGTGTGGAGGCAAACTCTCTGAGCTGTTGACAGAGGGGAGCTCTGGAAAATGACTCGATTTTATCTGAGGCAGAAAGATAGCTTGGGAATTATTACAGTGTCCCAGCTGCAAAATCCCCACAAACCAGCTTTGAGAACCACAGAGTAGCAGGATCTGAGCACAGCCTAGAGAGGTCCTGTGCTTTGTCTCAGAGATCAATTCCAAAACACTGCCACCCAGTGGATGACGCACAAATTGACTCTCGCATAACCACAAAAGAATAAAGAGATTAAAACGTCAACAGTGCAACACAGGGAACTGCAATACCTTCCCTACTGGGAAACAGGAGTGCCAAGCAGAATAATAGTGGAAGTGAATGAACATTCTATTTTTTTTCTTTTTATTTTTTTTATTTATTTTTATTTTTTATTTTTGCATATTTTAATTAAAAGACTGTTTTTTTTCTTTCCACCTCAATTGATTTTACCTTTTTAATTATTACATTTTTGTTTTCAACTAGTGTTATTACTACTAGTTTTTTTACCTTTTTGGAAAAAAACAAGTGTCATTTTGTTTTCTCTTTATTTTACTTCAGGATTAGAGTTTTATATTCTATTTTCATCTTTCCTTTAGCATAATTTTACTCCAACTCAACTCTACCTTTATGCCAACACTTTCCACCTAACTTTCCCCATTTTGTTGTCTTGTTTCTCTTTCCCTTTTCCAACTTTAGATTCTCCCTATTCTTTCTCTTTACCTGGTTAAAATTTCACCCCACTTAGATATCTAATTTCAAATCCCCTACTACAAGTCCATACAAACCTCTCCCTTCTTGTCTTCACTAGCCAAAAAGTTGTTTTTTCTCTATGTCCTTTTTTTCCTATTTGCCTGAACAGTGATTATATCGATTTTTTAAAACTTTTTTGTGAGATTGTTTTAGCTTATTCTACTTGTTTTATTTTGCTTTTTGCTTGCTTTATATTCTACCTCTTTTCCCTTGCCTCCCTCGATACCAGTTGTTATTCGCAGTTTGTATTAATCTCTAGGTACTGGTTGCTGCCCTTTATTGGGATTAGTGACTGTTCTATTAGAGTTTTCTCCTGACATCTATATTTTGTTCCCCTTTTCTCTCTTATTCACTTTCTTTTCTCTCTGACTTCATGTCTCTTTCTTTTTTCTTTTTCTTCTTCTCCTTTATTTTATTTTATGTTTTTGTTCCTTTTTTTCTCTCTCTCTCTCTCCCAATCTGATTTGGGCACTTCTTTCCTTTCTTTTTCCCTCATTTCCCTCTTCTTCTTTCTCTACTTACCCCTAATTTGTCTTTCATTGGTGGTCACCTTATTGGTGACTATTAACATTGTGAATACATTTCTGTTCAGTGCCTTGTGTGCTGTACCGGGTCGTGGTGTAGTTTGTGCCTTTGAATCAATGTAAGAGAGAGAACCACATAACCAAACACCCCGAGAAGAAAAACCATGGGCAGAAGAAGAAACAGCCCGCATACAACAGATAGGCAGGTATCACCAGAAAAGGAAGTAAACGAAATAGAAGCAGAAATAAGCCTGCCAGAGAAAGAGTTCAGAGAAATGATAATAAGGTGGATGAAAAGAATGGAAGACAAAATCGACAATCTGAGTAAGAGCCAAGAGGAAATGAAGAAGAAGCATGAAGAAATGCACAGAGAAATAAAAAATGACATCACTGCTTTAAAGAACTCAATAGAACGCATCAAAATCAGACTAGAAGAAGCAGAGGACCGCATCAGTGAACTAGAAGACATGGTAGGAAAAAATACCCAAGTACAGCAGCTTCTAGAAAAAAAAAATTAAAAAGCAAGAGGAGAGCCTAAGGGAACTTTGGGATAACACACACACACACACACAAAAAAAAAAAACATCTGCATAATTGGAGTTCCAGAAAGAGTGGAAACTGAACAAGGATTAGAGAACCTGTTTGAAGAACTAATGACAGAAAATTTCCCCAATATAAGAAAGGAAAAACCCACACAAATCCAAGAAGCTCACAGAGTCCCAAGCAAAATGAACCCCACAGAACCGACACCAAGGCACATTATAATTAAATTGGCAAACAGCGACGACAAAGCAAGAATCTTAAATGCGGCCAGAGAGAAACAGAAAGTTACCTACAAAGGAAACCCCATAAGACTAGCTACTGATTTTTCAACAGAAACTCATCAGGCCAGAAGAGAATGGAATGAAGTATACCAAATCATGCAAAGGAGGGGTCTGAATCCAAGAATACTGTAACCTGCAAGGCTTTCAATCAAAATTGAAGGTGAAATCAGAAGCTTCACAGACAAAAAAGGACTAGGAATATATTTCCACCAAACCAGCAATGCAAGAAATGTTAAAGGGTCTGCTGTAATAAAAAGAAAGATGAAGCGAAGAAGGAATTCGGGGGTAAGGACTAAAAATGGCAACAGGTAAGTACTTATCAATAATAACTTTAAATGTAAACGGATTAAATGCTCAATCAAAAGACATAGGGTGACCGATTGGATAAGAAAACATGATCCATATATCTGCTGTCTGCAAGAAACCCACCTCAGGAAAAGAGATGCACACAGATTGAGAGTGAAGGGATGGAAGATGGTATTTCAGGCAAATGGAAATGAAAAAAAGCTGGGGTTGCAATACTTATATCTGACAAATTAGATCTCAAAGTGAAGGACATAACAAGAGATAAAGAAGGCCACTTCATAATACTAAAGGGAACAATCCAACAAGAAGAAATAACTCTGGTAAACATATATGCACCCAATATAGGAGCACCTAAATACATAAAAAAAAACTCTTGGAGGATATTAAGGGAGAGATTGACAGCAATACAGTCATAGTAGGAGACTTTAATACCCCACTGTCACCATTGGACAAATCCTCCAAAAAAAAAAAATGAGCAAAGAAACATCAATCCTAAATGACACACTAGACCAGATGGAATTAATTGACATCTTCAGAACATTTCACCCCAAAGCCACAGAATATACATTCTTCTCCAGTGCACATGGGTCATTTTCAAAGATAGATCATATGTTGGGTCATAAGAAAAGTCTATTCAAATTCAAGAAGATAGAAGTCATATCAAGCATTTTCTCAGACCACAGTGGCATAAACCTGGAAATCAACTATAATAAAAACAATAGAAAGAAATCAAACACATAGAGACTAAACAGCATGCTATTAAACAATGATTGGGTAACCAGAGAGATCAAGGAAGAAATAAAAAACATCATGGCAACAAATGACAATGACAACCCAACAATACAAAATTTATGGGACACAGTGAAAGCAGTCTTGAGACGGAAGTTCATAGCCCTACAAGCCTACTGCAAAAACAGGAAACAATGGTAATAAATTACCTAACCCTACAACTCAAAGAGCTAGAACAAGAGCAACAAGAAAAGCCCAGTGTACTCAGAAGGAAGGAAATAGTGAAGATCAGAGTGGAGATAAACAACTTGGAGACCAAAGAAACAATTCAAAAGATCAACAAAACCAAGAGCTGGTTCTTTGAAAGGATAAACAGGGTTGATGGACCTCTAGCCAGGCTCACCAAGAAGCAAAGAGAGAAGACCCAAATAAATAAAATCAGAAATGAAAGAGGAGAAATAACAACAGACCCTGTGGAAATACAAAGGATTGTTAAAAAATACTATGAACAACTCTATTCCAACAAATTGGACAACCTGCAAAAAATGGACATTTTCCTAGAAAAATATAACCTTCCAAAGCTCAATGAGGAGGAAACCAAACATCTCAATAGTCCAATAACTATGGAAGAAATTGAAGCAGTCATCAAAAAGCTTCCAGCAAATAAAAGCCCAGGACCAGATGGCTACACAGGAGAGTTTTACCAAACATTCAAGGAAGAATTAAAACCTATCCTCCTCAGACTATCCAAAAACATTCAAGAAGAAGGAACACTTCTAAACACCTTCTATGACTCCAGCATCACCCTAATACCAAAACCAGATAAAGACAACACAATGAAAGAGAATTGTAGGCCAATATCTCTCATGTACATAGATGCCAAAATCCTCAACAAAATTCTAGCAAATCGGATCCAGCAGTACATCAGAAAGATCATACACCATGACCAAATAGGATTTATTCCAGGAATGCAGGGATGGTACAATATCCTCAAATCAATAAACATGATACATCACATCAACAAATTGAGAGATAAAAATCACATAGTCATATCAATTGATGCAGAAAAAGCATTTGACAAAATCCAACACCCTTTATTGATAAAAACTCTCAGCAAAGTGGGAATAGCAGGATCATACCTCAACATCATAAAAGCCATATATGATAAACCCACAGCTAACATCATACTCAATGGACAAAAACTAAAACCATTTTCCCTAAGAACAGGAACAAGACAGGGATGACCACTCTCACCACTCCAGTTCGACATAATACTGGAAGTATTAGCCATTGCAATTAGACAAGAAGAAGAAATAAAAGGCATCCAAATTCGAAAATAAGAAGTAAAGCTGTCCTTCTCTGCAGATGACATGATATTGTACATAAAAAACCCAAAGGACTCCATTCCAAAACTAATTGACTTAATTAATGGATTTGGCAATGTAGCAGGATACAAAATTAATGCTAAGAAGTCTGTGGCATTTCTATACACTAATAGTGAAATTATAGAAAAAGAGACTCAAAAAGCAATCCCATTTACCATTGCACCAAAAAAATTAAGATAAATAGGAATAAACCTAAGTAAAGAGGTAAAAGACCTATATATAGAAAACTACAGGACAGTCAAAAAAGAGATAGAGGAAGATGTTAACAGATGGAAGAGCATACCATGCTCATGGATTGGGAGAATCAACATCATTAAAATGTCCATACTACCCAAAGCAATCTACAGATTCAACATACTACCCATTAAAATACCAACGACATATTTTACAGACCTAGAAAGAATTCTTCATAGATTCATCTGGAACAAAAAAAAGACCACAGATAGCTACAGCAATTCTGAGAAAGAAGAATAAAGTAGGTGGGATCTCAATACCAGATTTCAAGCTATATTACAAAGCAACTGTTCTCAAAACAGCCTGGTACTGGCACAAGAACAGACATATAGACCAATGGAATAGAATAGAGAACCCAGATATCCACCCAAACCACTATGCTCAACTAATATTTGACAAAGGAGGCATGAACATTCAATGGAGCCAAGATAGCCTCTTCAATAAATGGTGTTGGGAAAATTGGACAGATACATGCGAAAAAATGAAACTGGACCACCAACTTACACCAAATACAAAAATAAACTCAAAATGGATACAGGACTTAAACATTAGAAGGGAAACCATAAAAATACTAGAGGAATCCACAGGCAGCACAATCTCAGATATATACCGAAAGAACTTCTTCACTGATACTGCTCCAAAGGCAACTGAAGCTAAAGAAAAAATAAACAAATGGGACTACATCAAAATAAAAAGCTTTTGCACAGCAAAAGAAATCATCAACAAAACAACAAGAAAGATCACTGTATGGGAGAACATATTTGCAAATGATATCACTGATAAATCTAGAGCCAACTTATACAACTTAATAAAAGGAAGATAAACGATCCAATAAAAAAATGGGCAACGGACCTAAATAGAACCTTTTCGAAAGACGACAGAAGGAAGGCCAAGAGACACATGAAAACATGTTCAAAGTCACTAATCATCCGAGAGATGCAAATCAAAATGACAGTGCGATACCATCTCACATCTGTCAGAATGGCAATCATCAACAGATCAACAAACGACAAGTGTTGGCGAGGATGCAGAGAAAAAGGAACCCTTGTGCACTGTTGGTGGGAATGCAGACTGGTGCAGCCACTGTGGAGAACAGTATGGAGTTTTCTGAAAAAACTAAAAATGGATCTCCCATTTGACCCTGTAATCCCACTCTTAGGAATTTATCCTAAGAAATCACAAACACCAATCAGAAAGAATTTATGTACCCCTATTTCATAGCAGCACAATTTACAATAGCCACAATTTGGAAACAACCTAGGTGCCCATCAGCAGATGAATGGATCAGAAAATTGTGGTACATCTACACAATGGAATTCTATGCTGCCATTAAAAAGAAGGAATTCTTACCATTTGCAGCAACCTGGTTGGAACTGGAGAACCTTCTGCTTAGTGAAATAAGCCAGTCAATGAAGGAGAATCATCACATGATCTCACTCATTTGTGAGTAATAAAGAACATTATAAACTGATGAACAAAAGGATAGATACAGAGGTAGTAAAGCATCAGCCTGTGAAATTACAGCAGGAGGATTAAAGTTAGGTGCGATAGATAAGAGATCAATCAAAGGACTTCTATGCATGCATATAAGCATAACCAATGAACATTGACACTGGGGGGTCCGGGTATGCCGGGGAGGGAGGGGGGGCAATGGGGAGATATGTATAAAAAATTAAGAAAAAAAGATTAAGAAAAAAAAACTACAACTAAAAGACAGAACGGGCATCATCCAGAACCACAGGAAAGCTGGCTGAGTGAAAATTCTACAACTAGAAGGAAAGAGAGGGGCTCACAGGAACCCAGAGGAGCTGCAAAAAGCTGAGGTACGGAGATGCGAGCGCAGAGAGAGCGGGTGCTGGAGAACCTGACTGGCTTTCTCTGGCGGGAGGGAAACGGAGACTCTCAACGGCATTGAACCCCCTTATCCTATGACACTAAACCCCAGGTCCAGCCGAAACTCATACGGGAGGAGTTTGGACTGTGAAAAGGGAGAAGTGCATGGAAATTTAGAGATCAGAAGTCTGGTGATGTGCACGGCATTGCGCACAGAGAACCGACTGCTGATTGTGCCGCTGGCTTTCACGAGTGGGCGGGAGACAGACTCACCCAACTGCGCCACTTCTAACTTGACTAAATCCCAGTTTCTGGCGAAACCCTGGGGACCCAGACTCATATGGTCCCGGAGTGCAGGGAAGCCGGAAAGACAGCAGTCTAGAGGTACTGCAAGAGCATGCTCACTGCTTTAGCGATTACCCAGTCACATGAGACTTGTGGGGCTGTGGAGGGTAGGGTCGACTGGAAGGCAAAGCGGTCCCTTAAGCCCTGAGACTCCACCTATCCCAAGCTCAATAGAGAGGCTTCTGCAGTTTTGCAAGTCTGGTATCATAAGGCTGAATCCAACACAGAAGTTCTCCCCGCATGCTGAAAATGCCTAGTCAAGGGAAGGGATCACAAACAAAAGAAATGGAGGAAAACAAACGACTGGATATAGAGTTCAAAACCACGCTTATAAGGTTTTTCAAGAATATCCTAGAAAAGATGGATAAATTTAGCAAGACTCAAGGGGAGATGAAAAAGATCCAACTAGAGATGGAAAAGAACCAACTAAAATTTAAACATACACTGACTGAATTAAAAAATATTGTACAGAGACCTAACAGCAGAATAGAGGAAGACAAGAATCAAGTCAAAATTTTGAAATATAAAGAATCAGAAAACACTCAACTGGAAAAGCAAGAAGAGAAAAGAATCCAAAAATGTGAAGATAATGTAAGGAGCCTCTAGGACAGCTTCAAGTGTACCAACATCAGAATTATAAGGGTGCCAGAAGAAGTGAGAGAGCAAGATACTGAAAACGTATTTAAAGAAATAATGACTGAAAACTTCCCACATCTGGTAAAAGAAATAGACTTATAAGTCCAGGAAGCACACAGAACCCCATATAAAAGGAATCCAAAGAAGACTACACCGAGACATATAATTAAAATACCAAGAGCAAAAGACAAAGAGAGAATATTAAAAGCAGCAAGAGAAAAACAGTTCATTACCTACAAGGGAGCACCTATACAACTGTCAGCTGATTTCTCAACAGAAACGATGCAGGCCAGACAGGAGTGGCAAGAAATATTCAACGTGATGAATAGCAAGAACCTACAACCAAGAATATTCTATCCAGTAAAGTTATCATTCAGAATTGAAGGGCAGATAAAGAGCTTCACAGATAAGAAAAAGCTAAAGGAGTTCATCAACTCCAAACCAGTATTATATAAAATGGTGAAAGGTACTCTTTTAGAAGAGGAAGAAGAAAAAGGTAAAATATAAAAAATTATGAACAACAAATACATATCTATCAACAAGTGAATCTGAAAATTAAGGGAATTGAAGATTTGATCAACAGAATAAACTGGTGAATATAATAGAATCGGGAGCACAGAAAAGGAGTGGACTGATAATTTTCAGGGGGAAAGGGGGAAGGGGCGTACAGGGAGAGACTGGGCAAAAATCATACACCTATGGATGAAGTCAACGGGAGGGAGGTAAGGGTAGAGGGAAGGGTGGGAGCTGGGTGGAGGGGAGATATGGAGGGGAAAAAAGAGAAACAAATGTAATAATCTGAATAATAAAGATTTAATAAAAAAAAAATTTAAAAAGGAATTCCTAAAGCTAGCATAAAACTGACCATCAAAGGCACACATTGTATATTTTTCTTTAAAACTATTTAAGAAAATATTTCTTTCAAAGTTTTTATCTGAGTAATACCCCCTCCACTTTATATAAGTTAATAAGTCATCATTGACTACAGAATAAAATTACATTACAAAAAAAAAAAGATTTGACAAAAGAGTCAAGAGTATATACAATGGAGTCAAGGTAGTCTCTTGAATAAATGGTGTTGGGAAAACTGGACAGATACATGCCAAAAAATGAAACTAGATCACCAATTTACACTATACACAAAAATAAATTCGAAATGGATAAAGAACTTACACGTAAGAGGAGAAACCATAAAAATCTTAAAAGACCCCACAGGCAGCAAAATATCAGACATATGTTGTAGTAATATCTTTACTGATACAGCTCCTACAGTAGTGGCAACTAAGAAGAAAATAAACAAATGAGACTATATCAAAATTAAAAGCTTCTTCACAGCAAAATCAACACCAACAAAACAATAAGAAAGCCCAGTGCATGGGAGGACATATTTACCAATATTATTTTTATAAGGATTTAATCTCCAACGTTTACAGGGAACTCATACAACTTAACAAAAAGATGATAAACAATCCAATCAAAAAATGGCTAAAGGACCTAAATATATACTTTCTGAAAGAGGACATACAGAAAGCCAAGAAACACATGAAAAGATGCTCAAAGTCACTAATCATCTGAAAGATGCAAATGAAAACAACAATGAGATACCATCTCACTCTTGTCAGAATGGCTATCATCAACAAATCAACGAAGGACAAATGCTGGCAAGGATGGGGTTAAAAAGGAAACCTGGTGCTCTGTCCGTGGGAATGCAAACTGGTGCAGCCACTGTGGAGAAGTGTACAGAGTTTTCTTAAAAAACTAAAAATGGACCTCCCATTGGACCCAGTAATCCCACTGCTAGGAATATATCCCAAGAAACTAGAAACACCAATCAGAAAGGATATTTGCATCCCTATGTTCATAGCAGCACAATTCACCATAGCTAAGATTTGGAAACATCCTAAGTGCCCATCAGCAGATGAGTGGATTAGAAAACTATGATATATCTTCACAATGGAATACTATATTGCTATAAAAAAGAAAGCATTCTTACCATTTGCAGCAGCATGGATGGACCTAGAGAGCATTATGTTAAGTGAAATAAGCCAGATAATGAAAGAAAAATACCATCTGATCTGTCTCATTTATGGAAAATAACATTATAAGCTGATGAACAAAAAGATAGATATAGAAGCAGTAAAGCAATGAACACATTGTAAAATTACAGCAAGAAGACTGGGGAGTATTGGGGAGGAGAGGAAGAAATCAATCAAAGGACTTGTATGCATTCATATAAGCATGGCCAATTGACACAAGACCCTGGGGATGTGATGAGGGCATGTGATAGGGGGTCGAGAGGCTGGGGCAAGGTCAATGGGGAAAAAAGAGATATATGTAATATTTTAAACAATTATAAAAAACTGAAAAAAAAAGGAATCCTCTTACACTGCTAGTGGAAATGCAGACTGGCGCAGCCATTGTGAAAAAATGTGAAGTTTCCTCAAAAAATTAAAAACAGAACTCCCATTTGATCCAGGAGTACCACTTCTAAGACTATATCCCAAAAAACTAGAAACGCCAATCAGAATGGATATATACACCCCTATGTTTATAGCAGCACAAGTTACAATAGTTAAAAAATTAAAACAGCCTAAGTACCCATCAGCAGATGAGTGGGTTAAAAATGGTAGCATAACTAAACAATGGAACACTATGTTGCTGTGTAAAAGAAGGAACTCTTGCCATTTGCAACAGCATGGATGGACCAAGAGAGCATTATGCTTAGGGAAATAAGCCAGTCAAAGAAAGATAAATATCGTATGACCTCACTCATCTATGGACTATAATGAACAACATAAACTGATGGAAAAAATATTTTAGAATATAATAGAAGTAATGTCATTATTTATAGGTTTTTAATATTTCCTAAAACTTTTGTGATATTATAATATGACTAGTGACCCAGTGCATAGATTCCTGCATATTGAAAGAAAATTAATTAGATGGTGGCCTGTTGGGTGGGACTGGGTGAGATAACCCTAACGGACCCTGGAGCAATATCCCTGGCCAGCACACCTGAGGTGGCAGCTTGGCTCCAAGGGCATCTATGGAGTGTGTAGAATTCCTATAGCAGGTGGGATTCTACACACTTCATAGATGGCCAACCTGGCTTGCCAGGGATGGGGCTGAAACTGTCTCTCCAATATCCCAAGAGGGGTCCCAGAGTATAAGAGAGCACTCTGCAAAGTTGTGGAATGCAACAAGCATATAGTAAACCAGATTCAGAGCCTATAGTGCCCCAGCAACAACATAATCCATGGCCGAAGGTGGAACTGCACAGCCATGCAAGAAATTAGTCTCCCTCCTCTCTAGTTTCACGTGTATCACCCTAGACCCTCTACTGCCAATTTATTGCAGTTCAGTGGCTTCTTCTTTGAGCATCTGCCCCTTGGTAGTCAGTGTGCATTGTAGCAACAAGTTGGATGGGTGGAGGGATACTTAGCATATTATCCTTTTATATATATCTACATAGATATATAGATTTAAAGATAGTATAGTGTTGGCAGCATTACTATTTATAAAATCTTTTTTTTCTTTAAATATTAATGTTTCTTGCATGTAACAATTTTTTTTTTTAAAAAGAGCCTCCTAGCCAGTACTTAGACCCCTTCTTATGTTACACTACCACAAGGTCCCAGGAGGGAGCAGAAAATAGAGAAAAACAGGACTAGGACCCAGGACAGGCTCTGGGCTCTACACAAGGGGGGATATGGATCACTATGATGGTCATGATGCCCCAGGTCCCAGGGGCAGTTGTGCTGAGAACTCAGGGCTCAGAACTCAGTTCTCTGTCCCAAAAGGCCAATCTTGGTCACCCTAACTCAGGTCCAGGTCATCCACCTCCAGATAATCCTCCTTCGTAGTGTCCAGCATCTTCAGACCAGTTAGAAATTTTTGGAGGAAGGGAACACACTGGAAAAACAGGTGAGGGTGGGATGAGCCCCACTGTTAGGTGTCCCACAGATTCTCTTCTGAAAGTCTCCCACCCTCAGCCTCCTGGCCACCCCAGGGTTCTCATGTGAAGGAGCCCAGTACTCTTAGGGTCTCCACTCAATTATTTCTTCCCTCACTCTCCAAGACTCCTCCTGTTCACCTTCTAGGACCCCCTTTTAGAAAATCACAGGGTCAGTGATCCTGGGCCTTCACCAACCCATATCCATCCTGCACCCCGCTTCCCCAGGCCCTCCTCTGGGTCACTTCTAAGGAAGAGTTTCAGGTGCTATAAGCACAGGAGGTGGAGCTAGTGGAGTAAGGCTTCTGTCCCTTGACTTGGAAGCCTCCAGCTGGGCGCACAGAGCCCCCTTCTCTGACTCTGGAGCTCCCCTGAGGCAGGCTCAATCACCTTCTTGTGCAGGCTCTTCTTTGATCCTCATATGTTCAGCATCATAATGCAAACCTGGAGAGCTGCTTCAGCCAGGGTGGAGGACAGGGTCATTGAGCTCATGTTCACTTCACCCCATTTTCCCCACCACCCTTGATCTCACACCCTGGACCAGTGCCACTCTGACTCCAGCATACTCTGATTGTGGATGCCTCCCAGCTACAATCTCACTCGGTGTGTGTGACTTGGGCCTGAGCCTGGCCTCCCTAACCTGTTCCCTCTGGAAAGTAGGAGACCTCCACCTAGCTCAAAAGTTCTCTTGAGGACTCAGTGTCATTCCTATCATCATTGTTCTCGCCCTCCAGCCTTCCCTTGCTTTCCTGCCTTGAACACATGACTATTTTGTGAGGCCTGCAAGAGGGGTTGATCACTTCTCCATATTAGTCATGAGGATACTATCAGCGAAAGCTATACGGGCACAGTGGGAAGTCTCAGAAAGCATATTCCTTTGTCTCTGGTCCAGCCAGTGGGACCTAACCCCCAAGAGCCCTTTTGTTCTCCTCGCCCTTGGGAATTCTCTGCAGAGCCCATCCCTGAGGAGGGCATGGGGAGTTTCCCTTGGAGGCGTGGTGAAGACAGAAATGACAGCAGGGCCCTGGCAACATGAGTGCAGGCTGAGCTGGTTTAAGATAGAAATCACCCATTCACCTGACATCCTGTGAAAAGCTAAAGGCCAGCAGAGGGAGCCGCATGGAAATCAGAGACCTGCTCAATGTGCCACCTCTGCACCCAGTCCTGAAACAGCCTGGCCACCACCCTGTGTGCCATGACCAGGGCCTCCTGTCCCTAAAACTGCCCACCCACCTGCCCATGGACCAAACATTTCCCTCTTCCTGGGAATTGGCACTGAGAGGGTGAATATTTGCAGACAATTTAATTGACAAACTACCAAAGCCACATGCTGGGCAGTCCCCCCTTCCCTCAAGTCCTCCTCTTTACAAACTTCCAGGCTAGCTCTACCTTGATGAGCTATTTCCTGCTCAGTGAGTTGTCTTCCTTACACTGTTTTTGTTTGTTTGTTTGTTTGTTTTTTCAAAGTAACTGTGCTCCTACTGAGGGAAGAAAAGAAGAAAGACATTTTAGGCAAGATGGGAAAGATGGATGTGCCAGAAACGCCTAGATGCCTGAAAGTCAAGGCTAGTAAAGCACAGAGGCCCTGCTGTTAATACAGCAGACATCCATGGCCACCCTCAACAGGGGGATCTTAATCAGGCTGAGATGCCATAAGCAGGTGCATGTGTGCCCTTCAGTAGCCAAAATGACTGATGTAACTATTGGTATGAAGCCTTCTTTATCAATGAAGCAATAGACAGGTTACTGACCAGCTAATCTGCTAGAAAGAGCAATTAGGAAGAAAAAGCCTAGAGAGCTCAAATGGAGCTCAGAGGAACCCAACGAAGAAGACATAAGGTTCAGAACTCATAGAGTGCCCAGGTATAGCTACCATGCTAATCAGGTAAAGTTTGCTGGGCATGGAGACAGGAGAAGCTGCTGAGCCAGAGAGCTCAGATATCACTTTGATGTAAAGTGGTGATTTCAGAGGCAGCGTGTGGCTGATCGTATGTTGAGTGTGGATACAGAGACTGATGCTGCTATTTAGGAAAGAAATGTATTTACCATTGAGTATACTGTTGCCTGATTAGGACACTGTTATGAAGGACTGTCTTGTCTGATGACTTATGGCCAGTGGCTTCTGCAATAAAGACTCATTCTTATGCACCCACAACTTCTCGTGGCTTCTCCACTGCTCTGCCACCCCACCGATCATTTAAATGTACTCAGAGCAGCTGTACTCTTGTTGCTCTGACCAAATGTTGAAGGCACATCGTTTTGACAATGAGGGCATCATGAGGTTCCTCTGAGCAGGAAAGTTTCCATGGGACAAGGGTAGGGCTCTCATGTTGGTTAACTGGACCCCTTCCCATATCTATGAAGCAGCTTTGTTTTTACCTGTTTGGGTTTCAACTGGGGATAGGATTCTTGTGCTGGAAACACTTGAAACTCTCCCATTTGGCTCAATGCAGTCTCTGACATTGAAGGAAACTGACTCCTGAAGCAGAGCTAGTGGCCTGAGGTCCCAGGGAGCCTTAGAGACCCCACCCACCAGCCAATCAGAGTGAGTATGCAAATTAACCTAACAAAGATGGTGGTGGCCACAGAGTTAGAGTGAGCCGGAGGCTTGGGTTGCCCCAGGCGATGGAGGAAGACAAGCTTTCCACCCTCCCTGGCCAGCCCTGGCCTCCACTCAAGGCTACAAAGTTTCAATTATACAAGATAAACAAATCCCAGACACCTGCTTCCAGTAGAGCCTGGTTTCCGCTCTAGGAGGTCCTGAAAAAAATAAAGAAAACGAGGAGCTGGGACCTTGGGTTGCTGCGGGGGGTGGGGGGGGTAGGAGAGGAAGGGGGCATGGCCATCCTGCAAACAGCCATCAGCCCCTAACTCAGACTGGCCAGGCACAGAATTGGGACCCCACCCTGAAAGAGGTTGTTGCCAGCTTGAAAACAGACTTTAGTCCCTCACCAATGCTGGCCATGTCCCCTCATTGGAAACCCTCACCCCATGGGGGCGTAGCAGACCTATACCACCACAGGCCCCTTGCTCAGTCCACCCCATGCCCCAAGGGAACCACCACCCTGATTTGTGACAAACTTGAGGGCAAACCAGCCAGTCTCCACCTCTCCACCAGGCCTCTATCTATACTAATAAAAGGGTAATATGCTAATTTGACTGGGGGACCTTTCAGAAGACTTCAGGACCTTCTTCTGGACAAAGCCATGATGGCAGGGTTGAGGTAGAGGCAGTTAGAAGCCAAGAAGGGAAGGTAATTGTGGGTGATCATGCCAGGATGGAATGGCAGTTTTGCATGATCAGGCTAATGGGGGTCAGGGTTGTTGGTGATATGCAGACTATCAGGGGGACCAGTTGGGGGCCAGCAGGCCATCAGTGGGGGTCAGTTGGAGGTGATCAGGACAGTAGGGCAGTGCAGTTTGGAGTGAGCAGGCCAGCATGGGGGATAGTGTGGATGAACAGGCCAGTGAGGAGGGAAGTTGGGGGCGAGTAGGCCAGCAGAGGGGGAAGTTGGGGGTGAGCAAGCTGACAGAGGAGGCAGTTGGGGGTGAGCAAGCTGACAGAGGAGGCAGTTGGGGGTGAGCACACTGGCATGAGGGGCAGAGGGGTGATAAGGCTGGGGGAAGGGCATTTGGAGGAGAGCAGGCTGGCAAGCATAATGGTTAGGGACAATCAGACAGGCAGGCAGACAGGTGACTAGTTAGGAGCCAGCAGTCCCGAATTGTGAAGAAGGATATCTGAAAGCTGGTTTAGGCCCAATCTCTGTAAACCCGCAGTAGGACATCCTTTGAAGGGTCCCAGATTAGAGAGGATACAGGCAGGACTAAGGGACACTACCACCCCACCTGCGTGAATTTCTTGCACCAGGACACTAATAGATAAAATAATCTGAAACAGTTCAGTATATAAGCACATACCAGGTCCTTTGGAAGGATCAATGTTAGTGTTCACTGTAGACTAAAACACTCTTCACAAGAAATAAATGGATACACAGCAGAGTCCCTGTGTACTTGCAGAGCTCAAGATGATGTACAAATCCCATCCAGTTAAAGTGCTCCTGGAAATCCTTGCACCTGATTGATGAGGTGGCAGCTGTGCTTGAGTCCCCTGAGTGACACATATAGTGACACATGGGTAGACCTCAAATCCAACCCACAGCGCCTGAGTTTAGGAAGCCTGTGTCCCTGACAGAGAAACAGAGAAAGGAGCAAGTTCAATCATTCAAGGGCCTTTCCTGCTAAGAACTTTGTCCAACTGTCAGAGGTATCCACGGTCCACTTGGGGCACCTGGTCCCCTCCTGTCCTACCCACACTACACAGATGGATGAATCTGCCTTAGAGAAATGAAAGGATGGTGTACGACCATCCTTGTAAGAACTGTGGGCTGTCTGAGTTGCCATGAGGCCCACAATGTATACCACGGCTTTCAAGCTTTTAGACTATGAATACATATAACTACTATTACAGCCCCACACCTACAGGCTCAATACTTCACATGATGTTAAGCTAATCCAAATTTCTGGTGTTCCCTTTAAAAAATGACTGCTTGGCCAGGTGGCTATACCCAAGTTTAACCCCCTAGGTATAAATTGTCCATTATGTGGCCCATAAGCTTTAGAACTTGAGGTCTGGCTTTGTTTAGTTACAGAATACATGTAGCTGATATGCAATTTGAGCTTGTTTTTCTTTTTAAAAAAGGTGGGAGTTTGCCCTGGCTGGTTTGGCTCAGTGGATAGAGTATCGGCCTGCGGAACTAACGGTCCTGATTTTGATTCTGGTCAAGGGTACATGCCTGGGTTGCGGGCTCAATCCCCAGTAGGGGGCATGCAGGGATGCAAGCAATCAATGATTCTTTCATCATTGATGGTTCTATCTCTCTTTCCCTCTCTCTTCCTCTCTGAAATCAATAAAAACATATTTTAAAAAATGTTAAAAAACATTAAAAAGAAAAAACACGTGGTGGTTTTATTGTTGTTTGCTTGCTCTCACTGGTCACTAAGCAATAGCAAGGTATTCTTGTGTTGCTCAGTAATGCACAATTTTGTTTTCTCTTTTTAACTTTTCACTCCTTTAGCCATTTTACCATCTTCCACCCCTAGCAGCCACTAATCTGTCCTCTGTATCTATGAGGTTATTTGTTTTTAATTCCATATGTAAGAGAGATCATGTCGTATTTTTCTTTCTCTGTGCAACTTAGTTCCCTTAGCATCATGCCCTTGAAGACCGTCTATGTTGTTGCAAATTTCAAGACTTCATTCTTTTTTATGATTAAACTAGAGTCCTGGTTCATGAAAATTTATGCACTGGAGGGTGATCCCTCATCCTGGCCTGCCCTCTCTCACAGTAAGGGAGCTCTCAGGGGCAGAAGGCAACCTGGCAATCAGGGGAAGGTGATGCCCCATCACACTTCTGCAGTTGCCATTGCCAGCAGCACAAGCCTCACCTGGCCCTGGTTACCTAAGCCTCCAGCTGGTCCTGAGTTCTTGGAGGGCTGAGGGGACTGGGGGACTCTGGAGGTAGGCACAGAACAGCCACACCCACTTTGGAGTGGGTCTGGCTATGCCATGAGTGTGTTGCCCCAGCAGGGCTGAGGGGACTGGGCACTGCCATCTTGTGCCTGTGGGCACTGCCATCTTTGAGGGTATGACAATTAGTATATTCCCTCCTTATTGGCTTGGGTGCCACCATCTTTGTGATGGTGTGAGGGTCAATTAATATATACCCTCTTTATGAGATAGAATAATATTCTACTATATATGCATCACATCTTGTTTATTCAATTGTCAATAGGTGGACACCTACATTGTTTTCATATCTGTACTATTTTAACTAATCAATACATAGAAAGATATAATGTGCTAATTTTAAGGTGTCCCAGTCACACCAGTCTGTAGGTGGGGACAGAGGTGGGGACTTCCATCCCCAGAGCTAAAGTCATGCTGCCTGTGTGCATCTCTGCCTAGTGCTGATGTGAAGCTGATTGCCTTATTGGGATAAGACACTGCCTGCGTGTGTCCTTGTTCAGCACTAATATGATTCTGTATGGTGGGGCTGGGTTTGACAGGGAACTTCAGGTCTTACCCCCTCCCTGGCACTAGGACTTGAGACCTCAGGCTGTGCCCCCCTTGTCCCCTTCCCGCCCAGCAGGGCTTGACAGGGGACATCAGGATGTGCTTCCCACCATGCAGGGCTTAATAGGGGACCTCCCACCCCCTGGCAGCCACTAATCTACCCTCACCTGGCAGGGCTTGAAGGGGGACCTTAGGTCACAACTCCATCTCAATGTTAGGTCACGATACCTCAGGCAGCCCAATGGGTCTTGACTGGGTACCTCAGGCCACACACCCCCACCCCAGCACCAGGCTGTGGGACCTTAGTCTGCATCCCCCATTTCAGAGCTGTGCTAGTATACCTTAGGCTGTGTCCCCCACTTGGCAGAACTTGACAGGGGACCATACCCCCCACCCAGTGCTAGGCTGGGAGATCTGAGGCTGCTCCCCTCACCCAGAGGGGCTTGACTGGGGGGGGCGGGTGGCCAGGTCTGGATCTCACCCAATGGGGGTGAGATCAGCTGGGTCTGGGTCTCCTACATTTTCAAAGTGAGTGCAGATGGTTGTCAGGGACTTGATTCTAGGTCCCATGGCACACCCCAGAATCTGACAGGAGGGAGATTTTATGTACATTTTAATTTCTGACACTTTTATTATAGAGAAAGGGCAAATAGTAATATTAAAATATATTTTCTAATTAATTCCCTTTTAATGTGCACACTTTTGTGTACTGGACCAATAGTGTTGCAATAAAGACAGAGATACACATATCGCTTTTTTTAAAAAAATAAATCTTTATTGTTCTGATTATTACAATCATTCCTTTTTTATCCCCCATAGCTCCCCTCTTGTTCCCACCCCACCCTCTGCCCTTACCACAACCTCCCCACCCCCACTGTCCTCATCCATAGTTGTACGATATTTTCCCAATCTGTTCTGGCACCCTTATACCCCATCCCACTGAGAATTGTCAGTCCACTCCCTTTCTATGCCCCTGATATTACTATATTCACCAGTTTATTCTGTTCATCAGATTTTTTATTCACTTGATTTTTAGATTTACTTGTAGATAAATATGTATTTGTTGTTCATAATTTTATCTTTACCTTCTTCCTCTTCTTCCTCTCTTAAAGAATACCTTTCAGCATTTCATATAATACTAGTTTGGTGGTGATGAAATCCTTTAGCTTTTTCTTATCTGTGAAACTCTTTATCTGTCCTTCAATTCTGAATGATAGCTTTGCTGGGTATAGGAATCTTGGTTGTAGGTTCTTGCTATTCATCACTTTGAATATTTCTTGCCACTCCTGCAGCATAGTTTCTGTTGAGAAATCAGCTGACAATCGTATGGGTACTCCCTTGGAGGTAACTAACTTATTTTTTCTTGCTTCTTTTAATATTCTTTGTCTTTTGCTCTTGGCATTTTAATTATGATGTTTTTTAGTGTGGTCCTCTTTGCTTTTTTTGTTTTGTTTGTTTTTTTAAATATAGTTTGATTTTTTACAGAGAAGAAGGGAGAGGGATAGAGAGTTAGAAACATCGATGAGAGAGAGACATCGATCAGCCGCCTCCTGCACGCCCCCTACTGGGGATGTGCCCACAACCAGGATACACGCCCTTGACCAGACTCGAACCTGGGACCTTTCAGTCCGCAGGCCGAAGCTCTATCCACTGAGCCAAACCAGTTTTGGCAGTGTGGTCCTCTTTGGATTCCTTTTGTTTGGGATTCTCTGTACTTCCTGGACTTGTAAGTCTATTTCTTTCACCAGGTGGGGGAAGTTTTTGGTCGTTATTTCTTCAATAGATTTTTCAGTATCTTGCTCTCTCTCTTCTTCTGGCACCCCCATAATTTGGATGTTGGTATGCTTGAAGTTGTCCCCAAGGCTTCTTAAACTATCTTCATATTTTTGGATTCTTTTTTTTCTTTTTGCTTTTCCAGTTGGGTGTTTTTTTGCTTTTTTGTATTTCAAATCTTTGACTTGACTCATGGAATCCACTAGTCTGCTGTTGGATTACTATATGTTGTTCTTTATTTCATTCAGTGTATGCTTAATTTCTAATTGGTCCTTTTTCATATCCTCGAGGTTCTCACTAAATTTATCAGCGGTTTCTAGACAATTCTTGAAAAACCTTATAAATGTGGTTTTGAACTCTATATCCAGTAGTTTGCTTTCCTCCATTTCTGTCATTTGTGACCTGTTTCTTTGTCTCTACATTTGGCTGCTTCCCTGTGTTGATAGAGTGGCTTTGTGTGTGAGGTGTCCTATAGAGCCTAGTGGCTCAGCCTCCCAATTACCTGAGATAGACACTCTTGATGCACCTTTTTCTGGGCTGTATGCACAGTCTTGTTGTAGATAAGCCTTGACTGTTGTTGGTATCACCAGTTGGCTGTGAGGATCAGCTGAGTCTATGATGGGAGAACTTCCATGCTGAAGACACCCTTATGTAGTAAGATTTGCTTCAGTGGGGCTTTGGTGCTCACTGACTCTGTCCCTTGAGTGTGTCCCTTATGAATTTGAGGAGCTGTAATCTGGATGGCCCCACTCTGACCAATGGGAAATCCAAGAAGTTTCAATTTTAGCCTCTGCCTGAGGCCACCCAGCAAAAGCTATGGAGAGATCTGTAGATTCTTTTTCTTTGTTTGGGGTTTGGAGGT
This sequence comes from Lasiurus cinereus, assembly GCA_011751065.1. Classification (NCBI taxonomy): domain Eukaryota; kingdom Metazoa; phylum Chordata; class Mammalia; order Chiroptera; family Vespertilionidae; genus Lasiurus; species Lasiurus cinereus. The sequence goes on along the minus strand of JAAGEH010000041.1, from coordinate 11,769,238 downwards.
GCCCAGATGAGGCCCAGCTGTGAAGCAATGCAAGGTGCTGTGGAGCTTTGAGCCCTCTTTTGGCAGCTCTGGGGTTCTCTGATCCTGCTGCAGTTTGTTAGGTAAGTTTAAGTTGCAAAGGGCCAGGCCATTCATATGTAAAAGCCTCTGCACACAGCTTGGGTGGGTCAGGGTCTCAGGGCAGAGCAAACAGCTAAGGCTTATCCTCAGCCCTGCCCCTGGTCTCAATGTCCCTCAGTATCACTGCAAGTACCTCTAAGAGAAAGCCATCCTCCACTCTGCCCAAAACCAGATAGTACAGTTTCTCCCTGTATGAGTCTGGGTCCCCAGAGTCTCACTCAGAACTGGATTTCACAGCAGTCAGGAGTCCATGTCTCCTCCTGGTTGAAAAAGACAACAGCATACTCAGTTGCCAGATATTTGCTCACACAAGCCTCCATATCTCAACACTTTAGTTCCACAGCTTCTCTGAGTCTCAGTGTGCTTTTCTCTTTCCTTCTAGTTGTAGAATTTCCACTCAGCCAGCCTTCCTGTGGTTCTGGGTGATGTCCGTTTTGTCTTTTAGTTGTAGTTTTGAAGTGGTTGTGCGATGCAGCAATTTCTGGTGTTTTCCTATGCCACCATCTTGGTTTCCCTTTACACATATCATTTTGAATTAATGTTTTGGATTTCTTCATATAACTATAAGTTAAATTGCTGGGTCACATGCTGGATCAATTGCTGGATCACATCTATTTTTAATTTTTTGAGGAACTTCCATACTTTTTCCCATAGTGGCTGCATCAATTTACAATTCTATCAACAGTGCACAAAGTTCCCTTTTCTGCACTTCCTCACAACACTTATCCCATCCTGTCTTTTTATAACAGTAGTTCTGGCAGTGGGAGGTGATACTGTGTGGTTCTGATTTGCATTTCCCCTGTAATTAGTGATGTTGAGCATCTTCTACAATGTAAAATCTACATTTAACTTTAAATGCTACTGAATAAGGAACACTATATGTAAAATGGAAACCACTACCATACTTATTCCTTAAGAATTAAAATGCTATTGCACTAAAATCATCAATTATATTACTTGTAAATATAACTGTTTGTGTTTTTTTTAAAAGATACAGAGTCACCTAGAGCACTTTAGAACCCAAGCAAAAATTTCATCAATGCATATTCCCAAAGCAGTCTCAAAATCTCCTTGATATCACAAACTTTCACATCATGCTACACACAACATTATCTTGTCACCATTTGTCTCTTGATCTTTACTTTTGCTCAGAGCACACAGCCCATCCTGACTTCAGATTAAGCATGGTTAAGCATGTGCTGGCTGGTATAACTCTTTCATGCAAACCTGCCATCATGACAAGGTCTTTGGCTTGACCACGTGCTTCTAGTGCTTGTTCCATAGGTGGCGTTCAATACATTCCTAATAGAAGAGCCAGTGAATGAATTCCTCTTAAACTACAAATCTGATGAGATCCCAATCAAAATTGCAAGGAAATTTGATCATACGGTTCAAAATTCATAGATACTGAAATTTAAAATGTGCATTTTTTAAACAAATTTTATTTGCAGAAAATGATTCATAATGGATTGAATAAATGTTCAGAGGTACCAATACAATGATGATCATCACAGGATTATTCATAAAGCACAAAACAAAGTAATTTTCAGTCTATTAACCAAAACCACATTATATAATTTATGACATAAAAGGAGATAAGATATTAGAAGTTATTATTTTTTCAGAAATAATTTTAATATGAGTAGAATATATTGTCAAACAGAAATATAACAGAAAATGATTTCTAGGTACAGATAAGTGTATATTTATATATACTAGCATATCTCAAAGGATGCTTGTATAATTATTTCCCATTTTGTACATGATCACTTATTTTAAACCTTTCTGTTTTGTACCTATAAGCATGAATTATTTGTATAATAAATAATATCTACTTTCATTTTGAAAAAGAGAAAAGTTGGGGATAGAGAAGTTTGTCCAGTATAATCCACCTGGAAAGAGGAGCACAGGTGGTTTTGTCTAAAAGTGGGCAGTTGTTTTAATTTTTTTTCTAAACCGAATTGTACTTGTAAAAACTACATCCCATGCCTACAATCAAATTGCATTGTGGCAAGACACTGGATTAAGTAGATACACTCTGCTAATTGCATCATAGAACATTAACTCTGATATACAAATATCCCAAATATGTCCCCTCCCTCTTGCTCACACATGTTTTCTTGTTTCTACATGGGACTATTCTGCTTTATTCGTTCCTCAGCACAGTCTTAGGACTCTCACTTGCATTGCTCTCTACAGATGAGTTTATATTTATTTCTATTTTCACTCTATTCTACATCATCTTGAAGCTTCTTGCTATTCTGTTTTCTTTATGTTTTTCTCCTCTTTTAAATGAAGTTCTAACATAAAGAAAAAAATTAATGTCATATAAAAAGTTACAACTTTCTAAATTTTTTTCAGTGCTTACAGTTTTTTCTTATTTGTTTTTCTTGTTCTCATTGCTGGAAATGTACACATATTCAGAAAAATGATGACTTCTTTTTGTGTAACCGTTAAAAAGAATATTTTGTATTTTCTTACTTTACTAAACATTTATCTAAGTCCTAAGAGTTTCCAAAAAAGATATATATTCCGTATCCAAACATGTTTCCTTGAGGACAAAGTCCATAAAAATGAGATCATGTTAAGAATTATTTCCACTTCTGGTTTAACTCATTCAATCACTTCCTTTTGCTCAGAGTAAAGGTCTGAGTTTCCGTGGGTCCAGGTACCCCTATGAATCTGGGTCACCAGTGTCTCGCCCTAAACTGGGGTTCAGTGCAGTTGGAAGTGGACTTCAATGCAGTTAGGAGGTTCTTTCTCCCTACCGCTAGAGAAAGCCAGTGGCATAATCAGTAGTCAGCCCTCTGTGCACACCTCCAGACCTCTGCCTTTCTGGCTCCCCTGAGTTTCCACGCACTTCGGGGACCCCTATGAGTCTGGGTACCCAGGGTCTGGCCCAAAACTTGGGTTCAGTGCAGTCGGAAAAGGATTTCAGCACAGTTGGGAAATTCTGTCTCCCTCCTGCTAGAGAAAGCCAATGGCACCATCAGTGTGCACCCTTGTGAGCCTCCAGACCTCTGCCTTTTAGCAGCTCCCTTAAGTTTTCATCCACTCCCCCTTTACACGACAGTCCAGACTCCCCCCCTTATGAGTCTCACCTGGAACTGGGGTTCAGTACAGTCGGATCTAGGGTTCAGTGCAGTCAGGAGTTTCAGTCTCTTTTCTGCTACAGGAAACAAGCTAGGCACTCCGCCGTCTGTCCTCTCCACGTGTGTGTCTCCATACCTCAGCTTTTTGCAGCTCTTCTGAGTCTCTGTGAGCCCCTCTCTTTCTTCTAGTTGTAGAATTTCCACTCAGTCAGCTTTCTTGTGGTTCTGGATGAAGTCCATTCTATGTTTAAGTTGTAGTTTTGAAATTGTGTGAAGCAGCCATTTAGGTGTTCACTTATGCTGCCATCTTGGTTTGTCCATCTTGCTCATTCTTGAAGCTTCTTGCTATTCTGTTTTCTTTATCTTTTTCTCCTCTTTTAAATGAAGTTCTAACATACTTGAAGAAAAAATCTTATTTTAATGTCATATAAAAAGTTACAACTTTCTAAATTTTTTCAGTTCTTATAGTTTTTTTCTTGTTTGTTTTTCTTATTTTCATTGCTGAAAATGTACACATATTCAGAAAAATTTAGGCTACTTTTTGTGTTACCATTAAAAAGAATATTTTGTATTTTCTTATTTTACTAAACTTTTACTTAACTTAAGAGTTTTCAAAAAAAGATATATTCTGTATCCAAACATGTTTTCTTGAAGACAAAGTCCATAAAAATGTGATCATATTAAGAATCATTTCCACTTCTGGTCTAACTCATTCAATCACTTCCTTTTGCTCAGAATAAAGGTCTGAGTGTTCCGCTGGCCAACTAGGAGCCAGGCTCCAGCTGGCAAGACCGGATATAACTGCAAAAAAGAGTGGCACCTGTGAGCTCACCAGAGCCACATCTCAGGTGTTCCTTCTAGGAGTTGCTAACCAGCAAGGTCTGGAGAAGACGAAAGAGCCATGTACACAAGTTCTTTCACCTGCAGGGTGAGTCCACCCTGCCTGAGCCCGACTCCTGCCCAGCCTCACCTGTCATTCTCTCTGAGCCACTCCAGGACCAAGAACCAGGCCCCAGATTGCTCCTCGAGCTCTATTTGATATTTCTGTGCCGGCTATTGCAACAGTACTATCTCCTCCATTACTTTCCACTCCTGAGGCCAGAGGGAAGGCCTGAAGGGGGTGAGGATTGGGGTAGGGGTCCAGTGTTGGGTCTTTGCACACAAGGCCACCCTCCTTCCCCTAATTACATCCAGGCCTAGCCTGTGCTCAGGGCTTGAGATGGACATCAAGCCCTTCCTCCAGGAGGTTATCTTTAATGTCATCCCCCACTCCCAGCCACCAACTGGAGGATTCTCCCACTTCTGTATCAAACTCTCCCAAAAATGTAAGATGCAGGGGATGGAGCCCAGGAGTGTGCTGGCCAGGGCATCACAGATAGTCACTCCCCTATCCAAGGAGGGACTCAGCTGATCACCTTCTCCTTTTTTTTCTTGGATGATCTGATTCCCCTGGAAGGCAGACAGCCAAAGTCCATCAGAAAGAGACTTCTGGCCAGGACTAGCCCCTATGCCCACACTTCTCATGGTGCACAACTGCCAGGTCCCAGGTGGGATACAGGGAGAGACAGAACTAGAACTCAGGCCAGGCTGTGGGTTCCAGAGGAGGGAGGACATGGAACACTATGATGGCTAAGATGCCCCAGGTCCCAGAGGAGGCTGTGCTAAGAATTCAGGCTTAGTGCCGGGACTCTCTGCCCGCAAAGGCCAATTCTGGTCACCCCAGGTCAGGCCCAAGTTAGACCAACTCCAGATAATCTTCCATACTATTGTCAAACATCTATTAGGTCAATCAAAATTTGCCAAGGAAGGGAACACACTGTGTAAATATGGGGGTGGGATGAGAACCTGCTCTCAGGTTACCCACAAATTCTTTCTGGAAAACCTCTAATCCTCAGCCTTCTAGCGCCACCTCCTTCCACCTGTTCCCATGTGGAGCAGGACCCTTAAGGAGTCCCCTCAATTTTGCCTTCTCTCACTCTCCAGGACCATTAGGGCTTCACTTCAATTGTGCCTTCCCTCACTCGCCATGACTCTTCATAATCAACCCCAGAACCTCCTTTGGGCAAAGCATAGGCTCAGTGGTTCCAGGCTAGCCCCAAACCCATATCCTTCCTGCATCCTCCTCTTCCAAGCTCTTCCCTTGGTCACTTCTAATGGACGGTTTTAGGAATCAGGAGGCTGGGCTTGTAGAGGAGTGCCTCCCTCTCTTAACTTGGAAGGCCTCCAGCTGAGAACACAGAGTCCTCTCTCCTCTGACCCTGGAGTGGCCCCCAGACAGGCTCACTCTCCTTCTGTAGCCTCTTCTTGGATTCTCAGATGTTCAGTATCAGAGTTTAAACCTGAGGACTGTTCACCCTTGAGTGGAGGTCAGGGTTATTGAGTGCATTCTCAACTGATCCCATATCCCCCACCATACTTGACACCTTACCCTGGACATCTGACCCAAGTCAGCTGGTACCAATGCCACCTGGACTTCAGCATGCTCTGATTCTGCATGACTCCTAGATGCAATGCTCACTCAATGTGTGTGACCTTGGGTCTGGGCCTGGCCTCCCTGACCCATTCTCACCTTGCAAAGTGGGTGACCTCCTACTAGCTCACCCACTTAGGTTCTCCTGAAGACTCAGTGTCATTTCTGTCATCATTGTTCTTGCCCTTAGCCTTCCAGCTGGGACAGGGCAGGGCCCTCTGCCCTGTCCTTTTCTGCCCTGAACTCATGATCACACTATGAGGCCTGCAGCATGGGACAGTCATGCCTCCATGTCACTTTCCAGGAGATAGAGGCCAACAGAGGGGACAATTATGTTCTTAGACTGTACTAGCCCTGCTGAGTGCAATCATCTACAGACCCCTAGGTCCTCTGTCATCTCTGGTGATTTTATTATCTACTTCACTGGTACCTTCTTCATTCTTTTTTAGTCCTAACTCTGAGTTCATTACCATATAATGACCTTCCAACACTACATATTCTAAGTCCTTAGACCTTTTGTGTGTCATTCACTGTAGAGCAGCATGATGGAAATAAAAGAGCAATGTGATGGGGGCTGGGATTGTGCTTATAGGAGAGTGAACTCAAATGCCCTAAACCTCAAGGGAAGCACAAGCAATTGTAGTTTCCTGGCCAACACAAATGATGCTTGGGAGAGAACCATTCAGTGTCTGGGACAATGAACTAAACAGACAGGAAGACGGCTCCATTTCAGGTCATGTGACCCATTTAGCATTTGGAAGTAAACATAGTGTGCACTGCCCTTGTATAGCTAAGGGCCAGGTAAACAGGAATACCTGCTGCCTATGGTTTGTTACAGGAAGAGGACACACTGCAGTAAAAACAGTGAAGTAAAAATAGATACCACAATGAAAGTTTAATTCATGGTATGGGGTCCAGAGAGGCCAGAGGCTGAGTGCTTTGTCTTCCCTTCTGTGAAGAATAGGCTTACACTTTCTCCTTCAGATCTGGAGCCACCTAGAGCACTTTGAACCAGAGCCCAAACTGAGAGCCCACCTAGGATGTTTACATTTTGCTGGTCATCTATGCATATTCCCAAAGCAGCCTCAACTATTTACCTTGATCCCACAAACTTTCATATCATCCTACACACAACATTTCCTCATCACCCATTTGTCTCTTTCTCCACTTTACCTTTTGTTCAGAGCACGCAGCACATCCTGAGTTCACGTTAAGTATGTTTAAGCATGTGCTGGCTGGTTTGATTCTTTCATGCAAACCTGCCATCAGGACATGCTCTTTGATTGAGCACTGTGCTTCTAGTGTCAGGAGGTGCTCAATACATATCTGATAAAGGATCCAGTGAATGAATTCCCCTTACCCAATCTACTAATCTGATGAGATCCCAGTCAAAATTCCAAGAGAATTTGATCAAATGATTCAAAATGCATACATACTAAATTTAAAAGGTGTATTTTTAAACAAATTTTATTTGCAGGAAATGATTCAAAATGAATTGAATAAATTTTCATAGGTACCTATACAACAATAATCATCAAGAATTATTCATAGCCTAGACTGGTTTGGCTCAGTGGACAGAGCATCGGCCTGCGGTCAGAAGGGTCCCAGGTTGGATTCCAGTTGGGGGCATGTACCTTGGTTGCAGGCACATCTCCAGTGTGGGGCATGCAGGAAGTGGCTGATCGATGTCTCTCTCTCATCGATGTTTCTGACTTTCTATCCCTTTCCCTTCCTCTCTGTAAAAACTCAATAAAATATATTTAAAAAAAGAATTATTCATAGAGTAGAAACAAAATAATTTTATGTACATTAACTATGACCAAATAATATAATTTATGACAATGCAGGAGAAAAGACTCTAGAAGAAATTATCCTTCGGAAATAATTTTACTATTACTAATTATTTTAATAAACATAAATGAAATGATATAACTATGGGGAAGAGTATATTTACATGTATTATGAGGATATCTGAAAAGATAAATATAATATAGGTATAGCTGTTTCTTATTTAGTCTATAAAATTGATAATGTTCAGAATAAATCTCACAGCTGCCGCCAATCATGCAATGTCCTCCTTTGATGAGTTTCCCCTGGCCATCTAGGACTGTGCTTCGGCTTATAGGACTGGATGCAACTACAGGACAGAGTGGCATCTGTGAGCTCCCAGTTCTCAGGTGTCCCTCCTAGTATCAGGAGCCCCAAGAATTGCTACACAGCAAGGTCTGTTGGGGGGATCTGGGAGCCATGGACACATTCTCTGGACTAACAAATAGAAAGAGTCCACCCCTGCCCGTGTCCAAATCCTGCCTGACCTTACCTCTCATTCTCACTGAGATGCTCCAGGGTGAACCAGGCATGTAATAGCTCCTCAGGCTATATTTTGTATTTCTGGCAGCCTCCAACAGTACCACTATCTCCTCCAGTATTTTGTTCACCTAAAGTCAGAGGGAAGGAAAGGATACAGATACTTCCTGAATGAGGGTTAAGAGTGAAGCAGGAGCCCAGTTAGGGACACCCTCTTTCCCCCTAATTCCATGCAGGCCCTTCCTGTGCTCAGAGATGGGTATCAACAGCCCTTCCACCAGGAGGTCATCCTTGATGCCACTTCCATTCCCCCAGTAATCAACTGGAGGGTTTCCCACTCCTGTTATCAAACTTTCCCAATAAATGGAAGATGCAGGGGAAGGAGCCCAGAGATATGCTGGCCAGGTTGTCTATAAATGTCACTCCCCTCTACTGACCCTCTGGAGGTGCACAGCTGCTAATGTGTTCTTTTTTTCCTATATTGATCTGATCCCCCTAAAAGGCAGACATCCAAGGTCCATGAGAAAGGAACCCCTGGCTAGGACTAGACCCCTGTGTCCACCCTTGTCAATGATGCATTTCCACCAGGTCCCAGGAGGGGATGGGAAACAGGAAAAGACAGGACTTGGATCAAGGTCAGGCTCTGGGCTCCAAAGGAGTGGGAATATGGATGGCTATGATGGGCTAGTTGTCCTAGCTCTAAGGGGAGCCTGTGCTGAGAACTCAGGTCTCAGAAGAGGGGCTCTCTCTCCCCAAAAGTCAATCCTGGTCACCCCATGTTGAGTCCCAGTTAACCCACTTCCAGTTCATTCTCCATCCTGGTATCCACCCTGTACAGAAGAGTCAGGTATTTTCTGAGGAAGGGAACACACTGGTCAAATAGGGTGAGTGTGGGATGAGCCCATGCTCTCAGGTGCCCCCCAAACTCTCCTTAGCCTCCTGGCCACCCCAACGTTCCCATGTGGATCAGCCCAGGTCCCTTAGGTCCTCAACTCAATTGCCTCATCCTCACTCTCTGGGAACTCCTCCTAATCACCTCCCAGGGCCATCTTTGAGCAAATCACTGCGTCAGTGATTCCGGGGCAGACCATGCTCATGTGCATCCTGCATTCAACTCCCCCAGGTCCTTCTTTGTGGTCACTTCCAAGAGAGGAAGTGGTGCTGGAGGCAGAAAGCCTCTCTCTCTTGACTTGGAGGCCTCTAGTTGGGAGGACAGAAACTCCACTCCTCTGTCCCTGAGAGCTGACCAAGCAGTAGTGGATTTTTCAAGGCTCCACATTGGGATGCTGCTGGGCCTCCCCTAACATACCTTGGCCACCTTGATTCAGTGCTCCGCCAGTTTGTCCCATGCTTGGGTGTCCAAGGTAGGTGGTAATCTCACAGATGGCCACATGATTGAACTGTTGGATAGTGGCCCGGATGATGGATGCCATGTGCTCCTTGCCAGGCCTGACCCTCAGGCACCAGACAGAGCCTAGGCACTGGTGAGGCAGCTCCTGGGGAGAAAGAGGAGTGTCACCCAGCCCTGCCACACCCCAGCTCAGGATCTCTAGGCCCCTGACGGGGTCACTGGTCAAGACTGAAACTCAGGAAGCTGAGGTTGTGCCTGAACTTGAAATCCATGTGATTCATTCTCTGTCCACTGAGGGCACGCAGCACTGGATGACCCAGGGCCCAAGACTGATGGAGAAGGGTTAGGAGCATTTGTCTCCAGCCCATCCTCACAAGCACTTAGCTACAGGGAGTGCCTCAAATCTCCTCACCTCAAGGGGACATCTTCCAGCATCTGATATCCCTCTGGTCTTAGGCAACCTCTGTGAAAGGGTCGTGACCCACAAGTTGGGAACTGCTGTCAGTGGTCGCCTAAGACCATCAGAAAACACATATTTACATTACAATTCTTAACAGTAGCAAAATTACAGTTATGAAGTAGCAATGAAAATAATTTTATGGTTGGGGGTCACCACAACATGAGGAACTGTATTAAAGGTTCGCGGTATTAGGAAAGTCGAGAACCACTGCTCTAGGGAGTGGTTCTGAGTCTGGGTTCTAGGCACTGCCAGGTTGTCTCAGGTTTGTGGGTGTAGAGAGCTCCAAAGTATCACCTGAGTCCAGCCCTGGATGTTGTCTGTGGCCTGATGCACTTTCCCCAGTTCAAGGGAGGTCGAGTAGTTGAACCCATTGACAAGCCCTTCGATGATGTCCCAGTTGGAGCTCTACAAAGACAGAGCCCGGTACTGGGCCAATAGGCTTCAGGAACCTTCCACCCCCATCTGTGGATCTACCCTATGGCAGCCCTGGCAAACTGAGACAGTTTATTAGGACACAGTGAGGATGCTCTGGCAGTCCTGCTGAACTAACAGCAGAGGTGCATCATATCAAGGTCACCAACCCTGAAAGGCTGCACCCCTGAAAAAGACTGTGTCCTTTATGGGATGATATGAAGGTGAGTAGGCCACAGCTCCTCTGACCCCGAGGGCCCATGATAGTGTGCCCTGCCCTGTGAAATGACAAGTTACAGGGAAAAGCATTCAATACTTTGCTTCTTCCCATTGTTTTGACAAACCACCCAGTCAAGTGTGATGATGAGTGAGGCTTGGAGAAGGTCTGCAAGGACAGTGGAGCTGACTGCTCCACAGGTCACCTGACGTGGGTAATTACAACCACAGAATAGCAAATGCACATATGCTCCTGGCATACTGTGAGTTAAACAACATATTTTTCCCTTTAATATTCCCACAAATATGTAAGGAGTGTCTTTCCATTCTCTCCTGTGGCTGGTGGGGAGTTGAGGTGCAAATTGCTTTGTCATGGGACTGTGGCCATGCTAATGTGATAGCCCTGGGAGGGCCCTAGGAGAGTTTGCAGATTGAAGTCTGGATTCACAACCCTCCCTGGTCATCTTGAGGTCCTGGGTGTGGAGACCACCCTGGGCCAGTTCTCACCTCAGATGGATACTGGACGGTATCATCAGCCTGGTTCACCTACACCCTGACCTGTTAGGTGGTATAGCTGGGCCCATGGGGCACCACCTCCATGAAGTCCTCCTTAGAAGTCTATGAAGACAGAGTGGGTACTGAGCCAGGAGGTGTCAGGAACCTTCCATCACATTTGTGGCCCTGTGTAATGGCAGACCTAGCAAACTCATAGTCTATTAGGACACAGAGGTAGTGGGGGGGTGGGGATTGGGGCGGGGGGGGGGGGGAATGTTCCCAGCAGTCCTGCTGAATCAGCAAGAATTGATTCATGTCAAGGTCTAACAACAGTGAAAGCCTGAGTCACAGAGGAAAACAACATCTTTAGTGGGATGATACGGAGATGAGATGATATGCAATGGTTGGCCATGTTCTGTTGGATGGCGGATTACAGAGAAAGTATCCAATACTTCAATCCCTTCCCCATTTTTGAAATATACAGCACTATCAAGTGGCATGATGGGTAAGGTTTGAAGAAAGTCTACAAGGACAGTTGAGCTGGGACTGCTCCACAGGATACTTGGGGCAGGGAGTTTGAAATGAGAAAAATGCACAGATAAGAAAAATGTTTTCTCTATGACCCCAACAAACACCCAAAGATGGTTTTTCTCCCTTATCAGGAACCTGGTCAGGAGGGTTGAAGGAACAGATTCCTTTGGGAGTCTTTCGGTGAGAACTTTGATGCCACAGATTTGAGTCTGAGTTCTGGTCCCACCCCAGTCATCCCAGGCTCCCAACCTGTCCAATGAGTATGATGCAAGACACCATTTTCATAGGAAGTCATCAGGTGTGAGAAAGGCCCCTAACACCTGTGGGCTGATGTCCCATGAATCTGATGAACAAACATAGAGATGGAAGAGTGACAAGCATGAGTGGAACACAGCATAGAACACTAGACAAAACAGGCCTAGGGTCCAGCGTGTGATCTCAGGGAAGTCACTACTCATTGGGCCTCATTTTCATTTCTGCACCTTTAAGGGTTTGAAATGACAGGAAATTCAGATATTGTCCCTCACTGGCCTAAAACCTCACAGTGGTCTCTTGTTTTGCTTCGCATTGGTCCATGTGCCTCATGTGGGTTCAAGTGTTAGTGGCCTTCACCAGTGGCTTCAAGTGAGCTCAGCCTCCTGGTGGAAACATTCTTATGTGTCTGCTGAGTGCTCACTATCTGGCTTCTGAAAAATGTAGAGCCCAAGTGATGGCATGTCAGGCCCCATCATTTTCTCATAGTCTCATTCTTGATGTACCTTTCTTCCACTTGATTTCACTTTCTCTCTGTGTCTGTGTCTCTGTCTGTCTGTCATATCTCTGTAACAAAGAGAACAAGTACCCCTGTTTTGACCTGCCCTATGTAGAGGCCCCATAGGAGAGAACTGAGGGAGTGCCCAGGCCAACAGGCAGGAACTCAAGCTCTCAGTCCAAATTGCATCCTGACAAAAACCAGATGAGTGACCTTGGGAGAAAATATGTCCTCAGTTGAGCCTCAGTTGAAACATATCTCCTGATTTACCCACACCTTGGGGCAGAGGCACCCAACCCAACCACATCCAGATGCCTACTCCACAGTTCTTGTATGGTGTTAATATTTACACTTTAGGGGTGCAAAGTTTGAGACCAATGATATTTGTGCCTCAGTTTCCCCATTAGACACTCAGCAATAATAAAAAAAAACCTATGCTCTCTGAGGTTTTGGAAGTGTTAAAAAGTTAACATTTGAAAAATGGAGGGAACGCCTGGCATATCACAAGGGGGTGTATACATGTTCTAAATCCATTTAAACACCTCCTTCCAGTGTCTTTAAGTGCCTGAGGGTGGAGACTATCAACGAATCAATGTTAGGAAGCACTCCAGAACAGAATGAATAGTAGAATGAATGCCACTCTGGGAGGCCTTGCCTGTCTATAGGGATTTATTCATGGATTCTCAGGATCCTATGGACTTCTGGAAAAAGATGGAACTTCCTGTGTGGGGATGAGGGTAGCCATCATGCTCAGCCAAGCCTTCTCCAGGGAAAGGCAGGAGCACTGAACTGAGGACAGAACCTGCCCCTGCACTTAGCCTGGAAGCCAAGAAGGGGAGCAGACACTGCTCAGGAGGATCAGGTGGAACAGGCAGAGGCCAGGAGGTCACTCTCAGGTTCCATTTCACCGGCTTCTCCTAACGCATGGAAGGCCCTGGCTGAGATATTTGAATGGCTTCTTTGGATGCTAGAAATTTAACTTTTGTATAAAAGTATTGAAACCAGCCGAGTGAAAGCTGCAGGGCTGTCTGTGGGGCAAGGACGAGGACTTCACACTCAGAGCAGCTGGAGGTGTGTTCCTGGCTCCCAGATCTGGATGAGTATGTGGTGCTGGGAACCTGCAGCCCTGCAGGGGCAACCTCAGCCTCCAAGAAAGGAGCCAACAGGGGCAATGGGCAGGAGCTGCCCGCCCTTCCCTCCTCCACCTAACACCACCTGCTCCCACTCTGGGGGGATTCTGACACCGGCTGGGACCAAGCGCAGACATCTTGAGGGCACTGTGCTTGGGAAATGATCCCATCACAGGAGGCCAAATATGGACAATCCCACTTTCATGACATTCCTGTTTCTTCATATTCACAGGCAAGGGAAGTAGAAGGTGGCTGCCAGAGAATGGGAAGGAGGAGGCTGGGGAGTTAGTGTTTCCATTTTGCAAGATGAGGATGGTTGCACAGCAGTGAGAATACATGTCACCCAGTGAACTGTAGATGTAAAAATAACTCAGGTGGTCAGTTTTGTGTGAAGTATATTTCACCTCAATTACTTTTATTGAAACTAATGGTCTGGGGCTGCCCAGAAGCTGAATTACACTGACACCCATCTGGAAGGATGTGTCCTGGACATCCTGGGGGCTGGAGCTCGGGTGGCAAGTTCTCAACCATTGCAGCAAAAGGCATGGGAATTTCCCTTAGGTGGCCCCAGGGCCCTTAGCTGGGTTTCATGAGCCTGGGCCTGCACCTAAGCACAGGGCAGAGGGTGGAAGTCCATGAAGGGCCTGGTCAGATATGGAGTGCTAGAGTTGGAGCTGGAGGAAATGCAAACCCCACACTCACAGTTGCAGGACTCCTGCCTCCAAGAATAACAGATGTAGCCCAGGTCTCAGGACAAAGTGCCTCCTCCCTGGTAGTTTCATGGATGGTGATGCTGGGCTCCTAGCTGAGGCCTTTGGGGAAAGGCCCAGTAAGTGCTTCCTCTCCTGGGGTCCTGCTCCACTTGCTGACCTTCAGGGACTTTGGATCAGGGATAGGTCAGGCTGTGGGACAGACACCCAGTCAGACTATTGAAATGACAATTCAGGGGCCACTTATCTCTAGTTTCTTAGTCCATAGGCACCTAGTGCCCACACCCTCCTCAAATGCACACATACACTGTCACTCAACCCCAAATGGTGGTTCCTGGAAAGAGACCCTAGCACCCAACCCGCTTATCCTGATCCCATCCAGCTCTGTCCAGGAACACATCTGAAGACAGCAGGAGAGCACATGTCCACTGTGATGGCACCAACACAATGACGGGTCCCCTTCACACCTACTGCAGCACCCATTCTCCTGGAGTTGCTGGCCCTCTGCTCTGTGGGCTGTGCAGCAGCAAGTGGCTGGGCTGCGGTGGCCCACAGAGCTCCCTCTGGCCTTTCAGAGCTGAGGACGACTGCAGCCATAGTCTCAAGAAACCCAACCCTCAGTCCTACACCTGCAGTAACCTGAGTTCTACCCACAACTGGAATGATTTTGAAAACATCTGCTTTCTTCTGAGACAGTCATAGGAGACCACAGTCTTAGCCAAACCCAGGTCTTGTGAAACCTAAATCAGAGGTACCGCTTACGCCATGCCCTGCTCCTGATTGTAGAAGCTGTCAGAAAATCACAAATGTGTAGTGTCACTAAGACAGTGGGGATATTACTCCACAGCAAGAAATGACTAAGCCAACATCCTTCATGAAATCAGGTCCCATCACCCTGTGGTGTCAACAGAAGTTGGGGGTGAGGGTAATTAAATCTTTGGAGTTAGCAATTATCATAATCCCTCCATTCTAAAATTGGGGGAAATTGGGTCTTGGAACTTGAATTACACAGAAACAGGGGGCATAGGGTCCTAAATTTTATGCAAAGCTGAGATCCTCAACATCCTCTTCCTTATAGCCATGAGCTGTCCCACCCACAGCACCTGAGCTCAGGAAGCCTTGTGTCCCTGAAAGAGAAACAGAGAAAGGAGCAAGTTGAACTATTCAAGGGTCTTTCCTGCTCAAACCTTTGTCCCACTTTCAACTGTCAGAGGTCACTGGGTCCCACTTGGGGGACCTCCTCCCATTCTGTCCTGCGAACACTAAACAGATGGATGAATTTGCCTTAGAGAAATGAAAGGATGGTGTATGAACATCCAGGTAAGAACTGTGGATTCTCTGAATTGCCATCAGGCCCACAATATATACCACACTTTTCAAGCTATTAGACTATGGATACATATAACTATTATCACAGACCCACACCCACTAGCTCAATACTTCACATGATGTTAAGCTAATCCAAGTTTCTGGTGTTACCTTTAAAAAAATAACCCCTTGGCCAGGTCACTTAATTAGAACCCACATTCATAAAGTTAAGTGCCCTCTGCCTCTGGACAGAGGGAAATCCCTGGGGATAAATTGTATATTACCTGACCTATAACCTTTAGAACCTGAGGTCTGGCTTTGTTTAGTTTTAGAATTCATGTAGCTGACATCTGATTTGAGCTTGTTTTTCTTATTTAAAAAAGTGTTTTTTATGTTGTTGTTTGCTTGTCACCAATCACTAGCCAATAGTAAGGTTTTCTGGTGTTTCTCAGTAATGCACCATATTGTTGTTCCTTCCTATCTTTTCAACACTTTTATCCATTTTTTCTGTCCTGACCCCTGAAAGCCCCTAATTTGCTCTCTGAATCCATGAGGGTGTTTTGTTTTTAATTTCACATAAAAGCTAGATTATATGCTATTCGTTTTTCTCTATCCAACTTAGTTCACTTAGCATAATACCCTCAAAGACTATCTATGCTGTTGCAAATGTCAAAAATTTATTCTTTTTTATGACTGAACTAGACCCCCGGGAAGAAGGCCCCTCAGCTTGGCCTGCACTCTTTCCAATCTAGGACCCCTCATGACCTCTGGCTCCTAATCACTCACCTGTCTGCTGGCCTGATCCTCCTAACTGCTCTCCCCTGCTGGCCTGATCTCCCTAACTGCTCTCCCCTGCCTGCCTAATCGCCTCTAATCTCCTCTGCCTTGGCCCCACCAACATGGCTTTGTCCGGAAGGACATCCAGAAGGTTGTCCAGAGGATGTTTGGTCTAATTAGCATATTACCTTTTTATTAGTATAGATGCCACCTTATCCTAAAATGCAGGTTGTTTCCACGTGTTTCTATCATGGAAGGGGATCCCACAGTAGCATCCTGGGTTCTGACAAGGGCTTATGTGCTTGTGCTTTATCTCAGCAAATGTGATTCCTAGAAGAAGGCTTTTGGATGTACCTTGAATATTCTATCGAATTTGCCAAATCCTCCTCCAAAAATGTTGAACCACTTTAAACTCCCACCAGCAACCATGTGTCCGCCCTTTGTCCCACTTTGACACCAATATCATTGATTTTTCCCTAGAAGCTTCCCTCCCATCAGCGGGGACTGCTTAAAGTATTTGAACCAACCTCATTGTTCAGCTGGGGACTTGATTTCCCAAGAGAGAATTATGGAAGAGGAAAAATAGTTTTCCTCTACCTTTCTGAGTTCTTAGTGGAGGCCCTTGTAATGAAAGACAGATCACCAAGAAAGAAACAAAAGTTCATCAACATGTGTACCTCATGTATATATGGGAGATCCCAGGGGAAAATGAGTAACTCCCCAAGTTGTCTTAGAATGTATATTTAAATACCTTCTTCCTAGGGGAAAGGGACAGGAGATATAGGCCTCTTGGAGGAGAGTAAATGATTTTTAGGAAAGATGAATGGGGGCGGGAGAAAATAGTTTGTAACAAAGTTTGGGTGTGATGTCAACTTCTACTCTCCTGTCCTCTGACAGGAGTCAGTCTTCTTTGCCTGATGACACCTCTCCCATTAAGGGGACCTATGACATTTAAGCTCCTTTTGGGGGTCTGATTTTAGGAGGCGTCAGTGAAAGCCTCTGCATGCATTTGCTGTTTTTCAAGCATCTGCAGCTCAAAAACATCAATATAACAACACAGCATATGTTGGGGTGGCATGTTCTTTGACCTTCAGAATAAATCCAACAAAAGCTTGCTTCCTCTCATAGATGATTTGCCACAGTAGCATTATTCCCTGGAGACGGTATTCTGACCAGACCTTCCTGGCAGTGGTCATAATATACCCTGTGCTTGTAGAAAGGTGTGGGCCACATCACTAAATAAACCAGGGTCAGTTTTCTCATCTTGTGGAAAGGGAGATAAAGTTATGATAGTTACAAAATTCATGCATGGGAAAAGGGTCCCCTGAGGTCTGGGTTTGTGTCTCTGCTGCCCACTCTTCCCCCCCCCACCCCTCCCGCAGGGATTGGGGCTGCTGGGTGCTGGAACTGTGTGTTTGTGTTTGTGTCTCCCATCTATCCCCCAGCAGCCCCAGCACTGCCTGGCCACTATGGGCGTCACCACCTTTGTTGGGTTAATTTGCATATTCACTCTTGATTAGCTGATAGCATAGCAGAGTGATGGTCATTTACATGTTTCTCTTTTACTAGTGTAGATATTATTCTACTATATATATATGTACCACATCTTCTTTATCCAGTTGTCTATCGGTGAACATTTAGGTTGCTTCCATATCTGTGCTATTAAGTAATGTTGCAATAAACACAGAGGTACATATATCCTTTTGAATTAGCATTTTGTATTTCTTCATATAAGTGAAATTTCTCAGTCATATCATACTTCTAGTTTTAGTATTTTGAGGAACTGTTTTCCATAGTGGCTGCACCAATTTATAATCCTACCAATAGTGCACAAGGGTTCCCTTTTCTCCACTTCCTCACCAACACTTATCACTTCTTGTCTTTTTTATAAGAGTCATTCTGACAGTGGGAGGTGATATTATGTGCTTCTGATTTACATTTCCCCTTTGATTAGTGACCTTGAGCATCTTCTGTAACTTGATTTTAAATGCTACTGAATAAGCAGCACTATATATAAAAGTGAAGCCACTGCCATTCCTATTCCTCAAGGGTTAAAATTCTATTACACAAAATAATATCAATTATTTTACTTGTGAATACAAGACTTTTTTTTATACCTTCTCTTTTAACTGATACATTAGAAAGCTTTATCTTTCAACTGGCATACAATGGGAATATAAGAAATTCTAAGGTCAGATAGTATTCCAAGATGGGGAGATGAGGATTGGACCCGGTGAAACAATCACCACCAAGCAAGCATGGCAAAGTGCCAGGAACTTGAAGCAATAAGGAATCTAAAGTCACCAATAAAAATTAAGACTGGGGGAAGTTTTCAGCTCCATTCACCTGTAAATGCTTCATGACCTTGTATCACAGTAAAGGCCTCTTAAAGGAAACAAAAAGCAGATGGACTGAACTCATCTGAACCAATGATTTGAAATGTAAAACTAACTTTGTGTTAAAGGGAAATAACTGTATGTTCACTTACTCTTTCCTTAGAGAGTCTAAGTGTGTTGTGTGATCACGCCCAGAGGTGTGATGGATGTCATTTGCATATGTAAGATCTTTATACTAGCACTAGCTCCTTGTGAACAGAGCTAAAATTAAAGACTTCATACACACACTGGTATGTGAGCTTTGTAAAATTCCCTTTGCTCATTCTACTCCCTCTCCTAGGACAACCACATCCCTCTTTCCTGCTAATAAACTCCCAGAATCCTTCTGAAGAGTTAAAAATTCTAATAGAGTGGAAATTTCCAGAGTGCTGAAACCCAGGTGCAGGTTGTTAGTGTAACCCAGGTGCAGGTTGTTAGTGTGTGTGGTTTAGACAGCCTGTAGCCAAATTGCGGAAGGAGACAAGGCCCAGATGTCTCAAGAGATTAACCCAGAGATAACCAATAACCGCCAGCCGCATCCTGTTATCGTAATACTATAAAAATACCCTGTAACTTGGATCGGGGCTCTCAGCCTCTGCTCTGCTTTCAGAGTACGTTGTGAGCCCCAGCATGCTTGGTGAATAAACCCTTTGCTGTTTGCATGAGAACGTCTCTTGGAGCCTTCCATTGAGCGGCGAGCGTTTCGACCCTTACACTTCAAGGTCTAGTTCCCCTTCTACAATACCTTCCTGAACCTGTAGTTAATCTCTCCCTCCTCTGTGTTTCCATAGCACAGGAGGCCCATAACTCCTACCTCTGCCATTGATACAGTTCTAACAGTATCCACTCCGTAGGGTGCTCTAGGATTCCATGAGATAATGCACATGGTTAGAGCTCCACAAATAAAGATATTGTTATTATATGTGCATTATAAGGTTTCTTCTCCAACACCATGTAGTTCCCACAATACCTGGGAAAACTGCCTTGTGCCTAACAGATGCTTAATTCCATTCAATATACTTATCCTTTCAAACAGTTCACCTCCACATCTGAAACACATTAGAAAACTCTATTCCAAACACTTAACATACACAGACATGCCACAACAGGACTATGAAATGTTTTGCCAAAATACCAACAGGAAGGAGCTTAGAGATCAGAAGGCCTTTCAGGAGTTGTACTGTACACACATGTGCACACACAGCACACAGCGTCAGGGTGCCTCTGCCACACCCAGTACCCTCTCACTGAACCTCTCTCCTGCTTTCATGTCTTTTGATGCCAGAAGAGGAAGTTAATGAAGATTCTTAGTGTGCAGGGACACAGGGGAACAAGTATGGCAGGGAAGTAAATACTAAAGCAATGAAAATGTGAGGGAATTTGAAAAAAAAAATGGTGGTGGAATAACCGGACGTGTCCCGAGCCTTGTCCCTGAGCAGACAGAAAGAACAGCTGAGGATCACACTGAGAGTGTTTGTTGGTGAGTTAAGGGACAGCTATACTCCAGGAGAAGGTGGGGGACTGCTGGATGGGGCTCTTCTGACTGGGCACCTCCCACTGCTGCTGGGTCTTCTCCCAAAGCCATCAGCTCGGACGCAGAGACCACGCCATCTTGAAGGGGAAAGTGGATGTTATCAGAAGTCTGAAAATCTACAACTACGACACCCATTGAACAGCTGCGAAACCCAAAACACTGGTCCCCAATTGGCACAAACACCTGGATTCAGAGGAGCTCTATACTCCACAATGAAAGGTCAGGATAAGGTGAGGTCTCTAGTCCTGGCAGGACAGAGAAACGTGCACACTGTGGGAGCTGGAGGACCAGAGGAAGTGTGCACTTACAGAAATCCATGGCTGTTGGAGCTGACATGACCCATGAATGTGGAAGGGGGTTCCAGAGCTAACAGAGGGGATTCCTAAAAATCAACCCATTTTAATCTGACACAGAAAGACAGCTTGGGAGTTTTTAAAGTGTGCTGGCTGCTTGGACGAGAGGGGGGAAAGGGAACTGCGTCCACTTGTGCGCAGCTCCAGAGTTCACGTACATGCACTTTTCTTTTTCAGATCCTTGCTTCTGATTGCTAAGCCCAATACAAAGGATCACCCAGTTAGGGACACCCTGGGAGACTGCAGGGGAAAGTTGTTTTTCTGGAGCCTGGGGATCAGAGTGGGGAGTGACCATCGGAAACCAGCTCTGGGGCAGCCCACTCCCACAAACTGGTATTGAGTGCCAAATGGAAAGCAGGATCTAACAGGCTAGCGAGGACCTATAGTGTCAGAGGTCAATTCCGAAACACTGCCACCCAGGGGCTGACTTACAAATTGACTCTTTTGTAATCACAAAAGAATAAAGAGATTAAGACACACCGTCAGCTTAAAAACTAATGGAACACAGGGAATTGTAATATTGTCCAAACTGGGAAACAGGGGTGCCAAACAGATCAATAGAGGAAGTGAATAACCTTTACTACTGCAAACTCTATTTTTTAATTTATTTTTTAATTTTTTCATCTTTTACTTAAAAAACTAATTTTTTTCCTCACCTGATTTCACCTTTTTAATTATTATATTTTTATTTTCAATCATTATTATTATTACTATTATTTTACCTTTTGGGGGGAAAAGGTGTCATTTTATTTTCTCTTTAATTTATTTTGGTATTAGAGTTCTATATTCTAATTGTATCATTCCTTTAGCATCATTTTATTCTATCTCAAATCTACCTTTATGCCTTCACTCTCTTCCTAATTTCCCCCCTATTGTTGTCTTGTTTCTCTTATCCTCTTCCTACTTTAGATTTTTCCTATTCTTTCTTTTTACCCCCTGTTAAAATTTCACCCCACTTACATATCTAATTTCCAATCCCCTGCTCCAAGTCCATGGACACCTCTCTCTTCTCTGTCTTCACTATCCAAATAATAGTTTTTTCTCTCTTTTTGTTGTTGTTTGCTTGAATGTTGGTTATATTGATTTTTATACATTTTTGTGAGATTGTTTTGCTTATTTTTCTTATTTTGTTTTGTTTTTTGTTTGCTTTGTTTTTGTTTTTTACTTCTGTTTTCCCTTGCCTCCCCTGATATTAGTTGTTGTTTGTAGATTGCATTAATCTCCAGATACTTGTAGCTGGTGTTTGTTGGGATTATTGCTGTTCTATTGTAGTTTTCTCCCCATATATATAATTTATTCCTCTTCTCTTTCTTCTTCTCTTTCTTTTCTCTCTTATTTTTTTCTTTTTCTTTATTTTCTCCTTTCTCCCCATTTCATTGTGGTACTTCTTTCTTTTCTTTTCTTCTCTTTTCCTTCTTCTTTTCTCTCTTCTTCTTTCTCTCCTATACCCTAATTTGTCTCTCTCTGGTGGTCACCTTTATTTGTGACTATTAATACTGTGAATACATTTCTGTTCAGTACATTGTGTGTTATATCTAGTTGTATAGTTTTTGTGCCTTTAAATCAACACAGGAGAGAGAGAACTACATAACCAGAAACCCAGAGAAGAGAGGCCATGGGCAGACAAAGAAACAGCCTGCATATGAAAGAAAAGCAGGCATCACCAGAAAAGAAAGTAAATGAAATGGATGCAAGCAACCTGCCAGAGAAAGAATTAAGAGAAATGGTCATAAGGTGGCTGAAAAGACTGGAAGAAAAATTGGACAATATGAGTAAGAACCAAGAGGAAATGAAGAAGAACCAAGAAAAAATGAAAAATGACATCCCTGCTGTAAAGAACTCAATAGAAAGCATCAGAAGTAGACTAGAAGAAGCAGAGGACTGCATCAGTGAAATAGAAAACAAGGTAGGAAAAAATACTCAAGTACAGCACCTTCTAGAAAAAAAATAAATCAAAAAGCAAGAGGAGAGCCTAAGGGAACTTCGGGATAACACAAAACAAAACAGCATCTGCATAATAGGAGTTCCAGAAAGAGTGGAAACTGAGCAAGGAATAGAAAACCTGTTTGAAGAAATAATGACAGAAAACTTACCTGATATAAGGAAGAAAAAATCCACACAAATCCAAGAAGCTCACAGAATACCAAACAAAATGAACCCCAAAAGACCAACACCAAGACACATTATAATTAAATTGGCAAACACCAACGATAAAGTAAGAATCTTAAAAATGGCCATGGAGAGACAGAAAGTTACCTACAATGGAACCCCCTTCAGACTAGGGGCTGATTTCTCAACAGAAACTCAACAGGCTAGAAGGGAATGGAATAAAATATACAAAGTATGCAAAGGAAGGGTCTGAATCCAAGAATACTGTACCCAGCAAGGCTATCAATCAAAATTGAAGGTGAAATCAGGAGCTTCACAGACAAAAAAGGACTAAATGAATTTATTACCACCAAACCAGCAATTCAAGAAATGCTAAAGGGTCTGCTGAAAAGAAAGAGAAATAAAGAGATAAAGAAAGAGAAAAAGAGATAAAGAGAAAAAGAGAGAAAGAGAGAAAGAGAGAAAGAAAGAAAAAGCAAAAGGGAACACAGGGATAAAGAATAAAAATGGCAACAAATAAGTACCTATCAATAATAACTTTAAATGTAAATGGATTAAGTGTTCCAATCAAAAGACATAGGGTAAGAAAACATGACCCACATATCTACTGTCTACAAGAAACCCACCTCAGAAAAAAAGGCCGCACAAAGACTGAAGATAAAGGGATGGAAAATGGTTTTTCAGGCAAATGGAAATGAAAAAAAAAAAAGCTGGAGTAGCAATACTTATATAGGACAAATTAAGTCTCAAAGTGAAGGACATAACAAGAGATAAGGAAATCCACTTCATAATACTAAAGGGAAGAAATAACTCTGGTAACATATACGCACCCTATACAGGAGCACCCAAATACATAAAAAACAAAAACAAAAACAAAAAACAACTCCAGGAGGATATCATGGGAGAGATTAACGGCAATACAATCATAGTAGAAGACTTTAATACCCCACTCTCACCATTGTACAAATCTTCTAAACAAAAAATCATCAAAGAAGCATCAATCCTAAATGACTCACTAGAACAGATGGAATTGACATCTTCAGAACAGTTCACCCCAAAGCCACAGAATATACATTCTTCTCAAGTGCACATGGATCATTTTCACAGATAGAGCATGTGTTGGGTCATAGGCAAAGTCTCTTTAAATTCAAGGAGATAGAAATCATATCAAGCAACTTATACAACTTAATAAAAGGAAGATAAATGATCCAATAAAAAATGGGAAATGGACCTAAATAGAATCTTTTTGAAAGAAGACAGAAGGAAGAGTAAGAGACACATGAAAACATGCTCAAAGTCACTAATTATTTGAGAGATGCAAATCAAAACGACAATGCAATACCATCTCACACCTGTCAGAATGGCAATCATCAACAAATCAACAAACAACAAGTGTTGGCGAGGATGTGGAGAAAAAAGAACCATCGTGCACTGCTGATGGGAATGTACACTGGTGCAGCCACTGTGGAGAACAGTATGGAATTTCCTCAAAATCTAAAAATGGAACTCACATTTGACCCAGTAATCCCACTCCTAGGAATATATCCTAAGAAATTAGAAACACCAATCAGAAAGGATATATGCACCCCTATATTCATAGCAGCACAGTTTACTACAGTGGTACCTCGAGATATGAGTGCCCTAACATATGAGACTTTTGAGATACAAGCCTTCGAGCAAGCGATTTTTGCTTTGAAATACGAGCAACATTTGAGATAGGAGTAATGGTGCCGATCGGCCGGCTGCACACGACCCACCAGTTTACCGTGACTTGAGCGTCTCCTCAGTTTCCCACGCCTCAAGGTTACGGAATGAATTAAACTCATATCTCGAGGTACCACTGTATAGCTAAGATTTAGAAACAGCCCTAGGTGCCCATCAGCAGATAAGTGGATGAGAAAACTATGGTACATCTACATAATGGAATACTATGCTGCCATAGAAAAGAAGGAATTCTTACCGTTTGCAGCAACCTGGATGGAACTGGAGAGCATTATGCTAAGTGAAATAAGACAGTCAATGAAGGAGAAACACCACATAATCTCACTCATTTGTGGATAATAAAGAACAGTATCAACTAATGAACAAAAAGACAGATACAGAGGCAGAAAAGCATTAAACAGACTCTCCAATTACAGTGGGAAGGTGAGGGAGAGGCGAGGTTGCTAAGTTGGTAATAAACAAGCAAGGATTTATTGAGCTGGCCAGCCAGCGACAGCTGTGAGGGCACCACATGCAGGTGGAGTCCATACACTCATGACTGGGCTGTCTCAGGGATATGCAGCCCTTTTAAAGACCCAAACCACTTTTTTTTTCTTGTTCTAAATCCCAAACAGCTGCAGAGGGGGTCGGTGGGTTTCAGTGGGCTGCAAAGGTTCCTGTTGACTGTTCCTTATCTCCCAATCACCCCCTGCTAGAAGTTAGAATGTGGACCATCTTGAGAAAGCAAATTGAAAAACTGACCAAAGTTAATCATCTCTAAAGGTCCTCTTCAGTCTCAACTCCTGGAGCCACAGAGTCAACAGGGATCAATCTCTTATGGTTCTGGTCCTTAAACTTTGTGACATGGGATGGATTTATGTGAGCTTCCAGGTCAAACAGCAGTTTTTACCTGATGAATGCTCTTAAGGTCCTATTTCAACACAAGTATTAATAAAAAAATGGAAAAATAAGAAAATGTGAGGGAAGAAAAAAATAAAAGAGCTTATAAAAAGAGCACCTACATCTCTGTCTCCCTCCCTCCCCACCACCACTACCACCATTCAGTACTGACTCAGGGTTGAAATTGCTGGGTTTCACTCCAGTCCATTTCACTCCAGTATAGACAGTCCCTGTGATAACAGAACTGTCAAGCAGGAATCTTTCCTGGGTCCTGTTTCATGAAATTGAAGAATGAAGCTATGGACCAGAGGAATTCATTCAAGACAGGAGTTTACTACAAACAGAGGCTTCCCAGTCAGGTAGGGGATTCAAATAGGTTCCCCAGAAGCATTCTGTTCTTCCCACTGTATCTGCTAAAGGTCGGCTCTTTGTCTATCTGTACAACTCTCTGATTGGTTCCTGGCCTTTTGCAACATTTTATTTTGCACTTGCAAGAAAAACATCTGTGGGGATCTCTTTCACATCCCGCGTGGTTCAGGGTTCCCAGTTAAGGGTTCTGGTTCTGGAGGAGGCCACATGCAAATAAAAAGAGACTAGAAAAGTATTAATTTGGGAATACTGGGGGGCCACGAGGGAGCCTTCCTCTAGTGAGAAGACTACCCTCTGCTCTGGCCTTGCTATCCTTTTTATTGAGACTTTGGGACTCACCCATAGCCTTTAGGCAGGAAATTTCAATAACAAAAATACATAAGACCAACAGAGGTGGAGGCTGCTTCAGCTAACAATGTTTCAACTAAATAGTGAGTGGTTAGAGCAATTAAGGTTGTTGACTAGCCTTCCAGGCTTCCTGTCCACATCTTTCTATTAGTGAAACAATGTTTCAGTTTCCCCGAAAACATCCTTGTTTTAAAATAACCTGCTTTTCTGCTATCCTGTTTTTCTGCAAAACATTTGTGGTTTCAGCTAGCTCCAGATTCCTCCTTCTTCCATCCCTTCCCTGTCTACCTAATAATTCTGCTTTAACTCTTTTCACCTGTGTGTGATGTCCAGTCCCCTAAGTGTCACCTTTGATTTTATCTTAAGAAAGCACAGCTTTAATTTTTGAAACACACCTCCTATATGTCATTTTTCTGTTTTCATCAGAGGGGATTTCTTACACTTGGACACTGAAATGCATTGAATGAGATGATTCATGGGAAATATAACTTTGCTGAGTCAGAAACATGAATAATTTTTATCAATGTCTTCAAAGAACATTAAATAATCTAAAGATTCAAACCTGCTCCCATATTTTCTATGCTAAACATAACCGTATCACTTCAGAGGTACACTTTACAGCCTCAGCTTAGAAATTAATTGCCTATCATTTGACAGGTAAGAGAAGTTCACCTTTTATGGCATTTACTCAGCAGATAATTCACCTGTGGAGAAAGGTCCATGTTTGGGTTTTCCAGGCTGCTATGTGGCTCCGACTGCATGAATGATGCTCAAAACTGGAAATGAGATTTTCTCATTTGAAACATGTAGGAAGTTCTCTGAAACATCAGGAAACTTCCACATCCCAAACAGTTAACAGGGACAATGCTGTCTGGAGCAGGGGGAGAAGGGCCTTTCACTTCTTTCTTTGTACAATTCTGTCATTCATTTTTGTTTAATATCAAGTACATACATCACTTTAAAAATTATTAACAAAAAAAAATTTTTAGGACTTATTTATAAAACAGAAAAGGAACTAATAAAATGAACCTAGACTCACATCTTTGCACTAGTAATAAATTACATTAAGTGAAATACTTAACATCTGAACTGAGCTAGTGCAATTTCAGGTACAAATGACCTTTTAAGAAATGTGATCCATCATGCGTAGACCATCACTTGCCCCTAAGACAGAAGAGGCAACGATTCAGATACATGCCTCTGTCCTCTTCAAAATCTCAAGACCCATACATTATATTACTCCTGCAAACTTATCTCTTTAAAAATGCCACTTCAGAACTTAGCCGCACAATATACATAAAAGAATGAAACATAAAAGGAGCCAAAACTGAAAAGATGGGCTTAAATTCTGTAAGGTATGATCAAAATTGACATCATGCAAAGGAACAAGTATCAATTTTTATTTTCAATAAAAATATTTTAGTAAAGCACTTCTAAACTAAGCTTTAAAAATAATTAGAAATTACCCCTAACATATCATTAGGTTAGATTCAATCCACTGCTCTCCAAGCCCCTATTAGTAGACAGTAAGAGTATTTTAGAGGCAGCCCAGTGTTTTTCCCCACATGAAAGTTCCCTTTCCCTTCAATACCTAATATACATAAATTTATTTAAACTCTCCCTAAAGTAACATATATTAGTAACCTTAACTCTTGGAGTACAAACTTCTTCTGATTATTATCTGGTGTTTAAGATGAGACATTTTATTTATTGTAAAGTCCTAGAGGAGAGAAGAATTTGGAGCTAAAATATATTAGAGAAAATAATGGCTGGAAGTGAGAGAGGGTCTCTGTAAACAAATTCACTCATTTACTCACATTCCAGATGAAAGGACGGCACTTTTCTAGTACCATGAGTTAGAAGCCTATTCAGGGTAAGCAAAGGAACACTTACCAATAGCTCCAGACCTAATCTGCTTTCAGTGTCAGGACCTTATTGAACATCAGCACCATGGACAGACCTCTATCACCAGCCACATCCAATCCTTTACCAAATCCTGTTGGTTTTACCTCTCTCATCGCTATCTCCACCACCCTCATCTAAGTCATCACCATCGTCTCTCACACACCAACTATGTCCCATGTATTTATATAACCCTCACACTGATCCTAATAGGCGTGAGCAGATGAGGAGAGGGAGAACAAGGTCAAGTAGTACTTTGGTCAGCATTACACACTCAGCAGCTGGTGGAGCTAGGGTTAATACTGGACGGCTGCCTCCAGTTTTGTGGAGCTAGCTGAAACCACACTGTGCCATAGTCCCTTAATTGTATACTCAGGTCCCTTCTGTCCTCTCTAATCATCTCCAGAGAGGAGCCTAACATCTTCCCAAAACATGTGACAAAATTGTGTCACTTCTCCCAGTAATTCTCTTGTTTTTAGCATAAATACAAAATTCCTACAATGTCCTAGATTCTACTGCCATCTCCCATTTCAACCCAATCTGTACTTCTCCTTACTCTCCCACTCAGCTACACTGGCCTCCTACTTCCTAAGTCCTTTCCCACCATGACCTTTGCCTGCACTGTTCCTTTGGCCGTGTACACAGTTCTCTTTCTCTGCACCCTTCAGATCTCAACTCAAGCGTCACATCCTCAGGGGAGAGCCAGACCACCCTTTTGGGAATTCTCTAATGTAAACATGCAGTGCTATTAACTACCCACTAAGCACAGCTTTAGCCAGCATCCCACACATTCTTTACTACATTTCTATGTTTTTGTTCAGTTCAAAATGTTTTAATTTCCCTTGAAATTTCCTTTTAACCCTTTGATTATTTAGAAATCTGTTGTTTCATTTCCAAGTACTTAATAATTTTTCCAGTTATCTTTCTGTTACCGATTTCTATTTCAATTTCATGGCATGAAAGAAACACATTGTGTAATTTGAATTGTTTAAGTGTTCAGAAGCATCTTACCTTGCTTAATGTGTATTTTACTAGTTGGGGGTGAAGGTTTGTGCAAATGTTCATTAGATCCTGTTTGTTGATGCTGGTATTTGGTTCTTTCATATCCTTACTAATTTTCTGTCTGCCTGTTGCATAGATTACTGAGGGAAGAAGTGGTAGAGTTTCCAACTATAACTGTGGCTTTGCCTGTTCTCCTTTCAGTTCTATCAGTTTTCACTTCATGCATTTTGAAGCTCTGATGTTAGGTGAACCCATATTTGGGATTGTTACATCTTCTTGGTGAACTGTCCCTTTTATCATACAGTGTACCTCTTTATTCCTGGTAACTGTCTTGGTAAATCTTTTTCCACCCTTCTATTTTTAACCTGCCTATGCTATATAATAAAAGGGTAATATGCAAATTGACCAAATGGCATAACAACCAGTCCCTATGACACGCACTGACCACCAGGGGGCAGATGCTCAATGCAGGAGCTGGCCCCTGGTGGTAAGTATTCTCCCAAGGGGGAGCACCACCACTCAGCCACAAGCCAGGCTGACAGCTGGTGAGCAGGACACAGCTGCAGTGGTAGTGGCAATGACGGGAGTCTCTCCCGCCTCTGCAGCAGTGCTAAGGATGTCTGACTGCAGCTTAGGCCCACTCTCCCTAAGCTGTCAAGTCAGTCAGACATCCTCCAAGGGCTCTCAAACTGCTAAAGGGCACAGGCCAGGCTGAGAGACTGCCCCCTCCCCCCACCTCGAGTAAATGAATGTCATGCACTGAGCCTCTAGTATTATTTTATTTAAGGTAGATTTCTTGTAGTCTATGGTTGAATCTCTTACACTGTGTTTTTGTTGTTGTTATTAATCCTCCCCTGATGATATTTTTCTCCAATGATTTTTAAAGAATATAAAGGAGAGAATCCAAGATGGCGGCATAGGTAAACACCTATACTGCTGCCTCGCACAACAATTTCAAAACTACAACTAAAAGACAGAACGGACATCATCCAGAACCACACGAAAGCTGGCTGAGTGGAAGTTCTACAACTAGAGGGAAAGAGAGGGGCTCGCGGAGACCCAGAGGAGCTGCAAAAAGCTGAGGTACTGAGACGCGCGCGCTGAGAGAGTGGGTGCCGGAGTACCTGGCTGGCTTTATCTGGCGGGAGGGAAACGGAGACTCCCAACGGCATTGAACCCCTTCTCTTACGACACTAAACCCCAGATCCAGCCGAAACTCATACGGGGGGAGTTTGGACTGTGAAAAGTGAGAGGTGCACGGAAAATTAGGGGAGTTGCAAAGGATCGGAGGTCTGGTCGCGCACGGCACCACGCGGAGGACGGATTGCTGATTGTGCCGCTGGCTTTCGTGAGTGGGCGGGAGACAGACCCTCCCAACTGCGCCACTTCTGAGTCCACTGGGCCCCTGTTTTGGGCGAAACCCTGGGGACCTAGACTCGTGTGGTCCTGGTTCGCAGGGGAGCCGGAAAGGCAGCGGTCAGAGCGCGCGCACACAAGGAACGCTCCAGCCATTACCCAGTCACGTGAGACTCAGGGGCCGTGGAGGGCGGGGCCGACTGGAAGGCAAGGCGGTCCCTTAAGCCCTGAGACTCCACCCCTCCCAAGCTCAACCGAGGCTTCTTCGGCTGAATCCAGCACAGAAGTTTCCCCGGCACAGTGAAAATGCGGAGACAAGGGAAGGGATTACAAGCAAAAGAAATGGAGGAAAAAAAACGACTGGATATAGAGTTCAAAACCACGCTTATAAGGTTTTGCAAGAATATGCTAGAAAAGATGGATAAATTTAGTGA